>CM046854.1:52267705-52397280 GCA_025617745.1 Heliocidaris erythrogramma | reverse complement strand
CACCATCACGTTAAGAATTAGTCATGGTTGGTGAAATAACTGATCGTCAGCTTGCAATGAAGTGACATAATAATTACGTCGTTTTTTGTCTTGAATTGTTTATATAAGTGGAAAAAACCTGACGTCAAAATCACGTCATGAACTAGTCATTCGTAGTTCGCCGTGAGTGGGAAATGAAGTAACGTAATAAATACGTCGTTTTTTTGGTCTTGAATAATCGTTCATAAGTGGTAAATAATAGCGTCACCATCCCGTCAAGATTAGTCATGGATGGTGAAATAACTGATCATCAGCTTGCAATGAAAGACATAATAATTACGTCGTTTTTTTTCGTCTTGAATTGTTTATATAAGTGGTAAATAATTGACGTCAAAATCACGTCATGAAATAGTAATGGCTAGTGCTATTCTTAATTGGACGTGAGTTGGCAATGAAGTGACGTAATAATTACGTCGTCTTTTTGGTCTTGAATAATCGTTCAAATAAGTGGTAAATAATTGACGTCAAATCACGTCATGAAATAGTAATGGCTAGTGCGATTCTTAATTGGTCGTGAGTTGGCAATGAAGTGACGTAATAATTACGTCGTCTTTTGGTCTTGAATACTCGTTCAAATAAGTGGTAAATAATTGACGTCAAAATCACGTCATGAACTAGTCATGGATAGCAATTCTTAACTGGTCGTGAGTTGGCAATGAAGTGACCTGATAATTACGTTCTTTTGGTCTTGAATAATCGTTAAACAAGTGGTAAATACTTGACGTCAAAGTCACGTCGTTAACTAGTCATTCGTAGCTGGTCGTGAGTTGGCATTGAAGTGACGTAATAATTACGTCGTTTTTTGGTATTGAATTGTTCATATTAGTGGAAAATAACTGACGTCAAAATCACGTCATGAACTAGTCATCCTTAGCTGGTCGTGAGTTGGAATTAAGTCACGTAAAATATCAACGTCGATTTTTGGTCTTCAATAATCATTAAAACAAGTGGTAAATACTTGACGTTAAAATCGCGTCGTGAACTAGCCGTTCGCAGCTGGTCGTGAGTGGGCAATGAAGTGCCGTAATAATTACGTCGTTTGGGGCCTAGTTTGTTCATATAAGTGGAAAATAACAGACGTTCAAAATCACGTCATGAACTAGTCATTCTTAGCTGGTCGTGTGTTGGAGTCACGTAATATTAACGTCGATTTTTGGTCTTGAATAATCATTAAACAAGTGGTAATACTTGACGTCAAAATCACGTCCGTGAACTAACCATTCGTAGCTGGTTGTGAGTTGGCAATGAAGTGACGTAATAATTACGTCGTTTTTGGTCTTGAATAGTTCATTATATGTGGGAAAATAACTGACGTCAAAATCACGTCATGAACTAGTCATTCTTAGCTGGTCGTGAGTTGGAAATGAAGTCACGTAATAATTACGTCGTTTTTTTGGTCTTGAATAATCGTTCATAAAAGTGGTAAATAATTGACGTCAAAATCACGTCATGAAAGAGTAATAGATAATGCAATTCTTAACAGGTCGTGAGTTGGCAATGAAGTGACGTAATAATTACGTCGTCTTTTGGTCTTGAATAATCGTTCAAATAAGTGGTAAATAATCGACGTCAAAATCACTTCATGAACTAGTCATGGATAGTGCAATTCTTAACTGGTCGTTAGTTGGCAATGACATGACGTGATAATTGCGTCGTTTTTTTGTCTTGAATTGTTTATATAAGTGGAAAAAACCTGACGTCAAAATCACGTCACGAACTAGTCATTCCTAGTCGGCCGTGAGTGGGAAATGAAGTAACGTAATAATTACGTCGTTTTTTGGTCTTGAATAATCGTTCATATAAGTGGTAAATAATTGACGTCAAAATCACGTCATGAAATAGTAATGGATAGTGCGATTCTTAATTGGTCGTGATTTGGCAATGAAGTGACGTAATAATTACGTCGTCTTTTGGTCTTGAATAATCGTTCAAATAAGTGGTAAATAATTGATGTCAAAATCACGTCATGAACTAGTCATGGATAGTGCAATTCTTAACTGGTCGTGAGTGGCAATGAAGTGGACCTGATAAATACGTCTTTTGGTCTTGAATAATCCTTCATATAAGTGATAAATACTTGACGTCAAAATCACGTCATTAACTAGTCATGATTGTAAACTGGTGTGGAGTTGGAATTTAAGTCACGTAATATCAACGTCGATTTTTTGTCTTCAATAATCATTAAACAAGTGGTAAATACTGACATTAAAATCGCGTCGTGAACTAGCCGTTCGCAGCTGGTCGTGAGTGGGCAATGCAGTGACGTAATAATTACGTCGTTTTTGGGCCTAGTTGTTCATATAAGTGGAAAATAACAGACCGTCAAAATCACGTCAATGAACTAGTCATTCTTAGCTGGTCGTGTGTTGGAGTCACGTAATATTAACGTCGATTTTGTCATGAATAATCATTAAACAAGTGTAAATACTTGACGTCAAAATCACGTCGTGAACTAACCATTCGTAGCTGGTTGTGAGTTGGCAATGAAGTGACGTAATAATTACGTCGTTTTTGTCTTGAATAGTTCATTATATGTGGAAAATAACTGACGTCAAAATCACGTCATGAACTAGTCATTCTACGCTGGTCGTGAGTTGGAAATGAAGTCACGTAATAATTACGTCGTTTTTTGGTCTTGAATAATCGTTCATATAAGTGGTAAATAATTGACGTCAAAATCACGTCATGAAATAGTAATAGATAATGCAATTCTTAACAGGTCGTGAGTTGGCAATGAAGTGACGTAATAATTACGTCGTCTTTTGGTCTTGAATAATCGTTCAAATAAGTGGTAAATAATCGACGTCAAAATCACTTCATGAACTAGTCATGGATAGTGCAATTCTTAATGGTCGTTAGTTGGCACTGACATGACGTGATAATTACGTCGTTTTTTGTCTTGAATTGTTTATATAAGTGGAAAAAACCTGACGTCAAAATCACGTCACGAACTAGTCATTCGTAGCTGGTCCGTGAGTGGGAAATGAAGTAACGTAATAATTACGTCGTTTTTTGGTCTTGAATAATCGTTCATATAAGTGGTAAATAATTGACGTCAAAATCACGTCATGAAATAGTAATGGATAGTGCGATTCTTAATTGGTCGTGAGTTGGCAATGAAGTGACGTAATAATTACGTCGTCTTTTGGTCTTGAATAATCGTTCAAATAAGTGGTAAATAATGATGTCAAAATCACGTCATGAAATAGTAATAGATAATGCGATTCTTAACAGGTCGTGAGTTGGCAATGAAGTGACGTAATAATTACGTCGTCTTTTGGTCTTCAATAATCGTTCAAATAAGTGGTAAATAATCGACGTCAAAATCACTTCATGAACTAGTCATGGATAGTGCAATTCTTAACTGGTCGTTAGTTGGCAATGACATGACGTGATAATTGCGTCGTTTTTTTGTCTTGAATAATCGTTCATAAGTGGTAAATAATTAGCGTCACCATCACGTCAAGAATTAGTCATGGTTGGTGAAATAACTGATCGTCAGCTTGCAATGAAGTGACATAATAATTACGTCGTTTTTTTGTCTTGAATTGTTTATATAAGTGAAAAAACCTGACGTCAAAATCACGTCATGAAATAGTAATAGATAATGCGATTCTTAACAGGTCGTGAGTTGGCAATGACATGACGTGATAATTGCGTCGTTTTTTGGTCTTGAATAATCGTTCATAAGTGGTAAATAATTAGCGTCACCATCACGTTAAGAATTAGTCATGGTTGGTGAAATAACTGATCGTCAGCTTGCAATGAAGTGACATAATAATTACGTCGTTTTTTGTCTTGAATTGTTTATATAAGTGGAAAAACCTGACGTCAAAATCCGTCATGAACTAGTCATTCGTAGTTCGCCGTGAGTGGGAAATGAAGTAACGTAATAATTACGTCGTTTTTTGGTCTTGAATAATCGTTCATATAAGTGTTAAAAATTGACGTCAAAATCACGTCATGAAATAGTAATGGATAGTGCGATTCTTAATTGGTCGTGAGTTGGCAATGAAGTGACGTAATAATAACGTCGTCTTTTGGTCTTGAATAATCGTTCAAATAAGTGGTAAATAATTGACGTCAAAATCACGTCATGAACTAGTCATGGATAGTGCAATTCTTAACTGGTCGTGAGTTGGCAATGAAGTGACCTGATAATTAGGTCTTTTTGGTCTTGAATAATCCTTCACATAAGTGATAAATACTTGACGTCAAAATCACGTCATTAACTAGTCATGATTGTAACTGGTCGCGAGTTGTCAATGCAGTGAACGTAATAATTATGTCGTTTTTTGGTCTTGAATAATCCTTCACATAAGTGGTAAATACTTGACGTCAAAGTCACGTCGTTACTAGTCATTCGTAGCTGGTCGTGAGTTGGCATTGAAGTGACGTAATAATTACTTCGTTTTTTGTTATTGAATTGTTCATATAAGGTGGAAAATAACTGACGTCAAAATCACGTCATGAACTAGTCATCCTTAGCTGGTCGTGGTTTGGAAATTAAGTCACGTAATATCAACGTCGATTTTTGGTCTTCAATAATCATTAAACAAGTGGTAAATACTTGACGTTAAAATCGCGTCGTGAACTAGCCGTTCGCAGCTGGTCGTGAGTTGGCAATGAAGTGACGTAATAATTACGTCGTTTTGGGGCCTAGTTGTTCATATAGGTTGAAAATAACAGACGTCAAAATCACGTCATGAACTAGTCATTCTTAGCTGGTCGTGTGTTGAGTCACGTAATATTAACGTCGATTTTTGGTCTTGAATAATCATTAAACAAGTGGTAAATACTTGACGTCAAAATCACGTCGTGAACTAACCATTCGTAGCTGGTTGTGAGTTGGCAATGAAGTGACGTAATAATTACGTCGTTTTTGGTCTGAATAGTTCATTATATGTGGAAAATAACTGACGTCAAAATCACGTCATGAACTAGTCATTCTTAGCTGGTCGTGAGTTGGAAATGAAGTCACGTAATAATTTACGTCGTTTTTTGGTCTTGAATAATCGTTCATATAAGTGGTAAATAATTGACGTCAAAATCACGTCATGAAATGTAATAGATAATGCGATTCTTAACAGGTCGTGAGTTGGCAATGAAGTGACGTAATAATTACGTCGTCTTTGGTCTTCAATAATCGTTCAAATAAGTGGTAAATAATCGACGTCAAAATCACTTCATGAACTAGTCATGGATAGTGCAATTCTTAACTGGTCGTTAGTTGGCAATGACATGACGTGATAATTGCGTCGTTTTTTTGTCTTGAATAATCGTTCATAAGTGGTAAATAATTAGCGTCACCATCATCAAGAATTAGTCATGGTTGGTGAAATTAACTGATCGTCAGCTTGCAATGAAGTGACATAATAATTACGTCGTTTTTTGTCTTGAATTGTTTATATAAGTGGAAAAACCTGACGTCAAAATCACGTCATGAACTAGTCATTCGTAGTTGGCCGTGAGTGGGAAATGAAGTAACGTAATAATTACGTCGTTTTTGGTCTTGAATAATCGTTCATAAGTGGTAAATAATTGGCGTCACCATCACGTCAAGAATTAGTCATGGATGGTGAAATAACTGATCATCAGCTTGCAATGAAGTGACATAATAATTACGTCGTTTTTTGTCTTGAAATTGTTTATATAAGTGGAAAAAAACCTGACGTCAAAATCACGTCACGAACTAGTCATTCCTAGTCGGCCGTGAGTGGGAAATGAATTAAACGTAATAATTACGTCGTTTTTTGGTCTTGAATAATCGTTCATATAAGTGGTAAATAATTGACGTCAAAATCACGTCATGAAATAGTAATGGATAGTGCGATTCTTAATTGGTCGTGAGTTGGCAATGAAAGTGACGTAATAATAACGTCGTCTTTTGGTCTTGAATAATCGTTCAAATAAGTGGTAAATAATTGACGTCAAAATCACGTCATGAACTAGTCATGGATAGTGCAATTCTTAACTGGTCGTGAGTTGGCAATGAAGGACCTGATAATTACGTCTTTTTGGTCTTGAATAATCCTTCACATAAGTGAAAAATACTTGACGTCAAAATCACGTCATTAACTAGTCATGAATGAAACTGGTCGCGAGTTGTCAATGCAGTGACGTAATAATTATGTCGTTTTTTGGTCTTGAATAATCGTTAAAACAAGTGGTAAATACTTGACGTCAAAGTCACGTCGTTAACTAGTCATTCGTAGCTGGTCGTGAGTTGGCATTGAAGTGACGTAATAATTACTTCGTTGTTTTTTGTTATTGAATTGTTCATATAAGTGGAAAATAACTGACGTCAAAATCACGTCATGAACTAGTCATCCTTAGCTGGTCGTGAGTTGAATTTAAGTCACGTAATATCAACGTCGATTTTTGGTCTTCAATAATCATTAAAACAAGTGGTAAATACTTGACGTTAAAATCGCGTCGTGAACTAGCCGTACGCAGCTGGTCGTGAGTGGGCAATGAAGTGACGTAATAATTACGTCGTTTTGGGGCCTAGTGTTCATATAAGTTGAAAATAACAGACGTCAAAATCACGTCATGAACTAGTCATTCTTAGCTGGTCGTGTGTTGGAGTCACGTAATATTAACGTCGATTTATGGTCTTGAATAATCATTAAACAAGTGGTAAATACTTGACGTCAAAATCACGTCGTGAACTAACCATTCGTAGCTGGTTGTGAGTTGGCAATGAAGTGACGTAATAATTACGTCGTTTTTGGTCTTGAATAGTTCATTATATGTGGAAAATAACTGACGTCAAAATCACGTCATGAACTAGTCATTCTTAGCTGGTCGTGAGTTGGAAATGAAGTCACGTAATAATTACGTCGTTTTTTGGTCTTGAATAATCGTTCATATAAGTGGTAAATAATTGACGTCAAAATCACGTCATGAAATAGTAATAGATAATGCGATTCTTAACAGGTCGTGAGTTGGCAATGAAGTGACGTAATAATTACGTCGTCTTTTGGTCTTCATAATCGTTCAAATAAGTGGTAAATAATCGACGTCAAAATCACTTCATGAACTAGTCATGGATAGTGCAATTCTTAACTGGTCGTTAGTTGGCAATGACATGACGTGATAATTGCGTCGTTTTTTTTGTCTTGAATAATCGTTCATAAGTGGTAAATAATTAGCGTCACCATCACGTCAAGAATTAGTCATGGTTGGTGAAATAACTGATCGTCAGCTTGCAATGAAGTGACATAATAATTACGTCGTTTTTTGTCTTGAATTGTTTATATAAGTGGAAAAAACCTGACGTCAAAATCACGTCATGAACTAGTCATTCGTAGTTGGCCGTGAGTGGGAAATGAAGTAACGTAATAATACGTCGTTTTTTGGTCTTGAATAATCGTTCATAAGGGTAAATAATTGGCGTCACCATCACGTCAAGAATTAGTCATGGATGGTGAAATAACTGATCATCAGCTTGCAATGAAGTGACATAATAATTACGTCGTTTTTTGTCTTGAATTGTTTATATAAGTGGAAAAAACCTGACGTCAAAATCACGTCACGAACTAGTCATTCCTAGTCGGCCGTGAGTGGGAAATGAAGTAACGTAATAATTACGTCGTTTTTTGGTCTTGAATAATCGTTCATATAAGTGGTAAATAATTGACGTCAAAATCACGTCATGAAATAGTAATGGATAGTGCGATTCTTAATTGTCGTGAGTTGGCAATGAAGTGACGTAATAATAACGTCGTCTTTTGGTCTTGAATATTCGTTCAAATAAGTGGTAAATAATTGACGTCAAAATCACGTCATGAACTAGTCATGGATAGTGCAATTCTTAACGGTCGTGAGAGTGGCAATGAAGTGACCTGATAATTACGTCTTTTTGGTCTTGAATAATCCTTCACATAAGTGATAAAATACTTGACTTCAAAATCACGTCATTAACTAGTCATGATTGTAACTGGTCGCGAGTTGTCAATGCAGTGACGTAATAATTATGTCGTTTTTTTGTCTTGAATAATCATTCAACAAGTGGTAAATACTTGACGTCAAAGTTACGTCGTAAACTAGTCATTCGTAGCTGGTCGTGAGTTGGCATTGAAGTGACGTAATAATTACGTCGTTTTTTGGTATTGAATTGTTCATAAAAGTGGAAAATAAACTGACGTCAAAATCACGTCATGAACTAGTCATCCTTAGCTGGTCGTGAGTTGGAATTTAAGTCACGTAATATCAACGTCGATTTTTGGTCTTCATTAATCATTAAACAAGTGATAAAACTTGACGTTAAAATCGCGTCGTGAACTAGCCGTTCGCAGCTGGTCATGAGTGGGCAATGAAGTGACGTAATAATTACGTCGTTTTGGGGCCTAGTTGTTCATATAAGTTGAAAATAACAGACGTCAAAATCACGTCATGAACTAGTATTCTTAGCTGGTCGTGTTTGGAGTCACGTAATATTAACGTCGATTTTTGGTCTTGAATAATCATTAAACAAGTGGTAAATACTTGACGTCAAATCACGTCGTGAACTAACCATTCGTAGCTGGTTGTGAGTTGGCAATGAAGTGACGTAATAATTACGTCGTTTTTGGTCTTGAATAGTTCATTATAAGTGGAAAATAACTGACGTCAAAATCACGTCATGAACTAGTCATTCTTAGCTGGTCGTGAGTTGGAAATGAAGTCACGTAATAATTACGTCGTTTTTTGGTCTTGAATAATCGTTCATATAAGTGGTAAATAATTGACGTCAAAATCACGTCATGAAATAGTAATAGATAATGCGATTCTTAACAGGTCGTGAGTTGGCAATGAAGTGACGTAATAATTACGTCGTCTTTTGGTCTTCAATAATCGTTCAAATAAGTGGTAAATAATCGACGTCAAAATCACTTCATGAACTAGTCATGGATAGTGCAATTCTTAAACTGGTCGTTAGTTGGCAATGACATGACGTGATAATTGCGTCGTTTTTTTGTCTTGAATAATCGTTCATAAGTGGTAAATAATTAGCGTCACCATCCACGTCAAGAATTAGTCATGGTTGGTGAAATAACTGATCGTCAGCTTGCAATGAAGTGACATAATAATTACGTCGTTTTTTGTCTTGAATTGTTTATATAAGTGGAAAAAACCTGACGTCAAAATCACGTCATGACTAGTCATTCGTAGTTGGCCGTGAGTGGGAAATGAAGTAACGTAATAATTACGTCGTTTTTTGTCTTGAATAATCGTTCAAAGTGGTAAATAATTGGCGTCACCATCACGTCAAGAATATCATGGATGGTGAAATAACTGATCATCAGCTTGCAATGAAGTGACATAATAATTACGTCGTTTTTTGTCTTGAATTGTTTATATAAGTGGAAAAAACCTGACGTCAAAATCACGTCACGAACTAGTCATTCCTAGTCGGCCGTGAGTGGGAAATGAAGTAACGTAATAATTACGTCGTTTTTGGTCTTGAATAATCGTTCATATAAGTGGTAAATAATTGACGTCAAAATCACGTCATGAAATAGTAATGGATAGTGCGATTCTAAATTGGTCGTGAGTTGGCAATGAAGTGACGTAATAATAACGTCGTCTTTTGGTCTTGAATATTCGTTCAAATAAAGTGGTAAATAATTGACGTCAAAATCACGTCATGAACTAGTCATGGATAGTGCAATTCTTAACTGGTCGTGAGTTGGCAATGAAGTGACCTGATAATTACGTCTTTTTGGTCTTGAATAATCCTTCACATAAGTGATAAATACTTGACTTCAAAATCACGTCATTAAATAGTCATGATTGTAACTGGTCGCGAGTGTCAATGCAGTGACGTAATAATTATGTCGTTTTTTTTGTCTTGAATAATCATTCAACAAGTGTAAAATACTTGACGTCAAAGTTACGTCGTTAACTAGTCATTCTAGCTAGTCGTGAGTTCGCATTGAAGTGACGTAATAATTACGTCGTTTTTTGTTTTGAATTGTTCATATAAGTGGAAAATAACTGACGTCAAAATCACGTCATGAACTTGTCATCCTTAGCTGGTCGTGAGTTGGAATTTAAGTCACGTAATATCAACGTCGATTTTTGGTCTTCAATAATCATTAAACAAGTGATAAATACTTGACGTTAAAATCGCGTCGTGAACTAGCCGTTCGCAGCTGGTCGTGAGTGGGCAATGAAGTGACGTAATAATTACGTCGTTTTGGGCCTAGTTGTTCATATAAGTTGAAAATAACAGACGTCAAAATCACGTCATGAACTAGTCATTCTTAGCTGGTCGTGTGTTGGAGTCACGTAATATTAACGTCGATTTTTTGTCTTGAATAATCATTAAACAAGTGAAAATACTTGACGTCAAAATCACGTCGTGAACTAACCATTAGTAGCTGGTCGTGAGTTGCAATGAAGTGACGTAATAATTACGTCGTTTTTGGTCTTGAATAGTTCATTATATGTGGAAAATAACTGACGTCAAAATCACGTCATGAACTAGTCATTCTTAGCTGGTCGTGAGTTGGAAATGAAGTCACGTAATAATTACGTCGTTTTTTGTCTTGAATAATCGTTCATATAAGTGGTAAATAATTGACGTCAAAATCACGTCATGAAATAGTAATAGATAATGCGATTCTTAACAGGTCGTGAGTTGGCAATGAAGTGACGTAATAATTACGTCGTCTTTTGGTCTTCAATAATCGTTCAAATAAGTGGTAAATAATCGACGTCAAAATCACTTCATGAACTAGTCATGGATAGTGCAATTCTTAACTGGTCGTTAGTTGGCAATGACATGACGTGATAATTGCGTCGTTTTTTGGTCTTGAATAATCGTTCATAAGTGGTAAATAATTAGCGTCACCATCACGTCAAGAATTAGTCATGGTTGGTGAAATAACTGATCGTCAGCTTGCAATGAAGTGACATAATAATTACGTCGTTTTTGTCTTGAATTGTTTATATAAGTGGAAAAAACCTGACGTCAAAATCACGTCATGAACTAGTCATTCGTAGTTCGCCGTGAGTGGAAATGAAGTAACGTAAAATTACGTCGTTTTTTGGTCTTGAATAATCGTTCATAAGTGGTAAATAATTGGCGTCACCATCCCGTCAAGAATTAGTCATGGATGGTGAAATAACTGATCATCAGCTTGCAATGAAGTGACATAATAATTACGTCGTTTTTCGTCTTGAATTGTTTATATAAGTGGAAAAAAACTGACGTCAAAATCACGTCACGAACTAGTCATTCCTAGTCGGCCGTGAGTGGGAATGAAGTAACGTAATAATTACGTCGTTTTTTGGTCTTGAATAATCGTTCATATAAGTGGTAAATAATTGACGTCAAAATCACGTCATGAAATAGTAATGGCTAGTGCGATTCTTAATTGGTCGTGAGTTGGCAATGAAGTGACGAATAATAACGTCGTCTTTTGTCTTGAATAATCGTTCAAATAAGTGGTAAATAATTGACGTCAAAATCACGTCATGAACTAGTCATGGATAGTGCAATTCTTAACTGGTCGTGAGTTGGCTATGAAGTGACCTGATAATTACGTCTTTTTGGTCTTGAATAATCGTTAAAAGAGTGGTAATACTTGACGTCAAAGTCACGTCGTTAACTAGTCATTCAGTAGGTCTGTGAGTTGGCAATGAAGTGACATAATAATTACGTCGTTTATTTGTCTTGAATTGTTTATATAAGTGGAAAAAAACCTGACTCAAAATCACGTCACGAACTAGTCATTCCTAGTCGGCCGTGAGTGGGAAATGAAGTAACGTAATAATTACGTCGTTTTTTGGTCTTGAATAATCGTTCATAATAGTGATAAATAATTGACATCAAAATCACGTCATGAAATAGTAATGATAGTGCGATTCTTAATTGGTCGTGAGTTGGCAATGAAGTGACGTAATAATAACGTCGTCTTTTGGTCTTGAATAATCGTTCAAATAAGTGGTAAATAATTGACGTCAAAATCACGTCATGAACTAGTCATGGATAGTGCAATTCTTAACTGGTCGTGAGTTGGCAATGAAGTGACCTGATAATTACGTCTTTTTGGTCTTGAATAATCCTTCACATAAGTGATAAATACTTGACGTCAAAATCACGTCATTAACTAGTCATGATTGTAACTGGTCGCGAGTTGTCAATGCAGTGACGTAATAATTTATGTCGTTTTTTGGTCTTGAATAATCATTCAACAAGTGGTAAATACTTGACGTCAAAGTTACGTCGTTTAACTAGTCATTCGTAGCAGGTCGTGAGTTGGCATTGAAGTGACGTAATAATTACGTCGTTTTTTGGTATTGAATTGTTCATATAAGTGGAAAATAACTGACGTCAAAATCACGTCATGAACTAGTCATCCTTAGCTGGTCGTGAGTTGGAATTTAAGTCACGTAATATCAACGTCGATTTTTGGGCTTCAATAATCATTAAACAAGTGATAAATACTTGACGTTAAAATCGCGTCGTGAACTAGCCGTTCGCAGCTGGTCATGAGTGGGCAATGAAGTGACGTAATAATTACGTCGTTTTGGGGCCTAGTTGTTCATATAAGTTGAAAATAACAGACGTCAAAATCACGTCATGAACTAGTCATTCTTAGCTGGTCGTGTGTTGGAGTCACGTAATATTAACGTCGATTTTTGGTCTTGAAAAATCATTAAACAAGTGGTAAATACTTGACGTCAAAATCACGTCACGTCGTGAACTAACCAATCGTAGCTGGTTGTGAGTTGGCAATGAAGTGACGTAATAATTACGTCGTTTTTGGTCTTGAATAGTTCATTATATGTGGAAAATAACTGACGTCAAAATCACGTCATGAACTAGTCATTCTTAGCTGGTCGTGAGTTGGAAATGAAGTCACGTAATAATTACGTCGTTTTTTGGTCTTGAATAATCGTTCATATAAGTGGTAAATAATTGACGTCAAAATCACGTCATGAAATAGTAATAAGATAATGCGATTCTTAACAGGTCGTGAGTTGGCAATGAAGTGACGTAATAATTACGTCGTCATTTGGTCTTCAATAATCGTTCAAATAAGTTGTAAATAATCGACGTCAAAATCACTTCATGAACTAGTCATGGATAGTGCAATTCTTAACTGGTCGTTAGTTGGCAATGACATGACGTGATAATTGCGTCGTTTTTTGGTCTTGAATAATCGTTCATAAGTGGTAAATAATTGGCGTCACCATCACGTCAAGAATTAGTCATGGATGGTGAAATAACTGATCGTCAGCTTGCAATGAAGTGACATAATAATTACGTCGTTTTTTGTCTTGAATTGTTCATATAAGTGGAAAAAACCTGACGTCAAAATCACGTCATGAACTAGTCATTCGTAGTTGGCCGTGAGTGGGAAATGAAGTAACGTAATAATTACGTCGTTTTTTGGTTTTGAATAATCGTTCATAAGTGGTAAATAATTGGCGTCACCATCATGTCAAGAATTAGTCATGGATGGTGAAATAACTGATCGTCAGCTTGCAATGAAGTGACATAATAATTACGTCGTTTTTTGTCTTGAATTGTTTATATAAGTGGAAAAAACCTGACGTCAAAATCACGTCACGAACTAGTCATTCCTAGTCGGCCGTGAGTGGGAATGAAGTAACGTAATAATTACGTCGTTTTTTGGTCTTGAATACTCGTTCATATAAGTGGTAAATAATTGACGTCAAAATCACGTCATGAAATAGTCATGGATAGTGCAATTCTTAACTGGTCGTGAGTTGGCAATGAAGTGACCTGATAATTACGTCTTTTTGGTCTTGAATAATCCTTCACATAAGTGATAAATACTTGACGTCAAAATCACGTCATTAACTAGTCATGATTGTAACTGGTCGCGAGTTGTCAATGCAGTGACGTAATAATTATGTCGTTTTTTTGGTCTTGAATAATCGTTCAACAAGTGGTAAATACTTGACGTCAAAGTTACGTCGTTAACTAGTCATTCGTAGCTGGTCGTGAGTTGGCATTGAAGTGACGTAATAATTACGTCGTTTTTTGGTATTGAATTGTTCATATAAGTGGAAAATAACTGACGTCAAAATCACGTCATGAACTAGTCATCCTTAGCTGGTCGTGAGTTGGAATTTAAGTCACGTAATATCAACGTCGATTTTTGGTCTTCAATAATCATTAAACAAGTGATAAATACTTGACGTTAAAATCGCGTCGTGAACTAGCCGTTCGCAGCTGGTCGTGAGTGGGCAATGAAGTGACGTAATAATTACGTCGTTTTGGGGCCTAGTTGTTCATATAAGTTGAAAATAACAGACGTCAAAATCACGTCATGAACTAGTCATTCTTAGCTGGTCGTGTGTTGGAGTCACGTAATAATTACGTCGTTTTTTGGTCTTGAATAATCGTTCATATAAGTGGTAAATAATTGACGTCAAAATCACGTCATGAAATAGTAATAGATAATGCGATTCTTAACAGGTCGTGAGTTGGCAATGAAGTGACGTAATAATTACGTCGTCTTTTGGTCTTGAATAATCGTTAAACAAGTGGTAAATACTTGACGTCAAAATCACGTCGTGAACTAGTCATTCGTAGCTGGTCGTGAGTTGGCAATGAAGTGACGTAATAATTACGTCGTTTTTGGTCTTGAATAGTTCATATAAGTGGAAAATAACTGACGTCAAAATCACGTCATGAACTAGTCATTCTTAGCTGGTCGTGAGTTGGAAATGAAGTCACGTAATAATTACGTCGTTTTTTGGTCTTGAATAATCGTTCATATAAGTGGTAAATAATTGACGTCAAAATCACGTCATGAAATAGTAATAGATAATGCGATTCTTAACAGGTCGTGAGTTGGCAATGAAGTGACGTAATAATTACGTCGTCTTTTGGTCTTCAATAATCGTTCAAATAAGTGGTAAATAATCGACGTCAAAACACTTCATGAACTAGTCATGGATAGTGCAATTCTTAACTGGTCGTTAGTTGGCAATGACATGACGTGATAATTGCGTCGTTTTTTGGTCTTGAATAATCGTTCATAAGTGGTAAATAATTAGCGTCACCATCACGTCAAGAATTAGTCATGGTTGGTGAAATAACTGATCGTCAGCTTGCAATGAAGTGACATAATAATTACGTCGTTTTTTGTCTTGAATTGTTCATATAAGTGGAAAAAACCTGACGTCAAAATCACGTCATGAACTAGTCATTCGTAGTTGGCCGTGAGTGGGAAATGAAGTAACGTAATAATTACGTCGTTTTTTGGTCTTGAATAATCGTTCATAAGTGGTAAATAATTGGCGTCACCATCACGTCAAGAAATAGTCATGGATGGTGAAATAACTGATCATCAGCTTGCAATGAAGTGACATAATAATTACGTCGTTTTTTGTCTTGAATTGTTTATATAAGTGGAAAAAACCTGACGTCAAAATCACGTCACGAACTAGTCATTCCTAGTCGGCCGTGAGTGGGAAATGAAGTAACGTAATAATTACGTCGTTTTTTGGTCTTGAATAATCGTTCATATAAGTGGTAAATAATTGACCTCAAAATCACGTCATGAAATATTAATGGATAGTGCGATTCTTAATTGGTCGTGAGTTGGCAATGAAGTGACGTAATAATAACATCGTCTTTTGGTCTTGAATAATCGTTCAAATAAGTGGTAAATAATTGACGTCAAAATCACGTCATGAACTAGTCATGGATAGTGCAATTCTTAACTGGTCGTGAGTTGGCAATGAAGTGACCTGATAATTACGTCTTTTTGGTCTTGAATAATCCTTCACATAAGTGATAAATACTTGACGTCAAAATCACGTCATTAGTCATGATTGTAGCTGGTCGCGAGTGGTCAATGCAGTGACGTAATAATTACGTCGTTTTTTGGTCTTGAATAATCAATCATATAAGTGGTAAATAATTGACGTCAAAATCACGTCATGAACTAGTCATGGATAGTGCAATTCTTAACTGGTCGTGAGTTGGCAATGAAGTGACCTGATAATTACGTCTTTTTGGTCTTGAATAATCCTTCACATAAGTGATAAATACTTGACGTCAAAATCACGTCATTAACTAGTCATGATTGTAACTGGTCGCGAGTTGTCAATGCAGTGACGTAATAATTATGTCGTTTTTTGGTCTTGAATAATCGTTAAACAAGTGGTAAATACTTGACGTCAAAGTCACGTCGTTAACTAGTCATTCGTAGCTGGTCGTGAGTTGGCATTGAAGTGACGTAATAATTACTTCGTTTTTTGTTATTGAATTGTTCATATAAGTGGAAAATAACTGACGTCAAAATCACGTCATGAACTAGTCATCCTTAGCTGGTCATGAGTTGGAATTTAAGTCACGTAATATCAACGTCGATTTTTGGTCTTCAATAATCATTAAACAAGTGGTAAATACTTGACGTTAAAATCGCGTCGTGAACTAGCCGTTCGCAGCTGGTCGTGAGTGGGCAATGAAGTGACGTAATAATTACGTCGTTTTGGGGCCTAGTTGTTCATATAAGTTGAAAATAACAGACGTCAAAATCACGTCATGAACTAGTCATTCTTAGCTGGTCGTGTGTTGGAGTCACGTAATATTAACGTCGATTTTTGGTCTTGAATAATCGTTAAACAAGTGGTAAATACTTGACGTCAAAATCACGTCGTGAACTAGCCATTCGTAGCTGGTTGTGAGTTGGCAATGAAGTGACGTAATAATTACGTCGTTTTTGGTCTTGAATAGTTCATTATAAGTGGAAAATAACTGACGTCAAAATCACGTCATGAACTAGTCATTCTTAGCTGGTCGTGAGTTGGAAATGAAGTCACGTAATAATTACGTCGTTTTTTGGTCTTGAATAATCGTTCATATAAGTGGTAAATAATTGACGTCAAAATCACGTCATGAAATAGTAATAGATAATGCGATTCTTAACAGGTCGTGAGTTGGCAATGAAGTGACGTAATAATTACGTCGTCTTTTGGTCTTGAATAATCGTTCAAATAAGTGGTAAATAATCGACGTCAAAATCACTTCATGAACTAGTCATGGATAGTGCAATTCTTAACTGGTCGTTAGTTGGCAATGACATGACGTGATAATTGCGTCGTTTTTTTGTCTTGAATAATCGTTCATAAGTGGTAAATAATTGGCGTCACCATCACGTCAAGAATTAGTCATGGTTGGTGAAATAACTGATCGTCAGCTTGCAATGAAGTGACATAATAATTACGTCGTTTTTTGTCTTGAATTGTTTATATAAGTGGAAAAAACCTGACGTCAAAATCACGTCATGAACTAGTCATTCGTAGTTGGCCGTGAGTGGGAAATGAAGTAACGTAATAATTACGTCGTTTTTTGGTCTTGAATAATCGTTCATAAGTGGTAAATAATTGGCGTCACCATCACGTCAAGAATTAGTCATGGATGGTGAAATAACTGATCGTCAGCTTGCAATGAAGTGACATAATAATTACGTCGTTTTTTGTCTTGAATTGTTTATATAAGTGGAAAAAACCTGACGTCAAAATCACGTCACGAACTAGTCATTCCTAGTCGGCCGCGAGTGGGAAATGAAGTAACGTAATAATTACGTCGTTTTTTGGTCTTGAATAATCGTTCATATAAGTGGTAAATAATTGACGTCAAAATCACGTCATGAAATAGTAATGGATAGTGCGATTCTTAATTGGTCGTGAGTTGGCAATGAAGTGACGTAATAATTACGTCGTCTTTTGGTCTTGAATAATCGTTCAAATAAGTGGTAAATAATTGACGTCAAAATCACGTCATGAACTAGTCATGGATAGTGCAATTCTTAACTGGTCGTGAGTTGGCAATGAAGTGACCTGATAATTACGTCTTTTTGGTCTTGAATAATCCTTCACATAAGTGATAAATACTTGACGTCAAAATCACGTCATTAACTAGTCATGATTGTAACTGGTCGCGAGTTGTCAATGCAGTGACGTAATAATTATGTCGTTTTTTGGTCTTGAATAATCGTTCAACAAGTGGTAAATACTTGACGTCAAAGTTACGTCGTTAACTAGTCATTCGTAGCTGGTCGTGAGTTGGCATTGAAGTGACGTAATAATTACGTCGTTTTTTGGTATTGAATTGTTCATATAAGTGGAAAATAACTGACGTCAAAATCACGTCATGAACTAGTCATCCTTAGCTGGTCGTGAGTTGGAATTTAAGTCACGTAATATCAACGTCGATTTTTGGTCTTCAATAATCATTAAGCAAGTGATAAATACTTGACGTTAAAATCGCGTCGTGAACTAGCCGTTCGCAGCTGGTCGTGAGTGGGCAATGAAGTGACGTAATAATTACGTCGTTTTTGGTCTTGAATAGTTCATTATATGTGGAAAATAACTGACGTCAAAATCACGTCATGAACTAGTCATTCTTAGCTGGTCGTGAGTTGGAAATGAAGTCACGTAATAATTACGTCGTTTTTTGGTCTTGAATAATCGTTCATATAAGTGGTAAATAATTGACGTCAAAATCACGTCATGAAATAGTAATAGATAATGCGATTCTTAACAGGTCGTGAGTTGGCAATGAAGTGACGTAATAATTACGTCGTCTTTTGGTCTTGAATAATCGTTCAAATAAGTGGTAAATAATCGACGTCAAAATCACTTCATGAACTAGTCATGGATAGTGCAATTCTTAACTGGTCGTTAGTTGGCAATGACATGACGTGATAATTGCGTCGTTTTTTGGTCTTGAATAATCGTTCATAAGTGGTAAATAATTAGCGTCACCATCACGTCAAGAATTAGTCATGGTTGGTGATATAACTGATCGTCAGCTTGCAATGAAGTGACATAATAATTACGTCGTTTTTTGTCTTGAATTGTTTATATAAGTGGAAAAAACCTGACGTCAAAATCACGTCACGAACTAGTCATTCCTAGCCGGCCGTGAGCGGGAAATGAAGTAACGTAATAATTACGTCGTTTTTTGGTCTTGAATAATCGTTCATATAAGTGGTAAATAATTGACCTCAAAATCACGTCATGAAATATTAATGGATAGTGCGATTCTTAATTGGTCGTGAGTTGGCAATGAAGTGACGTAATAATAACATCGTCTTTTGGTCTTGAATAATCGTTCAAATAAGTAGTAAATAATTGACGTCAAAATCACGTCATGAACTAGTCATGGATAGTGCAATTCTTAACTGGTCGTGAGTTGGCAATGAACCTGATAATTACGTCTTTTTGGTCTTGAATAATCCTTCACATAAGTGATAAATACTTGACGTCAAAATCACGTCATTAACTAGTCATGATTGTAGCTGGTCGCGAGTTGTCAATGAAGTGACGTAATAATTACGTCGTCTTTTGGTCTTGAATAATCGTTCAAATAAGTGGTAAATAATTGACGTCAAAATCACGTCATGAACTAGTTATGGATATTGCAATTCTTAACTGGTCGTGAGTTGGCAATGAAGTGACCTGATAATTACGTCTTTTTGGTCTTGAATAATCAATCATATAAGTGGTAAATAATTGACGTCAAAATCACGTCATAAACTAGTCATCCAAATAAAACAATACATACTCGTCTTAGAAAGTCGTCTCAAAGACGTCGTAATAACGTCGTTCATATGACGTATGACCAGTTGACCAGAATACGACCAATATACGACGTCTTTAAGACGTCCGTCTGCTATCAGGAGAATAGCAATCCTTATGAATAATGCTCCTTATGAGTTTATGAATAGTGACCCCCTTTTCGCTTTATGAATAGCGACCCTGAATTAACCATGAATATGGCTGACAGAGCTATAAATTGACCACTGGAAGCTTTTTTATGTTGCGTATGTAAAATATGCTGTTAACCCCCCCCCCCCCCCCCCCCCCCCCCCCCCATTGGTGAGGGGCAAGTATTTGTCACATTTGCACTTGATGAGTGGAAAGGTTAAAACCCCAACCTCCTTGTAAAAATTGAGGGTAATGATATCACATCCTATTATTTTTCTCATGTTGAAAGTTAAAGAATGATAAAAAATAACATGTAACTCCTGTGCACCAAAGGTTCCATTTTGTTAGCAAGTATTTGGTCTGGATTTGGTAACGCATCTGTATTCCCCGCCCGCCTACTCTGATACGGTGTAGACCACGCTAGAGTGTACCATTTTTAGTCACATTAACCATGATTGTGGCTGATAAAGCGATTAATTGACCCTTGGAAGCCATTATTTCATGTGTGCAAATTATGCCGTTAACCACCCCCTCCCCCACCCCAGTCAACAAAACAACCCCTTCCTGTTGTGTTAGGGGCAAACATTTGTGTAAAAGTAAAACTTGCTTTGAATTTTGGAAGCCATCTGAGTGTTCCATTCTTGTTTATTCATGCAATACACAAAGTATTTGAGCCTTGAAAGAAATGTACTTGTACATTGTTTCATTACACATTCCAGGGTTCAAGTTGGTATATTTCTGCAACATCTTTGTTATATTTTTGTCATATACTTAATCCAGTGTTACAGACAAATAATCAGTTCCTAGAACTCGTCCATTTGGTATAGTATTTACTCGTATGCTGAAAGAGGTAACAATTTTATTTATCTTCAGAAAAAAGGTTTGCGGTACAACCATGTGAGTTGGAATAACTACACGTTCCGGTCAGAATGCTCTGGCCGTCGTCAGGAGAATAAGAAGAGCGAATAAATCAGCAGAATTTATATATGAAGCGGTAGAAATTCTACAGCTTCACAACTTGTTTGTAATGTTAAGCAATTCTAATTGTGATTACTTGTGAATGCAAACTATGTTACCCTAAATCATTTGATGAATTTTTATATCGCAAAGAATCCAAACGTAGTGTAGAATTACTGAAACAGGATTTACTTTTAGAGGGATGGGCAGATGTCTACAATGTAAATGATGTCAATACCGCATACAAACATTTTAATAACATCCTCCGTTCTTTATTTTGTCTTATTTGCCGACGACATAAATATCTTTTGTTCTCACAAAGACCTTAATTCCTTAACCAATACTTTGAATCATGAAATTAACAAAGTATCAAACTGGTTTAAGTGCAATAAACTTTCTCCTAATATAAAAAAAAAACTCACTTCATGTATTTTAAACATCATTCTCATAATACAGACACACCAATATATATTAAAATCGATGATATGCCAGTAGAAAAGAAAACTAAGTCCAAATTTTTGGGAGTAATTATAGATGAAACTTTGACTTGGAATGACCATTTACATCACGTAATAATGTGCATTTCTAAAAGCATTGGTATAATTTCCAAGCTAAAGTTTCTTCTACCCTATGCAACCTTATTCCTGTTATATAATACGCTAGTTCTCCAGTATATAACATATTGTAACATTGTATGGTCTAATTGTGGTTCGACAAAAATCAATTCTATTTTTAAACTTCAAATGAGAGCAATACGTATTTGTACCGGATCGCATTTCTTAACTCACACTGACCCCTTATTCCATAAACTTAAAACACTAAAAATTTTCGACTTGAATACTATCCAAGTAGCAGTCATAATGTTCAAGTACATTAATAATCAACTTCCACCATCCTTCGATAACATGTTTAAGTTTAATAGTTCTGTTCATTCCTACCCTACTCGCATTTCTGGAAATTTCCATCTTACAAATCCCAAATTATCAATAACACACAAATCTGTAAGACATTCTGGTCCGGACATTTGGAATAATTTTCCCGATAACATAAAATCTTGTTCAACCATCTACTCCTTAAAAGCTACACTTAAACGAAAGATACTACAATCATACGTGCCCACGCTTTAAATTAGTATTTACTATTTGCACCCGCACCTGCAATTGCACTTCACCCACTTGATCACACAGTTTTACCAAGAGAGTTATGTCGCCTAATCTTTTTTACGAGGCCGCCATCCATTTCCAGCCTAACAGCTCACGATGGCGGTCTCCTGCGTTCTAAATTACCTCTTTAGTTTATTGGAGAAAATTATTTACATCGGTCTATTATAATCCTTAATCTTGTTTGTATGCTTTGTATTATGTTTATTATTGTATACTATTATTGTACATGTTTTTTTTTTTTACTTATGTAATACTTATGTAAAAATTCGATTTACTGTATGTTATTAGAACGCAGAAATAAAAGCAAACAAACAAACAAACCCAACAGGTATAGGAAATTACACGTTATGTTTAGCGGTCCTTATGAGCCACTGGTCCTTATGACTAGCGAGGTTATCCCATTAAGTCGGGGGGGGGGGGGGGTAATAATATGATTGCCGGGCCTCATGGAGAACAGTATTAATTACTGACGAGGCTACCCTGAGTAAACAAGACATATAATTATCATTGTTAAGACCCTTAGATTTTCCTGAATAACATGGAATTTGTAAAAGCAAAAATGTCTAGTCAAAAGAAACAAAAACACAATCCATGTATAGACTATAATATATATATGAATGATTCACAATACTGAAGCACACTAATATTACGTGGATGGACAATTGATATAGCAATACATACAGTAAACATGGTAAAACCATTTAAGTATACTTGTTAAATACTGAAATTCGAAAAGGGCAACTGCCTCTGCCATGGGTATGGAAAATCAAATAAGTAAAGGGCGATTTCACAATCATGACACCATGATAAGAGCTCTGAGTGAAGCTAGGAAATAGTGCAGCGCATGTACCCTTTTGCTGCCCCATTCACTCCTGTCGCCCGTAGTGGTGTGTTATGTTTATACACATTTAATCTATCACATTAGTATAATGATTTTAAGGTGATAATTTATGTATGCTCCCTTAATATTTCATCATATTGTCGAGATGTACATCGTTCATGGTCGCCCATATAGACTAGTTTTAGTACAGCTGCATAGCTCCGTTTGACCCAACTTTTGTTTTGTTTTGTTTTTGTTCTATATTTCCATATGTTTTGAATAAAACTATTCCTCGAAACATATTAGCAAATAAAAAGGACTTCTAATTTTCACTTACCGGTATCTTCATCTTCCCTATTAACCTTCATCATCTTGATCTCCTTTTGTATTGACATCTTCTGCCACTTATTCATCTCATTTGATTTAATCCATTCTTCTTCAGATTATCATTTCCACTTTCCTGTTTTTCATTTTTCCACTTATAGGCTTGCCTCTTAAAAAACGGCTCTTCTCATTTTTTTCTGCTACCACATAATCCGTCTTCTTCCCTTTCTTTTCCTACCCGTCTTTTCCCGGTTATGTGTCCCTGTTTTTTTTTTTTTGTTGTTGATTTTGTTGATTTTTTTAATTTTTTTTTTTTTTTGGAGGGGGGGGGGGGGGTTCTCAGGAACCAGGAACAAGTGCTTGTCCATGTCGAAGGTGTGACATGTGATAGCATAGTAAACAACGTTTTCTTGTCTAAAAAATGAATTGCTTTTATAAACACCAAAGATTTACTCGAACCATCTTTCTCGCTGATTCTTGCTTTCATCATGTTCATCCATTTCTGTACCAAAAATCAGTACCTATGTCCAGTACTGCACATACCCTTAGAACAATCGCTCTTATTTGGGTACCAGTACCTGTGCTAACAATGGAGATTTTGGAGCGTTACGGTAGGGTCCGAATATCAAGGTGAGCGAGTTAATTATCTGGGGAAATTTATAACTGTAATTTCCTTTTAAAAATACCCCTTGAAGTCGATTTTGAAAGTCTTTCCATATCCAATATTGTTCAGTATGTATCTTTTAACAACTGTACCAAATTTGGTGCTTTTAGATAAACGTTCACAATTCTGCCAATTTTTTTTAGCTATGCCGCCATACTCTAAGTACGTACACTAGTACACCACGAGCACGGGTTTGCACACCATCCCAGCTGGCACGGACCCTACCACAACAAAAGGTCCATGGTCCTTGTACAACAAAAGAATAAACTTGGAATTCCCCACTCATTATTATGGCCATATGGATTGCGAACCAGCAATAACACGGTGTCATTCATGAAAGGCCATTTTTGTCTGATATCCTTCTACGTCATGAAGAAACCATGGTAACCAGTGGCATACCGTGATCCAAGCCAATGAGGTGTTGGGGGGGGGGGGGGGGGGGACCTGTCGTATGGGGTGCATGGAAATAATGTACATTAACAGGACTATCGATTATGGGGAGAGTGTGGAAGGATAATGACGGTCCTATCATCTTCTTTACATGTTTGTTTTTCCCACTCTTTGTTCCTCTCTCTCTCTCTCTCTATATATATATAATATATATATTTATTATTTTCTCCTTCCCCCCTTCCATTTCAGAGAAACGTGCCCCATGTGCCCGCCTGTGGCTACACCACTGTTTCTTTTAATCACTATCCAGTTACACAATGATAAGGGGGACGGAATTAGAGCGTATATTTCCTCAAAACACCAGTTTCACACAAATGCAGATGCATATATCAACAGTGATACGAATACCTTTCGCTTTGAAATGTCTATCCACTGTAAAGCCCGGTTCATAAGGGACGTCATTTGCTGACGTCAGGACTGCGTCAGACACTCGTATGGTCTATGAAAGAGTGATACCTTTTGAAAAGTGATTGCAAAATGAACCGTGCAAACAATACTTTTTATAACTGGCGTATGGATTGATTGGCTTCACTGGCTCGACTAGAGCATGTATTTGACGCAATCGAAATGACGCCTCGCGTGAGCCGGGCTTTAGTTGGTGCCATCTACCGACCCTCTACCTTTAACAATAATGATTTCCTGGATGAATTGCAGATAATGACCTAACCCGTTCTAACAACTGAACAAAATGTATATTCATATAGACCTACTTCGTCACAGTGACTTTTTTTCTTCCTCATACTTTATATCCTCATTCTGCCATACTCTCCTGTTCAACTTACATCTGTACCCACAAACAGGGGCGGATCCATGTTCTTTAAAATTAAAAAAAAGTAAGGGGATTCCCCGAAATTCTCTGACAAGTATAAAAAAATAAGACATAAAGTTTATCAGATTTGCCAAATATCCTTACATTTTCTTTTGAGGTTTTGGTCGAAAATTTGAAAAATAATCGATAATTCTCCTTTTGTACTTAAGCTATCCCACTTCAGTTTAAAAAGGGGCTTCAACAAAACAAAACAACCAATATACGAAAATAAAACTACAATAGCAATTTAAAAACCGCGACATCACATGAAATGCATGGGATTACTAAAAAACTTTATTCAGATCTACAAACATGACTCATTATGAAAAAAAGTATAATGCAGATACAGGCTTAACAATAGCCTTCAAACAAAATTTAAAACGTAAGAAATTAATGTGTAGTCTATAAAACTTCAGATTTCCTATAGAACATAAGAATAAGAAAAGAGGATATGAATAATACCTGGAAATTGTAAAAAGGGTCTTCAAAAAGAATAATTCATTATGTTTATTCTTTTAAGACCCTTTTTACAATTTTTACAATAATGAATTCATGAATACATTAAAATAAATAAATATTTTTAAAAATCAAAATATTGGAAGAATTTGGCATAAACATACCCCAAAGTGTCAACATAATTATACAATTGATAAACTGTAAGTATATTTCCTATATATTTCCTTTTACCCAGCTGACTCTGCATAAGTATTTGAAACCGCACCAAATCTAAGAAACTGTAAGAGACCTTGATTAGACAATCAATTACAACAAAAAAATATTACACATTTACAACGTGTCTTTGTCATCGGTTATAGTGGCAGAATGTAAAAATAGCACACATCCCTAACATTCGGCATTAGTGATTTCCATCAGATGCCTATTAATCGCCCTATTTTTACATTTTTTAACAACTTTTCCAAACATTTTTTTTTCTTTCGAAAGTATGATGTACACAAAAATGAATAACTTTATATATAAATGCCCCTTTTACGTTCATAGAAATGGCTATACAAGGCTACTTTACAACAATTTTCACACCATTGGAATATTCTTGGACATAATGCTTAACCTCGTAGATACTTACTTCTAATTTGCACATATTACCGCTTTGTGGTATTTGAGGAAATGCTATGGAGTGATTCAAAAATTATCTTACATACTGAAAGCGTTGCGTAGTTATTAATCAGGTGTTAGTAAATGTACAACTGAACAACTAGCTGAAAAGCAATCGCCTGACCGGGTTCCTAGTATTTACAACAATTGCAGACTGTCCAGTAACTAATTCTTTGTGATTCATGACTAATCAGATACTTGATGACATCAAGATGTCATGATTAATTTTATACATATATTGTAATCGTATATATTCATTAAAAGTATAGGTCTACACATGCCCCTTTTACGCTTATAGAAATGGCTATAAAACTATAATTTACAACAATTTTTACACCATTGGAATATTCTTCGACATCTCCTTTACCTCGTAGATATTTTCTTCTATTTTACACATTTTAACTCTTTGGTGGTATTGAAGGAAATGTTATGAAGTGATTCAGAAATCATCTTACCAACTGAAAACGCTGCGTAGTTATCAATCAGTTGCTATTAAATATACAGCTGAACAACTAGCTAAAAAGCAATAGCCTGGCCAAGTTCCTCCCAGTATAGAATTAATAAACATATGGACAAGGTATAATAGTAAGTAAGGTATTTACAACAATTGCAGACTGTCTAGTAACTACTTCTTTCTGATTCTTGACTGATCAGATACTTGATCAAGATGTCATGATTAACTTTATACATGTATAGTATAAATTGTATGCAGTAAAGTATAGGTCCACAGTGCAGTTTTACGCTATACAGAAATGGCTACCAGGCTATATTTTATCTTTTCTTCTATTTTGCACAATTGAACTCTTTGTGGTATTGAAGGAAATGATATGTAGTGATTCAGAAATTATCTTACAAACTGAAAACTTTGCGTAGTTATTAATCGGGTGTTAGTAAATGTACAACTGAACAACTAGCTGAGAAGCAATAGCCTAACCGGGGTCCTCCCAGTATAGACTGAATAATAACACCACATTTAACATAAAAAGTAAGTAAAGTATTTACAATAATTATTGTAGACTGTCTAGTCATATCATGATTAATTGTATACATGTGTAGTAATTGTATATATTCAGTAAGAGTAGTTCTACACATGCCATGCCCCTTTTACGCTCACATGAATGGCTACAATGTTACTTTATAACAATCTTCACACCAGTGGTATTTTTCTCGAAAATATTCTTCACCTCGTAGATCTTTTCTATTTTGCACATATTAACTCTTTTTGCGGTATAGAAGGATATGCTATGGAGTGATTCAGAAATTATCTTACAAACTGCAAATGTTACGTAGTTATAGCTAAACAACTAGCTGAAAATCAGTAGCCTGACCGGGTCATCCCAGTAAACCGACAGCCCACGAGACGGACAAAACAAAGAAAATGCAGAAATAATAGCAATCAAACAAAATGTTAAAGAGTTCAAAATGCGGAATTTTCCAAAGCTCTATAGCTGTGTTCCATTGCATATTTTGATTCAGGATCTCGTAATTTCACACCCCAATATAGTATAGTTTCTTAATAGTGTTTCAAATGGTTCCCAAATTTGGTCCCCCCCCCCCCCCCCCAAAAAAAAAGCAAACAAACAAAAAGCAACAAACAAACAAAAACAACAACAAAAAAAGTTCCTTGGAAATGTTTAATGTGGGGCTTATTCATTTGCGCCCCTTTTGAGGACGAAGTGAATACCATTTGTCAAGGTTCGGAATTCGACAATCTGTCGATCACTTGCAGTGCTCTTTTGCAAAATTTTCACGGGGTAAAATGCATAAGAAATTGTGTTTTTTGAGGGTTAAAATTGCTTAAAATATATCCCTTGGTTGCTTTGTTTTGGCCAGGAGGGGGAGGGGGATCTGTATAGTTTGCCCCGGGCCCCATAATCCTTAGATACGCCACTGTGTAAATGATATTATACTGACACTATAATGTACAAAGTTGTCTCAAAATACCAGTGATATTTAACAAACTTTGAACATCGATTTTTTTCCCAAACATTCAAAGAATCAAAACACGAACAAAAAAACAAGGTATAATAACAATAAATCCAGAAAGTAAGTTATTTATTTACAACAATTGCAGACTATCTAGTAATTAATTCTGACTGATGAGATATTTAGGGACATCAAGATGACTAACTCTGTGCAGCAATATATAATGTGCACAGTCCTCCGATTTTCCTTATCTCTCTTATTTACCTCAGCTCCTAATACACTGACGAGATATTTAGTGACATCAAGATGACCATTCTGTGTACACAATGCCTAGTCTTCAGCATTACCCTTATTTACCTTAGCACCATGACTGATGAGATATTTAGTGACATCAAGATGGCCATTCTGTTCTGCACAGTGTAACGCTGTGTGATCCCCATTATCTCCCTTATTCACCTCAGCCCCTTGGCTGATGAGATATTCAGTGACATCAAGATGACCATACTGTGCAGCAATGTGTAACGCAGTGTGATCCTCATTATTACCCTTATTCACCTCAGTCCCCTGGCTGATGAGGTATCTAGTGACATCAACATGATTATTGAGAGCAGCATTGTGTAATGCAATCCAACCTGTATTACTTTGCCCATTCACATTAGCTCCTTTACTGATGAGAAATTTAGTGACATCAAGATGACCATCCTGTGCAGCAAGGTGTAATGGAGTCCAACCCTCATTATCTCCCTTATTCACCTCAGCCCCTTGACTGATGAGATATTTAGTGACATCAAGATGACCATTCTGTGCAGCAAGGTGTAATGGAGTCCAACCCTCATTATTTCCCTTATTCACCTCAGCCCTTGGCTGATGAGATATTTAGTTACATCAAGATGACCATTCTGTGCAGCAAGGTGTAATGGAGTCCAACCCTCATTATTTCCCTTATTCACCTCAGCCCCTTGGCTGATGAGATATTTAGTTACATCAAGATGACCATACTGTGCAGCAATGTGTAACGCAGTGTGATCCTCATTAATACCCTTATTCACCTCAGTCCCCTGGCTGATGAGATATTTAGTGACATCAAGATGACCATCCTGTGCAGCAAGGTGTAATGGAGTCCAACCCTCATTATTTCCCTTATTCACTTCAGCCCCTTGACTGATGAGATATTTAGTGACATCAAGATGACCATTCTGTGCAGCAAGGTGTAATGGAGTCAAACCCTCATTATTTCCCTTATTCACCTCAGCCCCTTGGCTGATGAGATATTTAGTTACATCAAGATGACCATACTGTGCAGCAATGTGTAACGCAGTGTGATCCTCATTAATACCCTTATTCACCTCAGTCCCCTGGCTGATGAGATATTTAGTGACATCAACATGACCATACTGTGCAGCATTGTGTAATGCAATCCAACCTGTATTACTTTGCCCATTCACATTAGCTCCTTTACTGATGAGAAATTTAGTGACATCAAGATGACCATCCTGTGCAGCAAGGTGTAATGGAGTCCAACCCTCATTATCTCCCTTATTCACCTCAGCCCCTTGACTGATGAGATATTTAGTTACATCAAGATGACCATACTGTGCAGCAATGTGTAACGCAGTGTGATCCTCATTAATACCCTTATTCACCTCAGTCCCCTGGCTGATGAGATATTTAGTGACATCAAGATGACCATCCTGTGCAGCAAGGTGTAATGGAGTCCAACCCTCATTATTTCCCTTATTCACTTCAGCCCCTTGACTGATGAGATATTTAGTGACATCAAGATGACCATTCTGTGCAGCAAGGTGTAATGGAGTCCAACCCTCATTATTTCCCTTATTCACCTCAGCCCCTTGGCTGATGAGATATTTAGTTACATCAAGATGACCATACTGTGCAGCAATGTGTAACGCAGTGTGATCCTCATTAATACCCTTATTCACCTCAGTCCCCTGGCTGATGAGGTATCTAGTGACATCAACATGACCATACTGTGCAGCAATGTGTAACGCAGTGTGATCCTCATTAATACCCTTATTCACCTCAGTCCCCTGGCTGATGAGATATTTAGTGACATCAAGATGACCATCCTGTGCAGCATTGTGTAATGCAATCCAACCTGTATTACTTTGCCCATTCACATTAGCTCCTTTACTGATGAGAAATTTAGTGACATCAAGATGACCATCCTGTGCAGCAAGGTGTAATGGAGTCCAACCCTCATTATTTCCCTTATTCACTTCAGCCCCTTGACTGATGAGATATTTAGTGACATCAAGATGACCATTCTGTGCAGCAAGGTGTAATGGAGTCCAACCCTCATTATTTCCCTTATTCACTTCAGCCCCTTGACTGATGAGATATTTAGTGACATCAAGATGACCATTCTGTGCAGCAAGGTGTAATGGAGTCCAACCCTCATTATTTCCCTTATTCACCTCAGCCCCTTGGCTGATGAGATATTTAGTTACATCAAGATGACCATACTGTGCAGCAATGTGTAACGCAGTGTGATCCTCATTAATACCCTTATTCACCTCAGTCCCCTGGCTGATGAGATATTTAGTGACATCAAGATGACCATCCTGTGCAGCAAGGTGTAATGGAGTCCAACCCTCATTATTTCCCTTATTCACTTCAGCCCCTTGACTGATGAGATATTTAGTGACATCAAGATGACCATTCTGTGCAGCAAGGTGTAATGGAGTCCAACCCTCATTATTTCCCTTATTCACCTCAGCCCCTTGGCTGATGAGATATTTAGTTACATCAAGATGACCATACTGTGCAGCAATGTGTAACGCAGTGTGATCCTCATTAATACCCTTATTCACCTCAGTCCCCTGGCTGATGAGATATTTAGTGACATCAAGATGACCATCCTGTGCAGCAAGGTGTAATGGAGTCCAACCCTCATTATTTCCCTTATTCACTTCAGCCCCTTGACTGATGAGATATTTAGTGACATCAAGATGACCATTCTGTGCAGCAATGTGTAACGCAGTGTGATCCTCATTAATACCCTTATTCACCTCAGTCCCCTGGCTGATGAGATATTTAGTGACATCAAGATGACCATCCTGTGCAGCAAGGTATAATGGAGTCCAACCCTCATTATTTCCCTTATTCACTTCAGCCCTTGACTGATGAGATATTTAGTGACATCAAGATGACCATTCTGTGCAGCAAGGTGTAATGGAGTCCAACCCTCATTATTTCCCTTATTCACTTCAGCCCCTTGACTGATGAGATATTTAGTGACATCAAGATGACCATTCTGTGCAGCAAGGTGTAATGGAGTCCAACCCTCATTATTTCCCTTATTCACCTCAGCCCCTTGGCTGATGAGATATTTAGTTACATCAAGATGACCATACTGTGCAGCAATGTGTAACGCAGTGTGATCCTCATTAATACCCTTATTCACCTCAGTCCCCTGGCTGATGAGATATTTAGTGACATCAACATGACCATACTGTGCAGCATTGTGTAATGCAATCCAACCTGTATTACTTTGCCCATTCACATTAGCTCCTTTACTGATGAGAAATTTAGTGACATCAAGATGACCATCCTGTGCAGCAAGGTGTAATGGAGTCCAACCCTTATTATCTCCCTTATTCACCTCAGCCCCTTGACTGATGAGAAATTTAGTGACATCAAGATGACCATACTGTGCAGCAATGTGTAACGCAGTGTGATCCTCATTAATACCCTTATTCACCTCAGTCCCCTGGCTGATGAGATATTTAGTGACATCAAGATGACCATCCTGTGCAGCATTGTGTAATGCAATCCAACCTGTATTACTTTGCCCATTCACATTAGCTCCTTTACTGATGAGAAATTTAGTGACATCAAGATGACCATCCTGTGCAGCAAGGTGTAATGGAGTCCAACCCTCATTATCTCCTTATTCACCTCAGCCCCTTGACTGATGAGATATTTAGTTACATCAAGATGACCATCCTGTGCAGCAAGGTGTAATGGAGTCCAACCCTCATTATTTCCCTTATTCACTTCAGCCCCTTGACTGATGAGATATTTAGTGACATCAAGATGACCATTCTGTGCAGCAAGGTGTAATGGAGTCAAACCCTCATTATTTCCCTTATTCACCTCAGCCCCTTGGCTGATGAGATATTTAGTTACATCAAGATGACCATACTGTGCAGCAATGTGTAACGCAGTGTGATCCTCATTAATACCCTTATTCACCTCAGTCCCCTGGCTGATGAGATATTTAGTGACATCAACATGACCATACTGTGCAGCATTGTGTAATGCAATCCAACCTGTATTACTTTGCCCATTCACATTAGCTCCTTTACTGATGAGAAATTTAGTGACATCAAGATGACCATCCTGTGCAGCAAGGTGTAATGGAGTCCAACCCTCATTATCTCCCTTATTCACCTCAGCCCCTTGACTGATGAGATATTTAGTGACATCAAGATGACCATTCTGTGCAGCAAGGTGTAATGGAGTCCAACCCTCATTATTTCCCTTATTCACCTCAGCCCCTTGACTGATGAGATATTTAGTGACATCAAGATGACCATTCTGTGCAGCAAGGTGTAATGGAGTCCAACCCTCATTATTTCCCTTATTCACCTCAGCCCCTTGGCTGATGAGATATTTAGTGACATCAAGATGACCATTCTGTGCTGCACAGTGCAAAGCACCCCAACCTTTATTATTGCCCTTATTCACCTCAGCTCTTTGACTGATGAGATATTTAGTGACATCAAGATGACCTTTCTGTGCTGCACAGTGTAATGCAGTCCAACCTTCATTATCTCCCTTATTCACCTCAGCTCCGGTACTGATGAAATATTCAATGCTAATAAGATCACCTTTCAGGGCAGCAATGTGTAATGCAGTTCTACCTTTATTCTTTTCCATATTCACCGTAGCCTCTTTATTTGAACGTATCTGAACGTCATTCAGACATAATGACAAAAATGAAGGATCTCGCATTCTTACGAATCTATGTAGTGTTTCGAAGTCTGTCTTCATTTGTTCATCGCCCCAATCCCGCCATTTTCCGTACTTCTTTCCGTAACGTACTGCGTGTAGATCTTCTAAAGTGTTATTCTCGTGTTCATCGTACTTCATCAGCAGGTCGATGAGATCATTCCAGTCCTTCCTGTCGAAGGGTTTAGACCCCAACGCCTGGAGCTCTTTGAAATTGTATTGGCTTTCTGCATGTGGATGTTGTGGATGCTTACATGACCTGCATGTTGGTCGTCTGATATCTACAGAGAAGGCAGGAAACCTCACCTTGAGATTAGCTTGTAACTCCTCGTGAAGTTCCCTTAGCTCGGACCTGAAGTTGCAAACGTCCTTCTTACATGGCGAGAAATGTGTGTACATAGTAATATATAGTGTTTCTGTTGACCTTAGTTTCCTCTTGATGTAGTCTATTACTTCTTCTTCTACACCTTCTCCGAAAATAAGCTCTCTCATAAAGAGCTCATTGTGATTACCATTTGTTTGAGAAATGAAGCAGGCAATTATATTGCTTTGGCGTAGACTCAAGTCGGCTTGTTTGCCCTCGAAAGGATGCAAGCCACTTTCGATGAAACGTTCGAGAATTTTCTTGCCTGTCTTCGGCGTTTGGAATTTAACTTCAAGACGTGTGAAAGAGATTCCAGGAGTGCACCTACAAAATTAAATAAAAAGAAATTACTAATTCAATTATAGCATGGTGTATACTGTTGTTAATGAAGAAGATCATTAAACATTTTCTTCCCCATGTCGTTGTGTACCTGGCAAGACAAGGATATTTGTATGTAATAACGGAGTTTATATATAAAAAACACTATGGATTTGTCAAGTCGACGTTCTGTTGGCCATTAGTTATTTAACTGTCAAGCTACATTATCGATGTAATAATGTGCACAATTCGAATTTACATCAAATTTGGGGTATATCTAGTGGTTGACGATCGCGTATATTGTTTCTTTAGAAAATTAATTGTTACAAATCGTCATTTATTGCTATGATGATTATAAAACATAAATTTTCATTCACTTATAATAAAATTCAACAGAGAAAAGGGTCGTGTTTTTGCATTATTGCAAGAAGTGTCGATTATCTCTTATTGAATTTTAATGATTCTTTGTACAAGGTTTATATGAAAAATTGCGCTGACTCAGTACTTAACAGAAGTGAATTTTGCATATTTTATTGATGATTTGTGTTGATTTTAACATGAGTTATTGCATGAAATCGCGTATCTTCAGGAGGTCGTCAACAGGCAGGAACTTACGCCAAAGTAATATCCAATAGTAAGATCAAAGCGGATTAAAGCCCCGCTAAGCTTTCTTCTTAATTGCATAATTTGCTAATCTCTTCTGCTCACTGAAGCGTAATACATCGGGATTTTTATCAAAATAAAATTAGACGAACTCGCCAAGAAGACTTGTGATAGTTATTCAATAAATCATTGAAATGTTATATACTGGAAAGATCAAAGGAGAGGAATGCAGGGAATTTTCTTCCCCTAGCCGTAAAAAAAACCCACAACGACACCCATCTCCAGACGCCAATTTGTTGAATCCAGATATCAACAATACAGTTCTTGCCGCACAATGCATATGACGGCTCCAGCGGATATAAAGGAGATGGATAAGGGCTCTTCATTAAAGAGCAACTGCAACCAAATGTAACCCAAATGCAAGTCTTTTTGCTGATGATGTACAGGGGTGCATACAAATAATATTTTGTTATTTAAACATCTAAATATGTTTCATAGATTTTTAAATATATTTTGAAATATTTTTCCAACCTCATAAGCTCCACCCTATAAAAAAAAGCTCCAGATCTCTTTCCTGCAATGACATCATCTGTCATCAGTCAGTTACACCAAAGCGTTTAAATATGAATAGTGCTCAGTCCCGAAATAAAGAACGAGTATATATTGTGGTACATGTCGATCGGCCCAGAGGGAAAGGTTATAATCTTTATCAAGATGTTTGTATTTTCATTTTCTTTATTTTGATGTTAAGCTCTATATGAGCAAACACTGAGATATCTCACGGGAATGTCGAGAGAAGCAAACAATAATAATAAAATGCTATCTTTATTTTTCTATATCAGAATTATTTCATTTATTAAAATGACATTGCTTGCAAGGAATTCCTCATATAAATATACTGATTAATTAAGAGTGGCGTATCCAAAATTCTTGTATTTTTATTGGAAAAATATTCTGCAGTAGCAGTTTGAGACGGCAGGCGAAGAAAACAGTGTAGGGGGCTTGCTTCGAAGCCCTAACCAGCGCAATAGGGACTAATGGCTACCAATAATGATGAAAAGGGGAAAAATCGGCCTCCGTCCTTTAACTAGTAACCCACAATAGCAGCTGATGATATAATTCATTTATTACCAGTTCCTATTCTGTCTTGCCCTCCCACAGCTCTCTTTCTCTCTCTCTCTCCCTTCCCTTCCCCTCTCACAGGCTTTCATTTTCTCATACTCTTATTCTCTTATCCTCTCTTACAACCGATCTGTAAAAATGACTCCAATAGAAACAACATACGAATCTCCCTCCAAGCAGTTCCCTCAAAGTTGACAGCCCAAGCCAAACTAAACGGCGATCAGCAAGCAAACAAATTGATGAGCCAAGCTTGAGGCAAGAAGACAGGGTTCCATCGGCAACGCCACCACCTCGATCGGGATCGCAGATGGGTATAGACCCTAGCGTAGCTAGGGCTAGACACCTTGCCGGTCACTATTCAGCTCAGCTATTCTGCTTGATCTAACATCAGTCATTTGACTAGGCGTAATTCGGTGATAGAACATTGATTATATGAATTAATAAATGTTACACATTGAATTTTGCCTCTGAACCGTTTAGAAATGTAACTCTCGTTTTCGTTATCTCGTTCATTGTCTCCCTTCATTCCCTGTCCCTTTCACTTCTGTTATGTTCTGTCCATCTGTTGTATGTTTTCGTACGTTCCCTTTTAATAGATTTTTGCAACTATGGGTTATAGGGGGCTGCAATCTACAAGCCCAGCTTTTTAGCAGTCCCCTCCTCGACCATCCCAGTTTATAACGTGTTATGCCTATTGTACGCTGTAAACCAATTACATATAGTATTGTTTTCATTTTTTTGCTATGTACATTGCAAACCCATGTATTTTATTTTGTTGGAAGTGGAAATAAGCGAAATAAAAATGAAATGAAATATAATAGTGAACTGGAATCCTTCGGACGGACGTACGTCGTCTGCTAGCCCACGATTTCATCGGACTTGGATCTTACGTGATAGATACTACAAGCCTATGTACACGCCCACATTAAGTCATCAATATAAACAAACGTATAATAGTATGACAACTTTTTTTTTTTTTTTTTTTTTTTGGGGGGGGGGGGGTCAAAAGCATGCATATTCCTGTTTATTTATGAGGGTCTATTGGAATAATCGAGCCTTAATTATACATTTTCAGAGCTTTAAAGCTCATGTAAATCACATTATGTTTTCATAATTTCAAATACATATTAGGGGAATTAAAACCATTAAAAAATATCTGTTTCATGCGTTAACCTACGGCAGCTGGAAGGCCAAAAGCATGCATATCAGCGTGTATTTATGCGGGGTCTAATAGACTCATCGAGCCTTAATCATACCTCTTCAGAACTTTAAATTTCATGCAAATCACATTCCTTATATTTTCAAATAAAAACAAAGGGAATTATAATCATCCTAATATTCCTTGTTTTCGCGTGTAAACCAGTAGCCAGCCGAGACTTTTTTTTGTCAAAAGCATGCATATTCCCGTTTATTTATGCTGGGTCTATTGGACTCATCAAGCCTTAATTATACCTTTTCAGAGATTTATATTACATGTAAATCACGTTTTTCATAATTTCAAATAAATATTTGAGGAATTAAAATCATTTAAAAATGCCTGTTTTCATGTGTTAACCTATGGCAGCTGGAAGGCCAAAAGCATGCATATTCCTGTTTATTTATGCGGGGTCTCTTCAACCTTTTGACCTTCATTAAGCTGTTTCAGAGTCTCAAATTACATGTAAGCCACATTTACAATAAATTCAAGGTAATACTATGGGAACTATAATCATTCTTAAAATCCATGTTTTCACATATTAACCCTATGACAGATTACTCTGTCAAAAAGCAGGCATGATCCCGGGGCCTTCCCTGGCTCATTTGGTCCCATGCTTTCGGTACCCGCGGGCGGGGAATGATCCACAGATGGTTGGGATGCACTTTTTAAGTGCTAAAAGAATGTCTATGATGATGATGTAATTCTCAAGTAGAGTGTAAAATACCACGCAAGATATATGATCGCCGTTAAGGGTATAAAAATCAGAGTTGTTAGACGGGTTTCCCTGTTTAGGATATCAAATCTGCACCTACTTCAATCTGCTTTTCAGCAAAGTGATTTACGCGGATGATTTACAGGTCGCGATCACTTCGGATCGATTGGTGCCCGTAAACTTTTCTGCCTTTCATTTGTGAAAATTCGGCTTCTTTTGAAGTTTGATTTATGTAAGCATTCCATTACTTTATATATTGAACTTCCATCAGGGTTTGTTAGTTTGTTTAGTTTTTTGTTGTTGTTGCTGTTGTTCGTTTTTTGATTTTTGTTTTGTTTTGTTTTGTTTGTTTGTTTGTTTGTTTTTTTTGGGGGGGAGGGGGGGGGGAGGGGGGCTGTTTCTTATTTAAACTTAAATTTTTCTGTGCTACAATTGTTTGGGGTTGGTTGATCTTCGATGAAACAGGGTGAAGATGAGGAACATGTATCTCTAAGATGTAAAAAAAAAGAAAGGGGGATTTCGGACATTTCATATTTTAGACTTCTTTATGCGACAGCCACCCAATATTAAAAAATATATATATATAGGCTGAGGGTTGCGGTTAGGGTTTACAGTTTAAGGTTTAAGATTATGGTTATGGTTAGTGTTTAGTGTTTAGGGTTAGGGTTTAGGGTTTACGTAACCGCACATGTGGGTCACTGTCGCATAAGCATGATAAGTCAGTCTTATTATCAAGAACTAAATTGACATGACTGGGGAAAATTTACCCTCATACCGTAATTGGAAACATGCTATTGCATATCGCCTCAACTATATTATGCATTCCATTATGACAGACTAAAGTGATATGTGGACATCATTCGGAGGGGGGAGGGGGGGGGGGGGGGGGTAGGAGATCACGTCACTTGGGAATATCGGGAATCACGCCGGTCCTCTTGGGGGGGGGGGGGGTAAAGAAGGAGCTCCCCCTTCCCTCCAACCAAGTTTTCTTTCTAAAAAATTATTTCCACTATGATATGAATATGTATAGGATATATTATTATAAGGGAGTGAAAAAAGTCAATCCGTCGGTCCTCCCAAGACCATAATTTGTGAGTATTAATCCAAAGAAACATGGCAACATCAAATGGTCTATGCCGATAGACCGCGGTGTCTGAAATGCAACGGATTTTCAAATCACGTCTTAAAAGCATAATGACTCAAATAATTCATGTATCTTAATCCGGGGGGGGGGGGGGGGGGGGATATCTTCCATTGAAAACCGTACAGTATCCGCGGATCTGAAAACGAGGGAAAAGGGTAGTTTTTCAAGGTCGGGCGCGGATCCGCGTTTAGGGTGTCTAAAACGAAAAATATATAATAATAAAAAATAATAATAATACTTGGTTCTTTTATAGCGCATTACTTATACCAACACTACATGTCCCTATGCGCTTTATAACGAAATAACTTAGAAATAAGAAGGTGCATACAATGTAATGTTGGACACTGAGTTCATACTCTAAGTATTAATCAGATATCTTTTAAGGGAGATTTTGAACAGTTGCTTTCATATCTCATGATACCCTTTTCATATAAAAGGGTATCAAAATCACACTTCTGACCAAATGCAGGGAAAAGGGGTATGAAATTTAACACGGCCAATCCGCGGAAAGGGTACAATTTATTCAGAATTTGAGAATTTCGGTCGTATATGCTCGCCGTGTTAAGGGTGTAAAAACAAGCCGTTAATTATTTCTCTCCGTGTTTAGGGTATCAAAATCAAGAATGAAAAAATGTCCCTGTTAGGGTATCAAAATCACAAAAAAATGAATCCTCGTTTAGGGTGCTTTTCAGAGCGTAAAGTTCGAGGATGCTGGACGGGTCTCAATACGAAATGAATAGGACATTTCTGCAAGATAAATACCTTGGTATTTGCACAAATAAAGCTTCTTTTTTGAATGATCGAACTTTCTTGCCAACCCTCCCCTCCACCCCCATTTTTGTTTTAATATCACTTATCATTTTTTTTCTTTGAAAATAAACAAATATATTTCTGTTTCCTAACATTCACCTGATATTACTGGCGTGTACATTGAGACGACGCGGTCTATCGGCCCCGCGGTCTATATGCCCCGCGGTATATCGGTACCGCGGTCTATAGGCCCCGCGGTCTATCGGCCACGCGGACCATCGGGATCCCCCATCAGGTCGTTCCCTCTAGCTCTTTGTGCAAGAATCCCGACCGGGTGTAAAGGATATCGCGCATGTGTCATCCACAGGCTACATAGGGCCGACGTAACATCATTATTAAGTCATTCGTAATGTAAAGCAATCGTCATTCAGGATTTGGTCTGTACAAGTTGCTGCCTGGTCAGACAAAGCTTTGTCATTGATTCAAAGAAGTGACAAATATACAAATGCTCCTAGATATCACCTGTGCGAGACACCAGGGGATACCAAGATGGCTGCCATTTTGCATTGGTGGCTTAATAGTTGTACAATAGTTCTTCATTATGAAACATCACATTCATTGTGTACAGGTAATTGGACATGTCCTATTATAGATAGATTGAATTTTACTGGCCTGACGTTCGATATCAATAATTATTACGATCACTGACGATAGCCTCTGTAAACATGCTATCGATATTTATTTTAGCGAGTGCGAGAATCTGAGCTGAGAGCCGCGATATACGACTTTTTAATGACGGAGAATTGCAAGATTTGAGACAAAATTCAGATGTTAATGATAGTTGACTTCGAATTCTGATGGTAAGCCCAATAAAATCCGATTATAGATGTACCTGTTTAAAAACAAGCAAACTGAAAAGGCGATTAAATGAAAATCAGTGCAGTCATGGCAGTGTGAAACTAAAAGGAGAGGGTCACTGTACCGTACGCTGCACTGCACTGCACTGCAGTGCATACGGTACGGTGATTCACTACATCGCAGCATATCCACTGCTGCCTGCATCGACACGTACCGACGACTACTGAGTACTGTCACTGGTCTGGCCTGGATTATGGGATGACCAGACTTAAAATTTGTTGATGAAAGACTAGAAGTTCGCAGAGTCTTTGCATTAATTCTTTAAATTACTTGATTTAATGTAAATAGACTAGATTATATCTAACTTGGGCTTGTTGTTGACAGATTCTAAAATAAAAAAGTTGACAGTAGTTAGCTTAGCCTTAGGGGCCATCCTGAAATTTAACCTTAATTAGCCAGATTTTCAGTTCTCTATGGAAGTCATTAAATTTCTAAAATCTATTTATGATGCATGGAAATGATTTACCAGTGCAAGCATGAAGCAGTGCCTTGTATAAGGTTTTTTCTCTTATCATGCATCCGGTAAATTTGCCATGCGTCCGGTAATTACCGACGCATGGCTAGCCATGCATCCAGTAAATTTGCCATGCGTCGGTAATTACCGGACGCATGATTGAAAAAAATGGATTTTGGGCAAAAATTTGTCCACCGTTCTATAAAACAGATGATGCACATGTTTTTTCGTGTGTCGGTAGGAATAGTGTGCATGCGGTAACTATGGAAACTAGTCTAAACCCACTCGGCTGCGCCTCGTGGGTTAAACATTCCATAGTTACCTTATGCACACAATTCCTACCGACACACTCAGACCTGTGCATCATTTGTATACTATGAAATCACAGTATTTCTAAATGACAGCCCCCATGGTAATACAATGTTTGATGCGTTCTCGATCTGACTAGTGGACGAGGAGAAGCCAGAGGACAGATAAGCCGTTCTTGCACAAAGCGCGGTATGCAGTTAACACAATTAAACCAGTCCATTGTAGCTGGGAGGATCTAGGACGGCGTTCACGTCGACACATTCGAAAACTCACTATTATACTTATTGGCTGATGGACGAATGATTACAGGAAATGGTAATTGGATGAATTGATGATTAGACAATGTGGATCTTAGACCCACTGAGATTAGCCGAATTGGGTATTGGGCCAAATGAATATTGGACGAACAGTTAATTAGACCAAGTGATATTTGGCCTAAACGGGTTTAGACCAAAATTAGACGAAATTGTTATAGACTAACTGGTCACTGGACGAAATGTTAATTCTTCAGTGCCGGTGTCACGTATAGGTTACAAATAGACTTTTAATTTTCATTTACCAATTGCTTGACCACAGGAAAGGTATATGTTGATTAATGTGTATCAACATTTTGAACATAAATCAAGCATTCTATATGATAATAATTTTATGGTACCATATAAATTCTCCGAGAAATTGCAGATTCTCAAAAAAATATTACCTTATTTCAACATTAAAAAATAGTAAACAAATCAGAAACCCAAAAATAATGGACAAAAAAGAAACTCAAATGTAATTTTCAATAATTCTTACCTATAAAGTTGATAAAGTAATAATATTTGGTATCATGAGAAATTGTAATAAATTTCCTACAAGTTTTGTACAGGAAAGTGATCGGATACTTCTCCATTTTCCTGCACTCTTGCCTGCATATCATCATGGAAAGCTTTGACTAGTACAATGAGCTGTTCAGGACACCAAAACCTGAAGAGAATCTTTCATCAGCCAGTCCGATTAACGCTATCAAAGGCCTTGGTCAGGCCCACAAACAACAAGTGTAGTGTCCAATTTTGCTCCCGGCACTTCTCGTGCAGCTGTCGAATAGCGAAGAACATGTCTGTAGTACCCCTGCATCGACATCGGCCTTCTCTGTATGTAGCATGGTCAGAAAAACGAATGGGGGTAGAGCTGAAAGCTTTGGGCCCATCCACAGTGCGAAGACCGTCATGGAACGCCTTCATGTCATCGGCGTCTGTTGCAGCTTGAAGCTCTCCAACTTTCTTTACCCACCACTAATGTTTCATCTGCCGTAGCTTGTGTTGGAGAAGTTGCATAGCTTGTTGGAGATCCTGCTTCTTCTTCTTGCATGTCTTGTCATTAAGATAGACTTTGTGGGTTTTGTGTAAACTGTCAATGAGGCTGGTTATCTCTGCGTCATTCTCATCAAACCAGTCCCTGTGTTTTCTCTTGATATGTAGACTGCTTCCTTGAAGAGTTTCCATTTCTCTTCAACATCCTCGCCAAGAGGGTTAAAGTCAGCCATAGCATCCTGAATCTTCAGTTGCAATGCCACTTTGTTGTTAGGAAGGCTGGCAATGTTCAGCTTTTTCAATGGATTTTCTCTGGTTGATCTGATCTTCCAGGCCAATTGTATATTCATTTTGCTGCAAAGTAGTCAGCGGTCAGACCAACAGTCGGCTTCCCTCAAAAATGGATTCTTGTGAGGAGTTGGTCTTCATCTGGGGTTGTCATGGTTGGAGCGTAGGCGCTGATAACAGTGGTAAAGCAGTCCTTTGCAAGCTTCAGACGCAGTGACAGGCGAGCATTGGTGCCGCGTGGCAGACTGTCCAACCGCTTAGCAAGCTGGGTGCTTATGGCAAATTCACTGCCTGAAGTCCTTGGAGCATCTGCAGGCTTTCCTATACAATAGAAGGTATAGCCTACTCCGACCTCCTCCAGATGTGTTTCATCTGCAAATCTGGTCTCAATTAGGGCTGCTATGTTGATCTGGTATCGGTCAAACCTCCTGGAGAGCTACTACAGCAATTCGCCGTTGTAGTCCGTCGCCTCTGTCAAGCAAAGTACGAACATTCCTTGCCCCGAAATTTAGGGGCTTTCTTCTATGTTTATTACTGTTGTTCCTGTTTCGACCGCATCAAGTGGATGTCCAGGCAGGCGCGGTTACCTGCCAGGAGCTGCAGGGGGCAGGCTTTGTTTAGGAATCCTTTTATCTTCCCTTCCCCATGTGGGAAGAGCAGTGCTGTCCCTGAATAGGACTGCTCTGCCGCTGTGAGAGTATACGAGCGTCGTATATGCCCCCAGATGTACGACGGACGACCGTCACTTCACAGCCGCCTGCGTGCAGAGTCATGGCTAAAAACTCCCAGCAGCATTATCTTCATGTTCCCTTCATCATTTCTCCATCGCCGCAGGACTTGATACATATCTGGTAATAGGAAGGAGGGTGCCACCTAATCCGGCACACCTGCTTGCCTGACCAGCACAAGTGACTTTTTTTAAATGAGAAAGAGTTGTTGCAGTCCCTTTCCCACTCTCTCGCCTACCGACGCTCATTGTCCCACAGGTGCAGATACTGACACATGTAGAACGACCTCGATAGCTGTAGGTTTCTTTAGGAGTTGAACATCTCCTAGGAGGACTTCCGACCAGGGGATGAGAGCTCTTCCTGCCCCCCCCCCCCCCGACATCCACTTCCGCTGTCACAACCGGTGGGAACAGGGTTCTTCATACGCCTGAACCAGCGGTGGGAGGCCAGGGTTATGCGGCAGGTTTTACTGGGTTACATTTTACCAGTAGCAGTAGCAGGAGAGATAATTCACCTGAACTGACCTGTAGATAAGGCCTTTACAATTCCTATACAGACAAGTCCACATGTACACGGCGTGTGATGTTGGAAAGGTATACTAGTTTTAACGACATTGATGAGTATTACCTTCGTTGAATTTGATGGCCTGCTGACCATAAAGTCGGAACATCGTCTTAAGCCCACCACACACTATACGATATAGACTGCATCCAATTTTCGAAATAAATCGCAATAGTATTTAATATGCCATTTTAACACATAAAATCAACATGATTCAGGTTCTGAACAATGATAAAAATACTAAACACAGGATTTTGGTGCGCTTTCAGCCGTATACCTGGAATAAGGGCCAAATCATTTTGAAATTGGAGACAATCGTAGGACTGCTCTGACGTCACTACGACTTGCCCTTTCCTCTGACTAGAAAACTCGCAATAGGCGGTAATTGCGATTTTACTATCTATTTTCCTATTTCGAACCTCAGTCAATAATAATTTACATATTCAAATGTTTGTATCAAATGCTATTACATTTTCTTCCGAAATCGGATTGCAGACCCATGGTATAGTGTGCTGTGGCTTTAATATCCACCTTGCCGACTGAGTTTGATGGTTCGTCATAACCAAAGTAGTAGATGCTTCATTTTGTCTAACACCACACCAGGTTATATGAATTATGTTTTTCAATGACCAATCGAGAATCCTTAGGCCCAGCTATGACACTTCTTGATGACCTACATATGTCTGCAGACAAACTGGATGGAGAAATATTCTATTCCAAACGCTATACTTGGGGAAAGTCTTATGACAAACATCAAGACAACAACTAAACCTGTGCTGGCTAGATCCAATCACCATGCATCAAAGTTTTGAACAGCTATAGACAAATATTGGTTGACACTAAAAATAATACACATTTAACATGGCAAGTTTGCAGATAATCCCTACAAAATGTGGGTACTGACAATATATTTTGTATACCAGAACATCATTACATACTTCACTGTAAGTGGTGTGATGACAAGGTTTCCAATAGAAGAAATCTAACTTGTGAAGCTGATGCTCTGGATTTCGAAGTCCTTGTCGAAACATACTTTCAAACTTAAGACGAAAAGTCATGTCTATCGGTCTTAGTTCGAAATTTCACTGAGCATGCCAACTGTCATAATTTAGTATAGATTGCTCAGTAAAAAGTTGAATTTCACTCACTTTGACGGTCACCAAATTACCCTATCGAGCACTTATATGATATATTTGCATTTCTCACTGGTACCAATCTTTATGGGGTCACCACTTCGATTTGAAAGGATGTTACTAAAAAACCCAAACTATTGGATGCTAAGGACGTGAGCGAGGGAAATTAGTGTACATTTTTAATTTGCGCCTTACTGACGCAAGGCCGAAGCACGGGGAAATTATTCGGCCATTTAAAAGTTACTGAATCTGACGTTCAGAGATAACATCAGCACTTGAAACCGTACCAGTCAGATATGCATCAAACTACTTATACAAGTCATAAGCAACGTCATAGGTTAATTCGGGGTATATGGCACTTGACCCGGGACAGTCACTTAGGTTTGCAGTATATTACATTTATTTGCTAAACGAAAATGGCCTTTTTTATCAAGATGTATTTCAAGATAACATTTAACAAATTCATAGTGACGAGGCTTTTCGACCTGCACTCATCGGGTCACAACGCAGGAATGAGAGAATACAAGAAAATACGAAAGTCAAGGAACGGTGTGTACAGCGACCCGGATATGATCCGGGCACGCTAAAATAATCGAAGAGCCTGTACGAACTCCTTTTGTCGGAACAATAGCGGATCTCTCGACTGAATGAACAACGCCTCTAAGAAGCGAAGATGCTGAGAGCTGCGTGCTCGGGCAACAATAGTGAACTGAGCAGGGTAATACGCCTTGGAACAAGCCAGACTATTCAGCAAGTGATGACCAGCTGATGTCTGTCGTACCACGGAGGGTACGTGCTGTTTAATGCGGTCCACTAGACGCTGAGATGTACGGCCAACGTAGACGGCTTCACACCGACAATGATACTTATAAACGACATTGCTCATTTTGGGGGAAGGCAGTACATCCTTGCGAACTGCGGGTAGCATTCTATTAGTAGAGAACACGACACGTGTAGCCACGGCAAAGTAACAGCGCGACACTGTATGCTTAATATCGCGCGCATACTTATCAGACACTTTACCTCGCCAAGGCAATTTGAGGTAGACTGGGCATTTATTAGGCCCATACACAGGGCGAGTCCGCGAATCAATGGTACGCTGCACAACGCGATCAATGACAAGCTCCGGATAGCCATTGTCTCGCAGGATTTGCTTGATGCGAAGAAGCTCGGGGTTGAGCTTACACGGAGAACAAATTTGCAAGGCGCGACACACTAAGTTATTAATCAAATCAGTTTTATACGATGTAGCACTCTACGAATCCCATTGCGTGTACTGGCCCGTAAACGTAGGTTTACGATATACGGACGTGAGAAGATTGCCGTCACTCCTCTCAACCAGTACATCCGATAATGGAAGCGCGTTAGACTGCTCCATCTCACATGTAAACCGAAGCGCCGGATGAAGTGAGTTGAGTTGTGCAAGAAAGCCCTTGCACGCAGCGCTTGAATCAAACATAGCAAAGATATCATCAACGTAACGAAAGTAGGCGAGCGTGGTAAGGCTAGGATCAGTGATGTTTTCATGAAGGCGGGCTTCATGAAAACCAACAATTAGCAAGCACGGGGATCCGCCTGCATGGCTCTCAGCCACCCCCGTATGTATGGCTTACCGAAGACGCATAAAGCCAATACTCCGCTCCCGCCCGATTGTTTCCATGACTGGTTCAGCGCAGCATGAACTGGCTAGGTGGTTGAGGTGCTTGAGCGATACTCAACCTAGGCAATTAAGGACTCTTTTACATTTGCTCGGTTGGTTCGTCAGATGGTAATTATTCAATCTGTCTCTTTATGTTCATTTCATGTCTGTAGTTTGTTCACCAACGTGCCGCTTAAGGAGACCATTGATATCTGTGTCTCCGCCTTCTACCATGGTGAATTGGATGAACCTCCTATCTCCGAATCTGTGTTTGTTGAACTAATGAAACATGCTACAAGTGCTGTCGAGTTTAGCTTTTATGATATCATGTATTCGGAGATCGATGGTGTTGCTATGGGTTCCCCGTTGGGCCCCGTGCTTGCTAATATCTTTGTTGGTTTTCATTCAATTCAATTCAATTTTATTTTCATTTCCAACAGAAAGGTACATATAAAAGTGCATTTTAACAAAATAACACGATATACAATAATTATGACAATTAAATAAATGGAAAATAACAGTATTATAATTAAGAGCAAAAAAAAAACAAAAACATTGCATTCTTTCTACTTTCTGCGGAAATGGAGGAATCCACTAAAAAGCATTGCTTGTAAATCGTGGATCCCTCAAAGAATATTAACATAGTAAAAAATAAGACCAAAAAAAAAAGCAAAACTGATCACTGAATTTCATTCGTTGTTAGGTTATAAAATATGTTACGAGGCCAATAGAGACACAACGCAACACAATGAAGCCCGCCTTCATGAAAACATCACTGATCCTAGCCTTACCCCGCTCGCCTACTTTCGTTACGTTGATGATACCTTTGCTATGTTTGATTCAAGCGCTGCGTGCAAGGACTTTCTTGCACAACTCAACTCGCTTCATCCGGCGCTTCGGTTTACATGTGAGATGGAGCAGTCTAACGCGCTTCCATTTTTGGATGTACTGGTTGAGAAGAGTGACGGCAAACTTCTCACGTCCGTATATCGTAAACCTACGTTTACGGGCCAGTACACGCGATGGGATTCGTAGAGTGCTACATCGTATAAAACTGGTTTGATTAATAACTTAGTGTGTCGCGCCTTGCAAATTTGTTCTCCGTGTAAGCTCAACCCCGAGCTTCTTCGCATCAAGCAAATCCTGCGAGACAATGGCTATCCGGAGCTTGTCATTGATCGCGTTGTGCAGCGTACCATTGATTCGCGGACTCGGCGAGGTAAAGTGTCTGACAAGTATGCGCACGATATTAAGCATACAGTGTCGCGCTGTTACTTTGCCGTGGCTACGCGTGTCGTGTTCTCTACTAATAGAATGCTACCCGCAGTTCGCAAGGATGTACTGCCTTCCCCCCCCCCCCCCCCCAAATGAGCAATGTCGTTTATAAGTATCATTGTCGGTGTGAAGCCATCTACGTTGGCCGTACATCTCAGCGTCTAGCGGACCGCATTAAACAGCACGTACCCTCCGTGGTACGACAGACATCAGCTGGTAGCCGAGCACAGCTGAAGCGTAATTGCAAAACCGCTGCTAGCGTCGCTAATGTTCAACGCCGCAATCACTGCGACTCTGCCATTGGTCAGCACTTGCTGAATAGTCCGGCTTGTTCCAAGGCGTATAACCCTGCTCAGTTCGCTATTGTTGCCCGAGCACGCAGCTCTCGGTCAGCATCTTCGCTTCTTAGAGGCGTTGTGCATTCAGTCGAGAGATCCGCTATTGTGCCGACAAAAGGAGTTTTTACAGGCTCTTCGATTACTTTAGCGTGCCCGGATCATATCCGGGTCGCTGTGCACACCCTTCCTTGACTTTCGTATTTTCTTGTATTCTCTCACCCGATGAGTGCAGGTCGAAAAGCTTCGTCACTATGAATTTGCTACATGTGACCCGACGCCTCAAAACCTACAATAAGTCGCCAAAATTATTTGTTTGGTTTTATACATTTTCTGAAAGTAGAGATTTTCAGCTTTCTAATGGTATATCACTTGCCTAGTTTACTCAATGATAACACCTTTAAATATCACATTTAGAATCAGTATGTAACCAGCAATCAATAACTCCTATTCAGAGAAAATGGCCATTTAAATTCGGAACAAAAGAGTGCTAAACCTTCGCTCTCTGTGTGCGCCCAAGTAAAATTGGGTATTCAAATGGCCATAGCAACTGGTATGAAGGGATTATCAGATTAGGCTGAATTTTGGCAAGCTGCTCCAGGAGGACGTATTTATTACTCACTCCAAAAATCAATTTAATACCTTTAGAGGTAAAGTAGTAATTTGGCATTGAATGAAAGTATTACGAAAGCTTTCCAAACATCCATTAGCTGGACAGATAAAAAAAGGAGTCATTTTAAAATGCCCCGAAAACATATTTCTAAGTCGAATTACTACTCACAAACTTGAGACATGATAGAATGATAATGAAACTACCCATTTCTATCAAAAAAAGAAAATCGACTGATTCAAGGAAATTTACTATTTTGGGCTGTTTGCTACGTTGTGGTCCGTGCGACTTATTGTAGGTTTTGAGGCGGCGGGTCACATATTATGTGTAATCACTAAGTTTTGTAGTACCAATCGTCTGTAAGATGTATTTCCATAGTAAATTGGCATTAATTATTTATTCACAAAGGATAGGAACTCTGTACTACCATAATGTTTGGAGTATATAGTATGTACAATGTACATGGGACAAGAGTTGACTGTGGCAGTCCCTTGTTTGTTCCATTGGTCGACCAAAGATAGTAAAGAGTTACTTTGTTTGCCGGTACTATTAGGATTAAAATGCATAACAAAGTCCGTCTGAGATAAAAACTTTCCTATTAATGTGTGCCACATACGAAGCATTCTTGACCTCTGAGTCTGACGTAACTTTGATTGGCTGACATGAGTTAAAAAGTGAAAACACAAGGGATTTTTCATTCCGAAACCTTCATAGGCATATTGTACTGCACTAGTATACACTTTATTCACTATCAAGTTGAACTATTATCTTGAATTGACCCCCTGTGACTGATATTAACCGGAAAAATGTAATTATCTCAAATTTGGTTGGACATAATACTGAGTACAAGGACTATTATCTGAACCCTGACAATGAACTAACAATGACAGATATTTGAATTTAACATTTGTGACCTAGGGCTATTGCACTTTGACTTGACTTTCAATTCGTGAAATGGACTTTAATGAAAAAACATAAAGTGATTCGGTACCATAAACCCACACCCTCTGACCAATACTGACCGTATATCTTAATACATGTACATTATATTATAGATCATTTCTACACACCCCAAACCCGGTTCATTTAAATATTAAGCCTATAACTTTAGATAAAAATGCAACATGTGTCAGCAGATAACTAATTTGACCTTTATATCACATTTAGTACCTAAAATTGACCTTGAATTGGAAAATATCATTCAAAATAGATCTCCACTCCCCTACCCCCCCCCCCCCCCCCATAAACAGATATAATACACGAATATGTGACATGTTACTCAAAGTTGTGTTTTGAAAAAGCTACTAGGCGATATTTTAAAAATACAAAAATTATTATTATTACTATAATAATGATAATAATTCATTTAACAGCAGTGCAAAGCTGTTGTTAAAAATGTATTACAGGCGGCATCATGAAAGGTTTGGCAAGTGTCATGTAACACGCGCAGCTGCGGGTCGGCGTCTAGTAGATTTCAAAGAACGAGGCCGATCTTATTTTGCCGGTTCCCACGGTCTCGCTGCTGAGATTTCTCAGAGAATGAAAAGGCAGCATTACGATTTCTGATTTCGACGAGTTGAGAGTGCAGATAGATTTTGTCTTCTTTTCAACGGAATTTACCCACCCTTCACTTCCCAATCCCTGTGTATTGTTAGAAAGTGATTTAATCATTAACTGCTTTGGCCGAACTCATGGAGAAGGTTTGAACTTTTGGAACTTGATGTAATAAAATGAATTGCGTAATAGCCACTTTTGCATCTTGCACCATTTCATTCTTAGCGGGAAGGGTCACGTACGCTGTCCAGCCTGTCGCGGTGCGAGTCACTGTTTGGGATGCAGGTGGCTTTTTGGGATCCCTGGACCTTAGCTTGGGGGGTGTGGATGGGGTCTCGTCTGCTAATTAGCAGTGGAGTCATCCTAAACACCTCTAGCAGGCAAGGGGGGATTTGAGGGGGTGCTTGTCTGTAGGTGGCCCTTATGCAGAGAGCATCCGGTGGTCAGCATGGATGGCCATGCTCGGTGCAGATAGATGCATGTATGAGAAAGAAAGGGAATTAGACGGATAAAAACACCCGGGTCCTTCTAGAGTTTTGAGGCCAGGGCAGTTCTTGCACCATGACTAAAAGCATATTCATGTTAAAGTAATGTTTACAGATTGTCAAACCAATAGTTTGTTGATATATTGTTCTGCATGCTTATGATCTGCTCAGCTCGAATAAATCAGTGTCTCACAAAATCAACTAAATTCTGAATGCTGTGTTGTGTTATCATTAGCTAGACCTGTAATACACATTTATTAGGCGCTTAATACTGTTGTTTCTAAGGGGGCCATATTCTCTCTAAAAGTTAATTACCAGAACATAAATATAAATTTTAAACAAACTAAGCTATCTCACTGAACCATATATGAATAATGAAAAATGTCAAACAATCATATACAGAGCATAATGGTGTACATTATTATCAATATTTATGCAAATTATGCAAATTGCTGAAAGTAGCCCTTTGTGCAACAAAGGTGAAATTATTATGAGACCACATAAGATCATAAATACAAAAAGAGAAAATTTCTAGGTTCGCAGTTGACCACGTGGAGGCGACAAATCGACTAATTAACCTTCGTCAGGATTGTTTTGGTTAATCGCTTGGTCATGTCGAATAAATCCTGAAGAAGATTATTGCCGGCCTGCGTCATCTGTTCCATAATCACTCTCCCTTACACACACACACACACACACAACCACACACCCACCAGCGAAACCACACACCCACCAGGAAATACCCACATGAAAGTCAACTTGAGGTCTGGCCACCTTAAGTCTGCAGACCTCAAGTCGACAACTGAACTTAGAAAATTTTACAAGTAAAATAGGATCAGCCGTAATGTGGCTGACTGTTTAATATAAAATTTTATAGATTTCGTTGTCGACTTGACAAAAGACAAAAATTGTTTTCGCCAAACCTTCAAAATTCGTTCAGTAGGGGGGTTATGGGGGTCCAGTTTCCCTCCATAATTCCCTGATAAGCAAAAAAAAAAAAAAAAAAAAAAGGTCTTCATTCTAAAAAAAGGGGGAGGGGGCACAATGGAGAAAATGCATACGTTTCTTCCAAAAGGGGGGGGGGGGGCACGGGCCGGAAGTGCCCCCCGGATCCGCCAATGTATATATATATATACACTATATATGCCCTTTGCCTGCAGGTTGGAGGGGTTTTCGATTCCGATTTTGGTTTTATTCATCATTTTGCATATATATATATAATTATAACAATTTTGCCCATACTACTTCATCAGGGCGACAAAAGACAAAACAAATTTCGCCAAACCTTCAAAATTCGCTCAGTAGGGAGTTATGGGGTCCAGTTTCCCTCCATAATTCCCTGATAAGCAAAAAAAAAAAAAAAAGGTATTCATTCTAAAAGGGAGGGGGGCACAATCGAGAAAATGCATACTTTTCTTCCAAAGGGGGGGAGGGCACGGGCCGGAAGTGCCCCCCCCCCCCAGGATCCGCCATTGTATATATATATATATATGCCCTTTGCCTGCAGGTTGGAGGGGTTTTCGATTCCGATTTTGGTTTTATTCATCATTTTGCATATATATATATATATATATATATATATATATAATTATAAAATGATGAAGTTTATTTATATATAAACAATGCGTGGTCTATCATGCACTAAACAGGATTATGTGCGCGACAAATACTAAATTATCCCGAGTGCAGTTTTGTTTCACCGAGGCCGCAGGCCGAGGTCAAATAGCCCTGCACGAGAGATTATTTAGTATTTGGAGCCCAGTAATGGTGCATAAATAGAACATGCACTAATTATTATAGTAAATAGGCCCCTAAAGTTATAAAAGTTATTGTGTATTGGGCCCGGGCCCTAGGTGTATTATATAACCTGCTGATTTCCGAACTGTACAAAAGTTGCCAAAACTTTTTAATCACTGCTGTTATTATCATTATTATCATCACTGTCATTATCATTATTATCATTATTATTATCATCATCATCATTATTATATCGCACAAGGAAACATGTAGAGCACAGGACAAAATCAAATTCAAGGTAGATGCAAGTAATCTTTCTTCATATTTGAATGATTTTCCTCAAAATGTTTAAAATAGATTTGCCTTTTATTAAACAACTTCATAGTACTCGAAGCAAAGGGAGAGAAGCAAGTAAATAGAAGACCATGGTGATTAGGTTTTGTGATACCAAACATTGCATCGATCGATTATGACCAAAGTTTAACAACGTGGAAATTAAAAAATTAAAATGTCAATGCTTTGTTTTTGTGAGTTCTTCCATTTCTTTACTGAACCCTTTTAATATAATGTCCTTACCCTGACATATATGATTGCATGGCGGCATCAGTACCAAATGCATCAATCAACGCCCTTGCTTCCATCGATTCGTTCTGTTTAGACGATGCTGCAAAGTAATTATGGGTAAAAGAAACAATATGATGAAGACGGCCGGTGACTTGAGGAAAACCAAATCGATATATTTGTTTGTTCGTTAAAGGGAAGGTAAACCCTGGACTTTTGGCCTACTGAGAGTGTTAAGAGCACAATTCTTGACATTACTGTGAAAATTTACCTCTTATAGTGGGGTCTGTTAGTGACAAATATACCGATAATCGTTACACGGCGGACAAAAGCATAATTTTTTCACCAAACCTTTGTACATGTATAAGGATTAAAATTAGGGTCGGCTCCAAAAAATCTGATCACAGGAGTGGTAGGAAATTAGGTCTAATTTTCATGATTTTATAAATGCCACCTGTATAGCAAGCTGTCTGCATTCATAGACTAACACAATAGGAAGTCCCCTCATTGATGAAATGCTCGCGTCTGATTGGTCAAAACTTCTGTGTGTGGCCTGCTGTCATGGTTGCAGTAAAAGTGACAATGGCAGTCCATTTTGCTGTCTTATTTGGATTCATCTTCGGATCAGTCTACTTTGTTCCAAGCATATCCTCAAATTTGAGTAAGTAAATCCCTGTATTACTGTTTCAGAAAACTTACTTTAATGTTCATTCCATTGTTTGATGTTAATTAGTTTTGCAAATTAACAACTCAAGACAAAAGCCAGTCCCACAAATGTAAAATGGTGTTGGAATGAAAAGGATAATTTTTGACAATCTGGATTAACAAAACTAATTCAAAACTGATTTTAGCACCACTATAAACATAAATATGATTCTTTGTTCTCATCTTCCGTGGTTTTTCCAATTGTTATGCTGTTTATATCTTTATAATTATATCATACTGGGAAAAAACATGGGAAAGTGAAATTGAGATTATGAGAAATGTATTTGCTAGGCTAGTCTACATCACTAGACCCCATAACTACACAAACCGAGCCAAATCTGGTCTGGCCCAATTTAATAATTTGTGTGTTTGTGCTAAATTACTGACACAACAAAATATATTTTCACTTAATATTTATCCCTCTTGATAAAGTCAGAATTATTTTTTAAAGGCCAAATTGATATAGTATTTCTAAATCTAGAGTCTACTGACTGTACTACGCTAGGGTCTCTGAAGTCACATTGAAAAGTGTTAAGTTAGCTTAAAAATGGCATATTATTTTTAAACGAAAGTCATCGTATAATTGAAACGTGATTTGAAGTAATTTTCATACTTGGAATGTATAGAATAAATGTATAAATGTATAAATGTATAAAATGCTGGTGACTGTTGATATCAAGGGTAAATTTTTAGGCCCATAACAATGATAACAGGCCCGTAGCCAGGGTTTCTAAAGGGGTGGGTCGTTTTTGGCAAAAGTGGACCTTTTTGTCATAATCAATACAGACCGAAGGCAGGTCCTTTTTAGGCCATTAGGGGGGTCCAGGGGTATGCTCCCCCCGGAAATTTGTTAAATCTAGATGCTTTCTGCTGCAATTTAAGGACTCTCAAGGGGAAATTTAGGGGTTGTGAATGATGATTTTGAACACACATTTTTGAAGGGTCAACTATGTTCTACGTACTCATTAATCAATAATGGGTTACTTCTACGTATTTCCAAGAGGTGTTATTGCCTTGGCAATTTTTTCTTCAAAAATTGCCCTATTAAAACGCACCAAATAGCATCAAAATTTAAAAATTTCAAAAACCCCGTAACGACAGGGGAACACCCCCCCCCTCTCGTGCTCTCCCCGCGCTGCCGCTCTTTAAAATCTACTTATTACTTTTTTCCAAAATGTTGGCAACACTGCAACACTGCAACTCACTACACCAGCTTTGATGCTGTACAACTGACAGCGTGTGGGTAATTCTGGTAACAAAGATTAAAGGTGTCTGCGTGTTTTTTTTTAATGAAAAAGCGGACCTCAGCCCAAGAAGGGGGGGGGGGGGTCGTCCGACCCCTCCGACCCCCTCTGGCTACGGGCCTGGATAAGAATATAAGAACAATTGCAAACCCTTCAATATTGTGTGTATTCAGATTGCCATTTCCCCTGCATTTTCACTGAGAAAAAGAAGTGTTCTGTTTTACACAAATTCTATCACTTTTTTAATAAGTGCACTACACTCTTAGAAATGTTGGCTAAATGCCACTGGGTAAATGAAGATTGGGCATAGGTTGGTTAAATCTTGCTCAACTTTTACATGCATTTACCCAACATTGGTCAAAAATAAGAATGAAATTGGTAAAGTTTACCCAAAAGTTGGTCGGACTCAAAAGGACCCTCATGTTGGGTAAAATTTGGGTGAAATTCTGCCCAATATTTCTAAGAGTGTATGATCTGACTATGATCTGATATTTAAACCTTAAAAAAAAAAGGTATACCATCAGAAATAGTCTGAACTTTCCTATCTGGTCATGGAAAGTTATTATTTTTTACATAAAGTATAAATGCTATCATCTCTCGGAAGATGGGAAGTATAATCTGGTAGATCTTCATGATTGTCTTACATAGATGACAATCAATCCATTATGAAGAGAGGAATACATGTGTAAGATTTTCTCTGTTTTTCTTTCATATAGGAGTACCGTTTGGCAGACCTATTGCAGCAACTTGACCCTGCCAATGATGAGAATGTAACCTGGAAGGCAAGATCCTGGTTCCACAAGAAATGAGGTAGACTACACTGTCTTTGTCTAACTTTGTCTTTTGAGTGCAATAATTGGTCGGGAAGAAATATATTTGTGGTCACAGTAATGTAACTACTTTGCTGTATTTCCTCCAGCTACCAACTATTGCACTTAGATGACTACTATAAAAAAAAATTTGTATTCAAAATTCCTTACAGATTTAATGGAATTTTTTTATCAATTTGATGCATGCTATAATCTTGTATTGTATTTGTTAAAACTCTAAAAAAAAAAAACCCCACAATAACATTGAAATATTCATTCATAATCCTCAAACTTCACGCATGCATCCATCAATTTAGAGTGCGATGCCGATACGCCTTCATACATAAAGTATACATGTGTATTGCATCTCGGAAGAAAAGAAATATGATCTGGTAGATTATTATGTTTTGTTTCAAACAGATCTATCTATTAACAAGACAGGAATAGGTGTATTTATTATGATTTTCTCTGTTTTTCTTTCATATAGAAATACCGTTAGGCGTACCTTTTTGCACCAACCCCCACCCCCTCCCCGTCCATTGATGAGAAGGTAACCTGGAAGGCAAGATCCTGGATCCTCAAGAAACCAGGTAGACTACACTGTCTTTGTGTAACTTTGTTGTCTTTTGAGTGCAATAATTGGTTGTGAAGAAATATATTTGAGGCCACAGTACTGAAGGTACTTTGCTGTATTTCCTCCAGCTACCAACTATTGCACTTAGATGACTACTATAAAAAAAAAAAAAAAAAAAATATGTATTCACAAATTTAATGTAATATTTTGATTAATTTGATGCATGCTATAATCTTTACATTGTATTTGATAAAACTCTACAACCCCCCCCCCCCCCCCACCACAATATCATTGAAATTTTCATTCATAACACTTCCAGGTGCTAAAAACAGTACTTCAGTGTTTTTTAAACTTTGAATTGAGTATTGAATCTTGGTAATACAATTTGGGCTATGGAAAAGCAGTAAAGTAATCAAACACAGAATACGACCACCTGTCCTAAATCAGATTCTGTTTCTAAAGTATGATTTTTGTTTAATTGTTCTTTTTAGGTCATCATGGATTGGAGTGTTTGTGTAATCTGCAAGCAAAATACGAGGGAAAAACTGAGGTGTCCACAAAACAGACCATGTCAAAATGCCCAAAACGTGTATGCTTCATTTTTGGAAAATGTTGAAGAGTTCCGAAAAATAGATGCATTACCAGTTGACGTGGAATATGGACCTGAAGAATCAGTCGATGCTTTTGTGACAAACAACGCCCAATGGCATCATTCCTGTCATCAAAAATTCAACAATGCCAAACTCAACAGAAAACTGGAGGGGAAGAGAAAACGTGAGGAAGAGGAAGGAGATGGGCCCAATGACACAAGACGGTCAAAGCGCCAGCAGTCATCATTTGAATACAAGACCATGTGCCTCTTCTGTGATAAGACTGGCAGTACAAGATTGCTCAAATTTGAAAAATTCGAAGTTGATCAGTCACTCAAGAGAATGGCAAATGATATGCAGGATGAAAGACTCTTGTCCAAAATCACCGGAAGCGATGTGATTGCTCTAGAGGCCAAGTATCACTTACATTGTTTGACACAATACAGGAACAAACATCGAGGTCATCTGCGGGAAGATAGTTATTCAAACAAGGAGATTATGGAAGCAAGAAGGGCACATGCAAGAGCATTTGTTGAGTTGGCATCGCACATTGAAGATGATGTGGAGGATGGCAAGTACATCTTCAAATTGTCAGATCTTCACAAGTTATATGAACAGCGTCTTCAAAGCCTTGGACACAATGTCACGATGAACAAGAGCCGGCTGAAAACCAAGCTTGTTGATCACTTTCTGGAGACGGGAGTGCAAGAACAGACAGATAGCAAGAATGTTCTACTTGTATTTCCTGAAGGCATGCAACAAATGCTAAAAGATGCACTTGAAGATAAGGACTACCAATCAGAAGCCTTCCTTTTTGCAAAAGTAGCAAAGATATGCAGAGAGGAAATGTTTGGGAAAAGGCATTTCACATTCTCAGGCAGCTTCCCCCCAAATTGTCAGAAAATGCTTCCGAATCTTACACTCTTGTCATCAATGATCCTGTATGGACCAGACTTGAAAACAACTGATGATGACTCACAAGAATGTCAAACGATGGCCCAGCTGTACCTCCATAATTCAAAGAAGAGGTCAACAAAACCAACTCCCCACAAACGCCATTCACTGGAAGGAGAACCTCCGCTGCCCATTTACATTGGACTGAACATCCATACAGTGACAAGAAACAAACAACTGATAGATCAACTCGCCAAGTTAGGTTTGAGCATATCCTATGACCGGGTTCTACAGCTGGAGAAGAAGTTGGCCGTGACAATATGCAGGCAGTTCATTGAAGAACAAATCGTGTGCCCATCAGTCTTAAGAAAAGATCTCTTCACAGTTGGAGCACTGGATAACATCGACCATAACCCTTCATCCACTACGGCTAAAGGATCGTTCCATGGAAGTGGTATAAGTGTCATCCAGTTTCCAACACAGCACAATCTTGGACGTAAACGGATGTCACACTATTTTCTATCTGCAGATCCTAGCAAGAAACCTCAGCTGCTCGATTCTTACAGCATAGTAGAATCAGTCCATCTGAAATCATCTTCTACCAGTGTTCCAAAGGTCACCATGACAGCTGCAAGTGGAAAGCTTCAAAAATCAAGGGAACAAGAAGGAAAATGGACCCATCATGCCTCTGGGCTCCTTGACAAGATTCCTCTTGAGAAAGGTGAAGTGATCTCTTGGGCTGCCTACCATGCATCGCAGCAACCACCTCAACTCGATCCTCCAGCCTTGATTGCGCTTCTCCCTCTCTTCCAAGAAAAGGCAGACTCACCTGCTATGATCAAGCATGCCATGAATGTTCTGAAAGTCATCACTGAATTCCTCAACCCAGGTCAAATCCCTGTGCTGGCATGTGACTGTCCGATATTTGCTAACAGCAAATATGTACAATGGACCTGGCCCGCAACTCATGGCGAGGATAAATTTGTAATCATGTTTGGTGGGTTCCATTTGGAGAAGGCACTGTGGACAACATTTGGGGATTTGCTCGACCAAAGTGGATGGACTGTAGCTCTGACTGATTCAGGTGTTGCATCGTCGGGTACCGCTAACTCCTTCATCAAAGCTGCTCACGTTACAAGGACCCGACATGCACACCAGGTATTACAGCCCTAGCTCTTTCAATGCTACAAGAACAAGCATATCAACATGTTTCAGCAGCTTCAAGTGAGGGTGAGAGTTTTGAGGATTGGAGACAGGCCATGTCAGGTAGAAGCCCTAATTTTCAGTATTGGGACTTGGTGCTTCGAACTGAAATCTTGATCCTGATTTTCATTAGAGCCCACCGAGAGAAAGATTTCTGGCTCTTTGTCGAGTCGCTTCAGAGTCTCGTGTTCCTATTTTTTGCACTGGACCACTACAATTATTGCCGATGGGTTTCAGTCCACCTAAGAGATATGCAATCCCTCCCAGCTGCTATATCAGAGGAACTTCAGAAGTACTGGGCAGTCAACAAAACACAGAAGAGGTTTTCTGCACTTCCTATTGATCAGGTGCATGAACAGGAAAATGCCAAAGTTACAGGTAAGGGAGGAGCTGTGGGCTTAACAGAAAATCCTGATGCTTTCCAACGTTGGATGCTCGCAGGTCCCGAGCAAGCCAGGCTGCTGACAGAGTTTGAACAGGAATACTTACCTGAAGAAGATCCAGAAGAAGCTTCCAAGCATCATGAAGAGACGCAATCAGATCAAAAATCGTTCAGAAGGCAAACAAACGAACTGGTTTAGACGATCACCCAATATGGCAATCTTTCCTGGAGGATCATTCTGAATTGCTGATCCTGCACTCACGAGAATGTGCTGATGAATCAGTTGTGAAGACAGTACAAGGTATTGAAGCACTGGGCTCTGCGCAATATCAAGCATTCAAACAGGAAGTCTTCATTGAGAATACAAGATCGATCCATGCGCCCATCAAGAAGAATTCTCTACATCTCTTCAAGACACCAAAGAAGGCAAAGGGGAAGCCCAAAGCTGAGAAAATTGCCTCTCTTCAGAATGATGTTAGTCTCTTCGGTCGGCTGTACATTGCAAACCAGCTCCGTGAAGGTGATCCGGCCGTATTCTTCAGCCATGAGAACCAGTCACATCCACCCACCATCTCGAATTCTGGCAGACTGCGGCTGACATCAAGCAAGTCAAAATTACTAACATGTCTGGACTTCAGTGGACAAGGGAATGCTCCGGCCAAGGTAGACTGTAAGATTTTTGATGGTGCTGCTCTAGTCCATGGCTTACCAACATCTTCAGTGTCAACATTTGATGACTACGCAAGAACTGTTTTTCAGCCCTTTCTAAACCGAGAATTGCATGGAGTCAAAAGACTAGATTTGGTTTGGGACCGATATTTTGCCAGCAGTATCAAGGAATCTACTCGGCAGAAGCGTGGAAGTGGAGTACGCAGAAAGGTAGCACCCAAGACCAGAATGCCAACCAACTGGAAAGACTTCCTCCAGGACAGCACTAACAAAGAAGAGCTGTTTACATTCCTGACCAAGACAGTGGCTACAGATGAGTGTCCTCCAGACAAGGCGCTGTATGTAACCTCAGGTAATGACCATTATGTATCTTTTTTTTTTGTAACTTCTATCATTTCTAAGGATTGATAAGACATTTCAGTGTAAATGAATCTATGCCATTTGTAAATTTTTGGTTGAGGTGTATACAAATTTAAATTGTACAGTATAGTTTTATTAAAAATAAAGATCAAAAAGTTAACAGCAAAGACTCAATCTTGACATTGTAACCATGCAAATTGAAAAAAAAAGTCTTTATGCTTGCTTGTGATAAGTGCAATTACTTTGAATTAAAACAATCCATATTTTCTCTTTAATGACCTCTCAGGTACTTCAGTGATTTCCAGAGGTGATTGTGAGCCTATGTCAGACTGCACACATGAAGAAGCAGACACACGGATCATTGTTCATCTTCGTCATGCAGTAGAGAGGGGGGCAAGAAAGATCATGATACGAACAGTGGACACAGACGTTGTAGTGATTCTCATTGGACAGCTTCCTCCTTTGCTCCATGATCACCCTGACATCGATGTTTGGGTGGCCTTTGGTATGGGCAAGAACTACTGCCACTACAGCATCAACGCAATTTGCAGATGTCTTGGAGAAGACAAGTCCCGAGCACTGCCCATCTTGCATGCATATACAGGGTGTGACACCACTTCTTGCTTCCTTGCAAAGGGGAAGAAAAGCGCATGGAAAGTCTGGAAATCTCATCCTGATGTTACACAAACATTCCTTCACTTCGTGGACCATCCATTCCAAGCAGTAGATGTTTCATCAGCTTACATCAGTTGTCTTGAACGATTTACAGTCCTTATGTATGACGTGACAAGCAATCTCATCCCAGTGAACGAGGCACGACGAGAACTCTTCTGCAAGAAAAGGAGAAACCTGGAGAATATCCCACCAACTCAGGTACTTTTAGCTGAAATTTCAGAGTCTTGCTATTTCAAGGGATGAATCGATGCAATAAACTTTGATAAGTAACTTAACATGAGAGAGCCTAATGGTGAGGGGGGGGGGGGGGGGGGCTATTACAACATCATCACTACCACCATCATCATAATCATCAACTCATCAATTCATCAGCATCATCGTCATTCGCGTCACCCTGATATTTCGTTGTTAAATGAATGGTGATTAAATACTCTTCGTTCATTTTCCCCTAACCATTATGTTATCACTTTGCTACTGAATTTGTGGAATCGTGCATTGGCTGATGCTCAATTTGATTATCCTTTTTTACTTGCAATTTATGTTACCTCTGAATAACTGATAGCAAAGTTTATCCTAAAATCTAAAATTATTCTGATCATCTAACTCTCTGGGGTTTTTTTTTCTATTTTCCTCAATATGATTAGGATGCCTTGCTCCAGCATATCAAGAGAGTTGTCTACCAAGGTGGTATCTGGATAACGAGTTGTCATGCACAGCCTTCAGTACCTTCCCCAGAGGGGTGGGGATGGACAATGGAGAGTGGTCATTGGGTACCCGTTTGGATGACCGTCCCTGAAGCAGCTGAAGCTTGTAAGGAGCTCATCAAATGTGGTTGCAAATCCGAAGCTGGTTGTGTCAGTCGCTGCAAGTGCACAAAGGCCGGATTACCCTGCACAGAACTTTGCAATTGCAACTGCCAAAAGTAATATCTTTACCAGCTACAATGTATAGCAATGCAAATTCCTAGGTGGTGAGTGCAACATTTACAAAGAAGCTGATGACAACATGATGCAGACCTTTAACATACCAGGACTGCTAGCACCACTTTCTACATTGGAAGCATTTCTTTGTGAGCTACATGAGTAGCACTATTATAGATCTAGTCCCGTGTTGACAGTGCATATTATACTAGTAATCTGCCCCTCACCATATCAAGTGATATGTCTACAAGGCAGATCTATGGCCTCAGCATTTCAACCCTAATTTGAGAAGATGAATCATAAAGATGCTTTGGTGTAAATTTCATGCTTGTGTCAACCTTGTATCAACGGTTTACGGCCCCAAAATCTGATTTCACGCATAAATTAGCATAAATTAGTAATACAGATATCATTTTAACCCCTTTCCATCATTAATTTTCTTGGAGCCGACCCTAATTTGGGAAGGTGCATCATAACGAGGCTTTGGTGAAAATTTCATGCTTGTGTCCACCTTGTATCTAGGGTTTACGGCCCCAAAATCTGATTTCACGCATAAATTAGCATAAATTAGTAATAAAGACATCATTTTAACCCCTTTCCATCATTAATTTTCTTGGAGCCGACCCTAATTTGAGAAGATGAATCATAAAGATGCTTTGGTGAAAATTTCATGCTTGTGTCCACCTTGTATCAACGGTTTACGGCCCCAAAATCTGATTTCATGCATAAATTAGCATAAATTAGTAATAAAGACATCATTTTAACCCCTTTTCATCGTTAATTTTCTTGGAGCCGACCCTTATTTGGGAAGGTGCATCATAACAAGGCTTCGGTGAAAATTTCATGCTTGTGTCCACCTTGTATCGACAGTCTACAGCAAAAATCTGATGTTATGCATAAATTAGCATAAATTAGTAATAATGACATAATTTTGACCCCTCCCATTATCAATTTTCTTGGAGCCGACCCTAATTTGAGAAGGTGCATCATAACGGTGCTTTGGTGAAAAATTCATGCTTTTGTCCACCGTGTAACGATGTTTTCTCTAAGCCACCCCACTATTATGAACGCTTGACGGTGGAGTAATTCACACTTTTGTGAGCAATGATCGTCTGCTACAGCCTGCTATCGGGGGTCGCCATATTGTTGATTCACCCGCGCTATGATGACGTTTTGTCGGACAATAGAGTCTCGATGTTTCAGAGCTGTTGCGTTCTCAGCTGTCCGAATACAAAGCGTCCTGTGCAAATCGCCGGCTTTTTGTTCATTATCTCGGTTCTCCGATTACCATTTTGAAACGCGTAATAATGGCGGCATCCGGGTACTTCTGGTCCGCTAGGTCCGACAAAACGTCACAGGGCGGGGCTTATCTGTTCAAAATGGCGGCGCCCACGATCGATATAGGACCTTCTAGCAGACGACAAAATGATATTTTTAACTACTTGTTGACGGCGTTAGGGGGGCCCAAATGTGTTGAAATTCGACATATATAATCAACAATGTGCCCTTCAACTAAACAGCTAACTAAATCGCCAGGATTGACTTTCCCTTTAAGTAATCGGGTTACATTTACTATAATTATGTATGACGATATTTTAGTTTGCTCATAATCATTATTTTGCAATGAATATAAATATATATCATGTTTTAAAAATTGCTATTCAACAGCAAGTGCAGTGATATTCCTGTTAGTTTTTAATCTACAACAACAAGAATAACTACTAATAATTTATGGGGTTTTGCAAGAAAGTTGCAATCATTGAGGAAGAAGTGGGTTCTCCATCTGATGTTTCTGATGAATTTCTCTGCTTTTTCGATTAAGCATTTCAGGTTGACTCATTCTACATTTAGTTTCCGAAGAGTGAAGGCCTACCTCACTGGGCTCTTACGAAACAGAACTGTGAAACTCTATGTAGTGCATAGTCCAATATATAGTTATCTAAGCTCCTGTTTCCAGTCGAGCACTTTACCACTGGATGGTTTTACCTATACTTGGATATTCTGCTCCACCCACTGTTGAGCACTTTCTAAACCATCATGGACCACGGACTTAATGGCGTCAACCTCGGTTATTCTACGAAGAATATACCAACATCAACAAGGAAAACTTACCTGAAATGCTTAATCGAAAAAGCAGAGAAATTCATCAGATGGAGAACCCACTTCTTCCTCAACCCCAACACCACAAACCAGAACCAAATACCTATTATCCAACTTCCCCATTAAATGAATATGTTGGTTGAATAACCAAGGCTGACTCATTCTACATTTAGTTTCCAAATAGTGAGGGCCTACTACACTGGGCTCTTACGAAACAGAACTGTAAAACTCTACGTAGTCCAATATATAATTATACTCTAATACCCCTTTCAGTAACTCTCTGGTCCGGACCAGGCCCGCGCTAAGTCGTAAAATTTTGAGTTTATGAATGGCGCGGGCCAAAGTAGCCCGCGCCAGGCCCGCGCTATTTTGGTGCTGCTTTTATCAGCACCAGGCCCGCGCCAGGCCCGCGCCAGGCGCCGACCAAAGGGTTTATGAACGATAGCAGCGCCAGGCGCGGGCCAAAGTTCCTTGCACGGTCAAAGGTCACACAATTCCCTGGCCGGAGCGCGCGTTACGATGCCACTGAACTTTATGCCATGGGCGGAAGCACGTGTGTTGTGACCAGACTTGTTAATAAATGAAATTATTTTGCCGTAACTTGAACATTTGCATCAATTTTTCTCTCTCAAATAAATATTTTGTATTATTTATGTTTCTATTGCTATTTACTGATTGCTATTTACAGATAATTGTATGCATACCTTTTTGACAAAGGTTGCTAATGACAACTCCATAGCTTGCATACCAGAGCATGCCCAACGTAGCAACAACTAATGTATGCAAGCTGGATTTCAAGTGTATTTATAGTAGTAGGTGAATGGAATAACTCATCACTAGGTCCTCGGAGAAAAAAACATCCATACACACTATGAACACGATGACAAAGAAAGCGGACAAAATATACAGCTCCTCATTGTACCCTCCACAATTGTTCTGGTAACAAAAGAACATCCCTTCATTGCTATTATATAAAATAAGTAGAACAGGTGAATATGCATGTGACACCTGTTCTACATATTTTTACATAATAGCAGTGGAGGGATGTACAATGAGGAGCTGTATATTTTGTCCGCTTCTTTGTTCGCCATGTTCATAGTGACATTTGAAACATTAAGAAACAGGTCTATTTGATAATCTAAAGATCAGTGAAAAATTAATTGTATTGTTGTTATCACTATTTTTATTTCATTTTAAATACGTAAATTACAGTTTTTCAATATTTTTAGCTACAGATCTGCTTTAAATTATATTTTGTACACGTTTTGTAGAGACATCATTTTGAATGATAGCTATGAATGGTAACAGCCAATCACACACTATAGCGCAATTTCGTCACTTTCCGCATAACATGGCGGCGCCCATGTCCGTGCCAGATCGTGGCAAGTCCATGTTTTAAGATTGAATTTACTCAAATATGGTACGACAGATTTGTGACATGTTTGGATCATTCAAACAAGTACAATTTTAGTTTGTAAACGCTTGATTACAGTGTTTTGACTTTCATTCTCCTTTAAGCTTTGAATATCAGGTACAAATATATTTACCTTGTATCCGTTGTTGCTGACGACGTCTTCTCCACAAAAAGACCGCCGATAACAGTGCACTGATGCATATGACAGGGATAGCTATAAAACCTGCAAATAAAAATATTAGAATGCAGTTGTGAAAAACGACCAGACAATAGGTGAGTATAGTGGGGAAAACTCCAGTAGACTGACAGTCCACGAGAACGACAATGTCGGTCTCGTGAAGCCTTAGAAAAGCCGTCAGAAAGCCTGACAGTCGTGGGCCGCCAGATAACCATTCAAAAGGCCCGTGAGACAGGCATTGTCGGAGATGAAGGAGTAGAAATATATAAGGCAAATCTATTGCGTAGATCTCCATAGGCCCCACCCATAGTGTGTATTACTTACAAATCCCAGCAGAACTTATCATGCACACTCATACACTCTCGCAAAGAAAGAGAAAAGACTTATTGATAAAGTGTTGCGTAAGGAATTAAGATGGTGCATTCTATTCTACGGGTTGTTTTTATACTAAACACAACAAAATAGTAAGTGCCCCCTAAAGCAAAATGGTGAAACTTTTTAACGAAATGTTTATAGCAAAATAACTTGGCAGGAGTGTTCCTAAACTTATTGACTAAAATGAGATTGATTCATAAAGCCATGCATGAGTGAGCAAACATTAAAGGGAAAATTGTCAATTTTCAAAAGTCACAGGAGTAATTTTTTATGCCTATTTAGCAGTGAAACTTAGCATTTCTTGCTTTAATTTAAAGTGTGCTCACTCAACCATGACACAATTACCTCTTGTGTTTACGCAACAATTGACAACGCATTTTGGTAGGAATATCTCATGCTAACTCAATAATCCGAATGGATTTTGCAATTTCAAGTTTAGGAGGGTTGAACATTGCAATTTTCCAATAAAACTGTGCTCACCAAACCGTGCAAAATCACGAAAATTGTCCGGATAGCACTTGTACATACACCAGAAACAGAATTCGCCAAAATGCCCCCCCCCCCCCCCCATGAATCTTCAGACTTTTGAAAAATGACAATTTTGCCTTTAATGAGTGGTCACCCATGCATGACTCGATGGATCAATCTCATTTTCACATAGAAGTTAGTCAATAAGTTTAGAAACATGCCTTCCAAGTTGCTTTGCTTAAAACCTTTTCGTTAAAAAGTTATGCTATTTTGCCTTAAGGCGAACTTACTTTTTGTGTTTATATTGAAAAAGTAACAACAACATAATGCACGTATGGTAATGACAGTGATGAAGTTAATGATAATAGTCATAATGATAATGGAAAAAATAAAATGATAATGATGAAAAAACAATAATATCAACTTAGGTGGTATGTCGGTCAATTTGAATGAACTTGGCCGTTATCCACATGATCAAAGTATGAGGGCCAAATACTGAAACGAAGAAAGAAAGTCAAGAATGTGAAAAATGGAAAAAATGATACCGATGCAAATGTGTGTGGGGATGTGAAATGGATCTTTGATTATATTTGTGATAACTTGGATGATGATAATGATGATTATGATGTTAATGATCATCATATATGATCATGACGAAAATGATACTTGCCATGATGGGAATGACAATAGTGATCATCGTCAACACCATCATCAATGATCATATTTCTTTTCATGTGCTGCCATGAGATGATGATGATCATCATGGACGACAATATCTGATTTTTCATGATTATTACCCACGCCGATGAAATCGGCAGGGTTATGTAAAGGGCTCCGTATGTTTGTTACCCACGCCGATGAAATCGGCAGGGTTATGTAAAGGGCTCCGTATGTTTGTTTGTTTGTTTGTTTGTTTGTGTGTTTGTTTGTTTGTGTACAAGATAACGAGAGAACGGGTGAACGGATTTGCACCAAATTTTCAGGGAATGTTCAGAAAGTGACAGGAAAGAATCGATCAGATTTTGGTGATGATTGGTTGACCCCTGCAAATTCTGTGTGACCTTGAAGTTTTGACCCTGTAGTAAAGTATAGGAACTTCAGTTCAGATAGTGACAGGAAAGAAACTAGAAAGTTTGATGACCCCAAACTTCGCCTGCCGATGCAGAAATATTTTGGCCAATCAAAACACTCATTACTTCGTCTCACCAAAAATCTATTTCAGGTTTATGAATTTTAGAAGACCCATTATTTGCCATTTCACTTCAAATCCGTACGAGCCTGCAATGAATATTCAAAGCCAACGTATCCCAGCAACAAGGGATTTTTCGCGCGCTTGAACTGTACTACTGCACAATCGAAAGTAGCTATCGCGCGCGCGCGCGATACCTTTTTTATCTACAACTTCATTTAGATTCAGGCTACCCTAGGGCCTAGGCCTAGCACGTCTAATTTCTCCTCTATTTTTTTATCTTCTGTGCATTTCTGTTTATTTTCCCGGTTCTTTCCACTTTGTTGTGGAAGTTTTTGTGATTTATTTTATCTTGGTGGACGTGTAGTACGTGATTTTAATTGTTTTCGGTGAAAATCTGGTGAGTTTGTTCGACGTGAGTGAGTCTATCGCACTTGCGAGTGTTCGCGTGTGTTGATCTGAGTGAGTGGGCTGTGTAGCTGTACGTACATAACTATACACAGCGCTGTCGCGAAGTGACGGCGTCTGGTCGGGCTAGGGAGTGCCTGTGGCTGAGCTGACTGTAGTAGGATTGAACTTTTTTCTTTGGGTTATAACGGTCCTGTCATTTGAGATTTGAGTTAGTTTATAACTCATTTATGTCTGTTTGAGTGGATTTCGTAGTTGTAAAATATATACAAAAACTGTATGTATTTTTTTTTAATTTGTGTGGATTTGCAAAATTTGGTGGCTGAGGTTCGCCGAATGTACGCCAGTTATACACTTTTGACTTTGTTGATGGGTGGTGACTGAGCTGAGTGAGTAAGCTCTGTGCCTCGCATGCATGTCATTTTGAAGTCGAGATCCAACTTATTTTGTCGTCATATTTATTTTATCCAAGCCCGATGAAAAAAAACAACAACCCCAATTGCAATGTAAAGATAGAACATGAATACATTTACTAACACTGACATGACTGAACACTGAATACAAATTGCTAACATTTTTTTCCTCACCACGCCACGCTCTCTGACATGTCTAATCAATTCCTTTTCGGGGAGGGATGTTTCAATAATAAAATATCTTTTTCAGAAGAATTTTTTCAAGGGTGGGGACACACAAAGCTATGACCTGGATATGGGGGGGGGGGGGGAGATGTGCCTCTTGTTATCCCCTTTGAATGGCTACTGCTTACAAAAATAATCGCAACAAAACAAAACCTATATTGGGTTTACTTTTTTTATACACGACAGGGGAACCAACCAGTAAAAATATATCTATTTCTGCAGTTTCAAGAATAATAGCTCCGCTAAGGCGTGGGTCTGCCGTCTTTGACGGCCTTTCTAGTTTGATGTGGATTTGTTTTATTTATTTATTTATTTATTTTTCGTTGAGTTGGTCATCGTTATTAGTGAGGCTATTAAACACCAAGCGACTTCGAGACAGGAGTTACACTTGCAACAGGGCTTTTATTATCCAGGCTATGATAAAAAAATTAGATCACTATATAACTCTCGCCGATAGATGGCGTCAACACAAATATAAACACAGAAGTGCCGCAATTTAACAAACGATTAGATCTTTTTTTTTAGCCTTTATCAAGATAACAAAAAAGATACAGTTTTCATACATTGTAATAGAAAATACAATGAATAAGAGATGAAAATTATTTTCCATACGTTATAAACAAACTTCATATTCGATAGAGAAGAGATGCATCATCGCACATCGCGATTAGTGATAGAGCGCCACCTTGCGGCGAAAAATGCGACTCGTGTTAACAGCTGTTTACGATATAGCGACGTCATGGCATGATTGATGCTTGCGGCGAACACAGATATTCCGTGAGCAATCCTGCCAGCAAACCTCACTCCCATTTTTTTATTTTTCTGTGATTTTAGGTTTGGGACATCTGATTATTAAATAAATGGCACATTTAAGATAGGGCTATGGTATTTTTTCAGTTACAACATACTCCAAGCTGGGGTAAAACCGACGAGAAATCACGGAACTGATATCAGAAAAGGTCACATCCCGTAGACCCCCCGTTCTGAAAGAAACTACGGCCCGCCAAGAAAATTATGTTCATTCCTTTGATATACTAGAAATGGACATTTTCATACAGATTGATTATTTTCTCTCCCCTTTTTCCTCCCCCACTTTACCCGGTAGCAGAACAGCATGGAACATCAGAGGCACAGCTAAGCCTATATCATGCACGATGATAACGTTTAAAAAATGGAATTGCTAAGGAAAAAATCAACCTCCAGCAAACTTAAAATTTTCCTGTAGTACGGAGGAAAATGGATTAAAATACTCAACGTTGGGGTTTGGCACCTTTATACACGCAGTAACAGTTTTGATAATTTTGATTCCTGAAAACTACAACAAAAAAAGACATGAGAAAAAAATGACATGACATGGTACAATTACATAATGAAGTATTTGTCAAAATGAAAAACTATGGTAGATGCAGTTGTTAACAACTGCATCAGATGAGCTCCAACATATCCAAATCCCGGCGAAAATCGAAGAACTATTACGGAGTCTTGCTTATAGTTAAGATATATGACGTGTTTTCTGTAGTCGTCACTAGCTTCAATACACGTTTTTCGCAAACTATGCAATATACGTTGCACATTGTGTAAAATGTACACTGCATTACATTAGATACAACAGCCAAATGCGGTAGTTAGTGACATATATGTCATTGAACATGTATTATTAGTCTTAGGGGATGGTGAAATAATAGATGCAAAAGGGGAAAAAAAAAAAGAAAAAAAAATCGACCCTCCTCGGCCAGGACTCAAACTCGGGACATTTGGGTCATGAGGCAGATGTCTAACCGCTAGACTGTTAGTTCCTCCATAGGGTATAACACGTAAATGAAAACCGGGATTCTCATATCCTATCTTCTGCAGACAATTTCGATATGATCCTGACATCTGATTAAAAAATTAATGGTACACTTAAGGGAATTTTCTCAGATACAACATACTCGAAGCTTGGCGAAAACAAACCAGAAATAACGGAGCTGTTGCTCAAAAGAGACGAGAAGGTAGGATCAAGATATCAGAAAAAGTCATATCCCATAGACAATACACGTAAAACGTGAAAAAGTGACATGTCATCGTTCAATTAGATAATCATGCCGTTGTCAAAATGAAAAACATATCGAAGTCCCGGCGAAAATCGACCAACAATTACGGAGAAAGTCTTGCTTAAAGTTAAAATTTATGATTTCATTTTTGAAAAAATGAAATTTTAAGAACCGACGCCATTGACCCATGAAATCATATCTATGATTTATCCCCTACCCAAAGATGAAAAAAAATTTGGGGTTTATGGACTAATTAAAGAGCTAGAGTTAATTTTGTAGAGGCATGTTTTTGCACGTTTTTACGTTATTTTCGCCATAGACGCGCGCACGGATTTTGAAATTTGACGCGCCCGTACGACCTTATTATTGATTGAAATTGATTCCAAGTTGATGGAAATGATGAAGAAAAGTGTCAGGATTGCAAATCAATCGAAAAAACAGCGTTTTAACGTTATTTACGACTTGCGCGCGCGGACGCTTACGCACGGAAATTTTTGAAATGCTTAAAATGACCTGAAACGTACTCTACTTTGGTCCTGGGTTGATTTTGAGCATTTTTAAATTTTGAAGCGCGTACGCGCTCGTCATGACCTCTGGATGACCTTTGATGACATGACCTGATGACCCATGACCTGAAGTTAATGTCATGTAAATATGGACGACTTTTGAAGATTGGTTATGAAGATATGATTGATAATGTTATTTTACAAAATGGAGCCTGGATGACGTCACGATGACCTGTTGACCTTCAAATGCAAACGGGAACATGACATCATAGCATGACATCACTCACATCAAATTTTACGAAAATTGATGAAGTACTATCGAAGATTTCGAATGGACAAGAAATGGGGGAAATAAAAATAAATAAAAAAGAAAATGTGTACGAATACAAAAAATGATCTGTCGATTCCGACAGACGACCTAATAAAAAAGAAAATTCGAACGAATACAAAAGGTGATCTGTCGATTCCGACAGATCACCTATTAATCAGAATAGGAAAAATAATCATAACAATCGTGATGATAGTCTATAATTGATATCAAATTAGTGATAATATTATCAACAAAAATCAGGGTTGAAGGATCGCTCGAGTTATGCACTTTGTCTGAAGTTAAAAAGTCTGCAAAAAAAGCATACGGATATAAAGATTTTGACCATGTACCATATTTGTTGTCACTGGCATCATGGACATCGGCATTATCAAATGGCGTATCCAGTTTCACCAAAGCGGTCGCACTTGATGATTGTATGATTGTATCTTGCTGCATATGACGTAGGATACAGACGTACGGTATGTCGCTGGCGGAAGCCTGTATGGTAATGTATTTGTTCTTCGTCATGTCGTCGTTCGTCTCTTTGGCTGTGCGTATGGCAGGGACATTATTAGAGCCGTGTAAAAAATAGAGGTCTTCTAAGGTTGGGTAAAATCCAATGGCAGAACAGGTTATGTTGACTGTACCATTCAAAGTTAAAATGGTGCAAGTTTGCTCAGGACTGATGCTTAGAGAAACCTCTTGGCATTCGTCAATGACTGGATATTGCTCCCTAGGAGGAACTGCAAGGAAGAGAGAGAGAGAAAGTGAGAGAGATTGGAAAAATAACTTGGGGAAAAACTAGGCCTATTATGTAAATATGTATAATTATTTCTCTAATCCAATTGATTTTACACAATATATATATATATATATATATATATATATATATATATATGATGACAAAGTAGAGTAATGCATTTTCAAGTCCAACAGTGGTGTTTATTAGTACAGCAAATTTTCGACGCAGCTCACGTCTTCTTCAGGGTTTAAACGGATTATGATTACAAACAAGATATTACTCTATTCCTAGTTGAAAAAAGGGGTGGTCAACTCAAAGAATTCTTCTCAAAGGATAACAGCGGTGATGTTAATGCCACACACGCGACTGCCCAAGGCCAGCACTGTCGCACCAAAACACAGGCGGACCAATCCTTATCCAAGTCCTGATGGACGCCACCTGAAGGCAGAAATCACTTCATCGACAGGCACACATCTAATGTGGAACGTCATCTCGACAACTTCCTGTGAGATTTCGACTACCAACACGGCGTAAAACCTGACCCCAACCAGCGCCGTGCCATTAAGAGCCGGCAAAATAACGCAAACGTCATCATCAAACCTGCGGATAAAGGTGATCCAGAACAATTGATTAAGGAGCACCACATCTCCGAGGCCGCTTGCCAACTATCTGACGAGGAGTTCTACACACGCATCGACGTAGACCCCACAACTGATTACGTGGGCAAGCGCTGAACCGTGTAGATTAAGGCATGGTCACATCCCGCCGTGCGTGTTTTTAGTCCGTATGTGTTCTGCAGAGGCCATGTCCGCCACGTGTTTCTGAAAACGTGGGGAGGGAGTAGCAAGAGCAGGAAAGGACTACGTCAACGCACTGCACATACACTACAACGCAAGGTGTAAGAACGTGGCCCGCACGCCACGCCTGGACGTGAGTGGTTGCGTGCATCGTACGTTGCGCACCTGGTAAGTGAGTTGTACGTGCTTACAACGTGCTTACAACGTACAATCGCCGTGCGGTTGCCTCGTTATCGTACGGAGGCCGTACTTTCACGTACGGTGTCCTTACTGACTTGCAGGGAGTAAGTGCGTGCAAGTGCGATAAACGTGAGTTTTTTCCCGTCACCATCTGCCGAGTCTTCATCGCTCCTCATCTGTTCGTCGCCTGCCTTTACATCATCTACAGCCGTCTTTTGAGCTGACCCCTTTTTGTTAAGCTTCTTGGGCATCTTGGAGACGAAATGATGATACTCGTCAGTCTGCTCGGCTTTTGTATATCCTGCAGAAATCAGCGCGCACAACGTGCGTTGCAAGTGCATAGCACGTACTTCCTCGGTGCGGTTTAAGTGAGTTCTGCGTGCTCACTGGACAATTGAACTGGAGAAGCGCCGAATAAGCACGGACCCCGCACTTATCACGTGCGGAGCACGCACGTGCTAGGTGCGTTGTCCGTAGAGCAAGTAACTGTGGGAAAAATTTTCAAAAACTCACGGAGTCCGTGCGTTGTGCGCTCGTTAGCAGCAGAGGGCACGCACGTCAACGCACGTCACCCTTACTGGGGGGTGAATCTGTAGACCGCCCGCAGCCTGAACGCAGCGAAAGTTCCTCGTGCACTAAAAGTGCTACGGCGTGTCTGCGTGCTCCCAAATCCGTACTGAGGCGGTACTCACCACGTACGGATCCCCCAATTTTGTCCACGTTTTTGCACGTAGACAGCACGCACTTGCAATACGGCGGGATGGGACCAGGTGTTCAGGCCCTACGCTCCCTCTTGTGCCGTCATTCAGAGTACTCTAATATTGAAATTGACGATTTAGCATCAATCACAGACTCCATCCTGAAGCATAACTACTTCAAATTTGACGACCAATACTTTCTACAAAAGAACGGCACAGCAATGCGTATTAAGATGGCACCAGCATATGTCAATATCTTCATGGCCGAACTGGAAGAAGACTCTTATAAGTCATGAGTTATAATTGGGAAATAATAATTGTCTATCTTTTAGAGACAAATATAGTCACTTCTTAGAAGTGGTTATTTAGATCATCTCATTGCAGTTTTGAACCTAATGCAATTTTTTGCCTTTTTACTTAATATGTATTTTTGAAGGCATATTCTTGTGTTTGCGTCATCATCATTTATTGTAATTATTATTACTTCATAATAATTAAACTAATTACCTCTCGCACGCTTACCATAATTTGCGCACCATGCTTTGGCCTCGCTACCTTGCGCGTTGTCAAGTATGTTTCCTTGACCACAGCTTTTGTCAACTAGGAATAGAGTCATATCTTGTTCGTAATCATAATCCGTGTAAACCTTGAAGAAGACGTGAGCTGCGTCGAAAATTTGGTGTAATATTTAACATTACTGTTGGACTTGAAAATACATTACTTCTCTACTTTGTCATATTTTCTGTATCGATGCAAATACGCGGACTTCTAATATCATTATGCATCTAAGCTATATGCAGCAATGGAAATACCAGCATGACGACAGACTTACAAATCTTTAACCTTCATAAATACTTTGTCGGGGCAGGTGAGTTTTTTCCATTAATATCCAGTTTGTTTCAGTTGTAAATGACGATTCCGATGCATCTATTCATTAAAGCGCAAAGCTTAGAATCCAACCATACCAACTGATAGTCTGGGGGCCTATTCCAAAATAGTCATCCCATATAATATTTCCCCCGTAATACCAGCTATGGGTGTCGATCCGGGGGGTATATATATTTAAAAAAAATGAGGTGGAGGGGATGGCCTGTATTATCATCCCCCAATATTTCTGGATAAAATAAATAACAATTATGATACATTAATTTAAAACGAATAATTATCTAAACTCATTATGTTTTATCTTGAAATACCATCACATTCTTTAATGATTAGAAGAAAGGGAATAAGAAATGCCATAATTTCAATTCAAAAAATAATCGAAGAAACTTCGTTCGCTCGCATTGTTATTCTCAATTGGGGGTTCCGTCCCTTGGCGAAGACCTGTGCATTCCTTCATTTTATTAAAAAACATTTTGGGATGTTCTAAAAAGTATTATAGACAGATTTTGAAAAAGTCCCTGGTGTGGGAGGGGGATACACCCTTCCACACCCTCCCCCCGCTCGGTCGCTCTGCTCAGTGGCGTATCTAGGGGGAGATGGGCACCTGCCTCGGGCGGCACTAGGAGGGGGTGCAAAAAACGCAAAGGAGGGAAAGGAAAAAAAAGGGAAAATAAAGAAAAGTCATAATTGAAATGCGAACAATTTCCAAAACTTGGTCGCTTTGGCGAGTCCCTCGCATAATTAATTTCTTTCAGGATCTCGTAATTTCGGCCCCGGCAGTAGGCCTATATAGTTCTTAAATTGCTTAAAGGGTTCACAATTTGAAAAAATAAAGATGCCATTGCTTTCCTCACTATTTCATGTAAGTTTCATATGACTCCTGCCAAATATTCCCCCCAATATAGGATTAAGTGTATAAAACGTGTAAAGTGTATAAAAAAAACATTTGCAAACTTTTCAAAGAAATCTCAACTTCAGGTAGCCTTGCTGAATTTCTAGACTCTTTAGTTAGTTTTGCTCCCGATTGTAGAAGTGAGTAAATAGAAAACCGTTTATCAATGTACAAAATTCGAACTTCTTTACCGGTCAATGGACAGTTGCAAAATTTCCTGGGTAAAATGCACAAGAAATTGCGTTTGTAAGGGTTCAAAATTTAAAAATTTGCGGCTCGGTCGCTTTGCTCCCTCGCCAACGTAAATAAGTTTGAGCACTCCCGGGGCGGGGGGGGGGGGGGGGGGGGGCGGGGGCGTAACTTCATTTTTTTTCCCCGGGCTCCATATCCCTAGATACGCCACTGGCTTCGCTCCCTCGCCGGTCATGAAGTAGTATGACTGGAAATTACAAGACACAACAATCTGACAAAATTGTTCATGGGGAAGGGGGTGTCAGACCGCCAAAAATGAAAACCCCAAAGTGCCCTAATTGACGCTTTGCCCCCCAGAATTTTTTTTTAAATTTCTATGAAAACTCAAAAGTGTTTTATTCAATTCAATTCAAATTTTCATAAAATAATTTGGAGTATGATAAATCCTCTTGACTTGCAATTTGGTGTTACCTGGTCTTTTGATGAATAAGTTATTAAATTGTGAAAAAATTGTATTGCTTTCTCAAAAGTAGCCAATAAATATTGTCAGGATTATGTGAACACACCCATTGTCCATATTCACATGTTTGAAAAGGCATATATAGAAGAGCTTTTCAGGTACTTGTGGTATGTGACTGTCAGGCAGAAATGTAATTCATGTATTGTTTACACAAATACAAAGCAAGCTCCTGTATTATGCCCTGGCAGATGGTCAGTTGGTGTACTAATTCTGACAATATTTTTTGGCTAATTTTGATAAAGCAATAAATTTTCACAATTACATGGCTTATTAATGAAATGACAAGTTTCAAGAACCTGAAGAAAATGATTATACTCAAAATTACATTATGTAAGTTTGAATTGAATTTAATAAAGCAGGTAATATACACTAAGATGATCCGGGAGGTACGCCTATGTTCCTAGGGCCCAAACTACGATTGGTCATAATGGTGTACTTACGCGTAATCATTGAAACCCGAAAAGAGAGAACTTTGTCAGCCATACATTACGTGTGCGAGATTCCATCGGTCTTACCTGAACCTAAACCTATTCCTATTCCTACAATTACCCAAGCCTGAAATTCTCATAAGGAATAGAAGACACTGGAATGGGGTCCCTGGAACTAAAACATAGCCTTAATGATGTAATATCAAACCTACTAATACAATCAAGAGACAGATTGTATATATGTGTCATGTATTTAAAACCTTTTGGATGCTCCCATTTTGAACCGCCAGCAAGATTGTTTACAACAATAGGTTACAGTAATGAATATAGGGACATACTTATAAAATAATGTTATAAAGATTTTAACATTGGGAATCTGTATTGTCATTTGATTTATCTGAAGATTACTGAATAAACATCCCATGTATCAAAACCCCCCAAATTGGGGTTTTTCCCCTGGATAGCTGGTTTATTTGCTTTTACTGAAATGATTTTATAAATAGTTGACTCTATCTTAATTTATTGCTGAATGGATGGTCCAAGATGTGAATAATTCTTATAAGAAATATAAACACAATATGAAGAAAAGAATTATTTACAAATTAAGTGAATTATGTAAATTTTCTTTGTAAACTATTCTTACCAATTACTTCCACATCCGTAAAATTGTGAATGAGAATACCCTTGTATTTCGCGACTCTGCAAATATATCGTCCTTCGTCTTTTATCGTGATGTTTTTGATGATCAGGGAAAAGTCATCATCTATGTCACAGGAATCATTATCCACGCACAAACCGGTTCTCGGATAGTCCCCATACCAGGTGATCAGATTGGGTGATGTTCGTGGATCGTTACCTTTCTTCCAGTAGACAGCTAGTGGTGTTCCACGGAACTGACATTTCAATACCACACTGTCTTCCCTTTGTACCGTTTTGTGTAAGTCGGTGTATACAACTTTGTCAGGCACGTTATCAACTGTATAAGGTGTATAGAAGAAGAAAAAGAAAAGAACAACAACAACAAGAAGAAGGAGAAAAACGTGGAGAATCATAACACAATTCTAAACCATTCATTTTCTGTCGTAAAGGTAATGTTCAGTTTTGGTATACCCTCAAAAACTTTTAGTCAGATTTATTCAATTTTAGATGATAAATAGTATAACTAATGAAACAAGTGAGAGACGAAAAAAATAATTCAGATACCAGGACAGGTGCGTATATTATACACGCGCCTACTCATGCGAAGCAACAAACTTGTTGTTCAGGCCTATAGGGCACCGTATACTATAGTAGCCGTTATCTAGCGTTCCTCATATATATATATATATATATATTATACATAAAACCTAAATTCTTCGGAAATCATGTATGGAATACCAAATGACCTCGTACATATACATGTATCTGTTTGTGCAAGGAGAACAACATAAGTATAGGCCTATATTTAAAACGTTTCTGTCCAATTTAATTTTGCTACGAAAACTGCACATGCGATTCAAGTTGTATCTTTTTTCGCTAACACTGAATATAATATGCACAGATTTGTGCATTTGTCTACGCGGTGATTATTGCAACTTACATATGCTTAAGAGTTTTGAGCTCCAAGTTGGTGATTGCCTTCTGTAGGAGGCATGTTTCTATTTCCAAAATGGATCAGTGTTCATTTTCAGAATTCACATTCACATTCACATTCTAATTCAGACTGAGCTAATAAGATCCGATGTTTGACGCAAACGTTATTCGGATCTATGTTTGATAAATTACATTCCTCTGACAAACCGTTGTTGTTATGGACATTAAAAAAAAAACTTTTCAACACTCAGAATGAAACCTAAGAAAACCTTTATCTTTTATAATCTGTTAACTCTGTCGAACAGCAGTTGATTAAAAAAAAATGGCATGTTGCAGGCCGATATTAAAGTAGAGAGAATGATGATATTATGAGCACAAATCGGTGTCCAGCAAATTATATGAAAAGGGCAAGTGCGTTCGGATCGACAGGTCCCACCTCACCGATATATATGTTGATGGTCCTTCATTGCCAATTTCATAGAATATATGACATCGCTTTCTCTGCGATTTCTACAGGAAAGACCTTCTGATGATTTCTTAAGAACAATATTGTTATCTTTGTGATAGTGGAATGGCAAAATTGCTTCTGACAGTTTATATAGGCCAAATTAAAAAAAAAAAAAAAAGGTTTACCAATATGCCATTGATCACCGATAAACGGTACACCATCAAAATAGAACCTTGCAAAGGAACTATACTTTGAAAGTAAGGTATCTCTGACCGGGGTCATCCCTATAGCTAGAAGGTCCGATAGTTAACGGGTCCGATAGGCCGACACCCAATAGATAGAAGGTTCGATAGACCGAATGTACGAGAGGGTCCAGTAGACAGAAGGTTCTATAGACCGAATCGGCAGGAGGGTCCAATCGTCCGAAGGTTCTATAGTTAGAAGGTCCGATAGACCGACAATAAATACGTATAAAGGGTAAAATAGTGGATAAAATGATAAGTGGGTAAAAAAATAAGAGGTTAAAATAAGTGGGGTGTTATATTTTCAGATCGTCAGTCCGTACCGTCCGTCCGTCCCATATTTTCGTTCTCGGGATAACTTGGGAAACATTCGACGGATCAACTTCAAACTTGGCTAGAGGAATGACTATTATCTGATTTATATTTTGGGGTCACAGGGTCAAACGTAACAAAAGTCTGTGTGTTCATAATGTCATGAGAAGCTTTGGAGATCACTTTAAACACAGCCCGGAGAAGTGACAATGCTTTTATTAACTTCATAGGACCCGGACCATCAGTAATTTCGGATAATAATTGCAGTGACAAAGGTATTTTTTTAGCTCATTACATAGAGTGATATAAATTGAAAAATATGAATGTGCGATTTGTTTCTTATCCTTTATATGTAAAAACTTATTTTGTTACTGCCCATTGGTCACGTTAGCTGCCCATCTGGGGCCTGGTGGCCTTAAGTGCTAGAGCTCCTGTGAGTGATGTGCTGACTGGGCTTGTCCCTTAAATTGTCGGTGAACGGAGCAGCAAGAGGGTACCAGGCCTCACTGGGTGAGCTAAGGATTCCAACTTGGTGATGCAATTATTGATTTGGGTAATAAACCTCCATTAAAATCATCACAATTATCATGAATATGAGAAAGGAAGATGCCGATAACATGTTACACAGATTACGAGAACGGAATAACGGTACGCTAGAACCTATTCTCAGGATACAAAATTCTTTTTTTTTTCTCTCTCTCTCTCGTTCGCTCGCTTTGCTCGCTCATACAATCAAGAAACTAGATTTTTTCTTGCAGCAAGCACCTCTTACGTCCTGCAGCAACAAGAAGCCCGAATATCAAGTGCCCCCCCCCCCCACCAGTACGCCAGTGGGTGAACATTCAAAAAAGTATAAAAGCTGACATCATAGCTGGTAGGAAAATATCACCTGACAACCCTCCAAAAAAAAAATGGAAACGCCCCCTACCAAGAAGGTGGTAGGGCCTAATTGAAACAATTTCATTTTTATCGTCAGAATCTTTTGTTGTCAGAATCTAATCTTTTGTTACTTTTAATGAAAATTGAACTATAAAGTGTGCCCCATAAGATTTCTTTGTTTAAAATATAACACTTGTGTTAGAAGGGGACGCCCTTTCCCCAGCTTGCTCCACTAGAAAAAAAAATGCTTCGGGCATGATGGGCCTCGGGGCTTCAGTGTGCACCATATAATTAGATTTCCATGTTTCAAAAAATGGTCAGCGTTCCCATTGCCAATACATCAGTTTAGTGGCAAAATTAAACGCGGGGGGGGGGGGGGGGGCTGAGCTGCATGGGTGGACCGCCCCCGCCCACGGTGATGATGATGATGATGCTCTGATAAAAATAATCTTAACATGTTGAAAATGTATAAAACAAGACTTTAAAAGAAGTTCCTCATTTTTTCTCTTTTTGAGGGGGGGGGGGGGAGGGGGGAGGTGGGCCTACAGACCTTGTGCATCGGTTTATTACAATACACATAGAAGAAGATAAGGCATTACCCTTTTCCTTTTATGAGATAAAACTATTAAAAACTTATTGTATCCACTTATTTTACCTTTTTTTTACGTTATTGTCGGTCTATCGGACCTTCTGACTATTTGACCCCTACTGAACCTTCGGACTATCGGACCCTTTTGCCAATTCGGTCTATAGAACATTCTGTCTATTGGACCATCTGACTGTCGGACCCCGTTGGACATTCGATCCATAGAACCTTCGGACTATCGGACCCTCCGCCGATTCGGTCTATAGAACCGTCTGTCTATTGGACCCTCTCGTACATTCGCTCTATCGAACCTTTTATCTATTGGGTGGCGGTCTATTGGACCTTCTAGCTATAGGGTTGTAACCCCTCTGACCATGCGTTCTTTTATTTTTTCTACTTAAGTGTTTTTAGTATAGGTTTTTGCGGTCAATTTCGGACTTTTTTCATTCAATTTGATAAGAGTCATTCAAATTAGCGAAAAAAATCTGCACCGTAAAATTCATCATTCAACTTGGTATTTCGGTCATTCAAATTCGCACTTAGATCAAACAATTTAACACTTTTCTCATTCAAAATAAAAAGTCGGTTGGGAGCATTCAAATTCGCCACCATGCCGGAAAGCGTCTCTGCCAGCATTCAAATTCGCACGTGGGCATTCGAATTCGTAATAAGCCCATTCAATTTAGCATGTTTAAGGTATTTGGACTTTTTAAATTTACTTTGAAGTAAATTGTTTTGTAATGCGTGGTTAGGCTTCCTTTTCATTACTCAGTTCCATTCCATAGGCCTTATAGCTTGTATATTCAAGTAATACAAGTCTACACCACTCCAAATTACGCTTCCATTTGAGACGCACTCTCAGTTGATTGCTCTCCGCTGTCTATCTTTATCATGGAACCACGGGTTAGATATTTATAGACGCAAATCGAACGAAGATAGAGAGAGGCTTATATATGCATTTGAAGGGGAGCACACAGACTATCTTGAACTTGCAGACACCTTTGGCATTAAAAAGAGCACCGCAAGATCCATAGTGACCACCTATCTGCAGTCCGGAGGGCGCCTTAGTTGCCGCGAGGAGGGGGCCAACCACATTATAAAGCTGGACGACGATATGCGAACGCGACTGCAACATATAGTTGACGCTAACCCCCTCGCCACCCTTCAACAAATGAAGAGGGACTTGGAGGCATCAATGCCCCAGAAGCCAGCTTTCTCGGTTTCCTCGATTTCAAGGGCACTTGACGGCATGCTGATTTCCTTGGAACTGGCAGAAGACTTGCCAGACGGAAGAAATGCCCCCCAACCCTGGAATCGCGGGTACAATACGCCCAGTGGTTCACGGTGGAGGGAGTAGTTGGCCACTGTGACGAATGCGGTTACAACATTTGGACGAGAAGATCTTTTGGGAAGGCACCTCGAGGAATCCCAGTTCGCCGAATATTCAATTGTCAATGCGACAAGAACTGTAACATTACTTTCGCGGTTTTGGCAGGGATTGGCCTCGTTCACCACACAATTTCAAATGAGACGGTGACCAGAGCCTCTTTCGAAGACTTTTTGGCTGCAACCGCTAGCGAATGTGCCGACCTCTTTCCAGCAGATGAGCCAATAAGAAATAATTTTCTTAAATAACTTTATTAGTTATTACACCCACTTACATACATTTAACAATATAACATTATGAAATAGATCTTCACTTGAAAGTATGAACAATAATTATTGTGTAAACTTGTTAGACCATAAATTAAAGAAAAGTAAGTCAATAATGTTATAAAAAATTGCTAAAATATGTAGATGAGATAAACATGAATTCATTAAAAGAAGCTTATATGAATAAAAGAATACATAAAAGCTCATATGCAATTCGAAACCAAGATTTCAAAATTAATAAAGAATAACAACCAAATAAAAATGTGTTCGACGTATTAAAATTACGAATTCGAATGCTCAATGTGCGAAAAAGCATGCTCTGAAATGAATTTGAATGCTGGAATAACGGTATTGCGCAATGGCATCACCTCCCGTTCTAAATTGAATGACCGTTTTACGAACTTGAATCATTTTTTTTTTGCGAATTCGAATGAAATTAGTCTAAACTGGTTTGATAAAAGTACTAATACGAATGCATGAAATATTAATTTGAATGCTTAAATGCTTGTACACGGCCAAATTCTTCTAAATTGAATCACGTAGTATGGATTTGACTGATGAACTTACGAAAAAAAACCCTATAAATAATTTACAGACATGTAGAAGAAAATAATAGTAGAAGGGAGAAAAGAGGAATTAAAGAAATGAAGTAAAAGGAAGCTATAGTAAGGGTGGAACTGAACAGAAGAACGAAAACATGACAGAACGTAGACAAAGATTGCCACACGAACGGGGACGCACGGGTACTCTACAAGACAGGAAAGGATAAACAGACTTTATTGCAAGGGGATATGCAGCTGTTATTTCAATGTAACGATTTGTTAACACTACGTCGCAGCATAGTAAACACTGTATAAACTCACGATTACGTCATGCCCCATGACGTAATCGTGAGTTTACACATGCACGTTAGATCATAAATGTATCGAATGCATTATCGTCAAAGAGTATTACCAGGGAGTTCAGTATTATAAATTACAATATGGTCTCAAAAGATACTTTTTAAAACTTTCTTTAAATACAAATATACTTACAGATCTTGTTATTTCGGGATTTAGAGAATTCCAGTATTTGGGACCTGAATAGACAACAGTATTATAGGCAAATCGTGTTCTGGTTTTTGGTAGATGGTATAAAAATGCTTCACGCGTAGGATATTTAAGCAGTTGGTGTTTTTTGTAAACATATAACTGAGTGCCTGAGGTAAATCGTTATTGTTCAGTTGAAACATTAGAGAACCTAGCTGTGTAGACTAAAAATGTCGTGAACTTTCAAAATACGCCTTTCATAGAAGAGAGGGCCCGTGTGTGCTCATGCATGCGCGTTAAAAAATGATACGGGTCCAGGGGCAAACAATGAAGTTGCATGTCCCACACCCCCCCCCCCCCCCCCCTCCATCCCCACCGTGTGCCCAAACCTATCTACATTATTGTACAAGCGAGGAAGCAAAGCGAGGAAGCGGTAGGTTTTTTTTTTTGGTGCTTTTTTAACCCTCAAAAGGCACAATTTCTTGTGCATTTAAAGTGATTAGGTGACTCTTTGTGGAGGCTTGATAAAATCTGAGCTGCCTGGCCTTACATGCTATCAGTGTATGTAATATGGTGTAAAAATTAAGCCCGGGGGCGGGGGGGGGGGGGGAGCACTTCAAAATCATCATGTGCTTCACAAAAGTAAACATATGCAAGCGACCGGAAATGCCAGACTCATTTTCCCCCATTGCCTCAGTGTTAGACTAAAGCGTATGGCCATACGCCTTCGTAAATGGGAGTATTCAGTCACAGATATCTCAATAATAGCATTATATATGTGACCCTCCACCACAAAACGACCAATAAGTCGCAATGGGAGTTCTAGAGTAAACAGCTGAAAAAGGTTTTTCGGGGCGGAAATGTATATTTTAAGTTTTTGGTATTTTCTGAAAGTATAGATATTAATCTATCATCTGAAAAATTTCGGAGTAAAATACCATATTGAAATATGTTTTTACTCTCCTTAAAAATGACCATTTTTTTCATGGACATTCAAACTTTGTGTGTCAGCTTATTGGGATCGTACTTCACATCGCTTTTCTGGTATAACTCAAAAAGTTTGCATTGCCCGATATTCAAAATCTTGGCATTAAAAAGAGCACCGCAAGATCCATAGTGACCACCTATCTGCAGTCCGGAGGGCGCCTTAGTTGCCGCGAGGAGGGGGCCAACCACATTAAAGCTGGACGACGATATGCGAACGCGACTGCAACATATAGTTTACGCTAACCCCCTCGCCACCCTTCAACAAATGAAGAGGGACTTGGAGGCATCAACGCCCCAGAAGCCAGCTGTCTCGGTTTCCTCGATTTCAAGGGCACTTGACGACATGCTGATTTCCTTGGAACTGGCAGAAGACTTGCCAGACGGAAGAAATGCCCCCCAACCCTGGAATCGCGGGTACAATACGCCCAGTGGTTCATGGTGGAGGGAGTAGTTGGCCACTGTGACGAATGCGGTTACAACATTTGGACGAGAAGATCTTTTGGGAAGGCACCTCGAGGAATCCCAGTTCGCCGAATATTCAATTGTCAATGCGACAAGAACTGTAACATTACTTTCGCGGTTTTGGCAGGGATTGGCCTCGTTCACCACACAATTTCAAATGAGACGGTGACCAGAGCCTCTTTCGAAGACTTTTTGGCTGCAACCGCTAGCGAATGTGCCGACCTCTTTCCAGCAGATGAGCCAATAAGAAATAATTTTCTTAAATAACTTTATTAGTTATTACACCCACTTACATACATTTAACAATATAACACTATGAAATAGATCTTCACTTGAAAGTATGAACAATAATTATTGTGTAAACTTGTTAGACCATAAATTAAAGAAAAGTAAGTCAATAATGTTATAAAAAATTGCTAAAATATGTAGATGAGATAAACATGAATTCATTAAAAGAAGCTTATATGAATAAAAGAATACATAAAAGCTCATATGCAATTCGAAACCAAGATTTCAAAATTAATAAAGAATAACAACCAAATAAAAATGTGTTCGACGTATTAAAATTACGAATTCGAATGCTCAATGTGCGAAAAAGCATGCTCTGAAATGAATTTGAATGCTGGAATAACGGTATTGCGCAATGGCATCACCTCCCGTTCTAAATTGAATGACCGTTTTACGAACTTGAATCATTTTTTTTTTGCGAATTCGAATGAAATTAGTCTAAACTGGTTTGATAAAAGTACTAATACGAATGCATGAAATATTAATTTGAATGCTTAAAGTAGATATTCAAAGAAAATCACAAATATGGCAATTAATGTATCACTAGAAACTGGGAAGCTTACAGATGGCAATCGTATAAGTTTTATGTCAACTGCGTATCTGGTGATTATAAAAACAACACAAATAAAAGCTCTTCTCAGCATCTAGAATATCCGAGGATTCGCCAGAAATATAGCGATGTTTTGATGTCGTCACACTCGGGATCGATCCTGCTTAAGCAGACGACGTCCTATAATGAATGAACGTAATTGCAATGCAATTATTTATCAAATTATAAAGAGTTTGGTGTATTTAAACATGACCTTATTTCACACCATTATAAAGGGAAAGTGAAACTGATTCTGATAGCTAAAACCGTTTGATTGTAAATACATAGGAGAAGGGTCAATGATCAATGAAATAAACCCCACTTTCAAATTGAAAAGCCCTCCGAATAATAGCAGGATGGTATTCGTTCCCTCTTGAAACGCCGAACATGGCCCGGTGCAAGCAGCTGAAAATACAATGGCGTCTTATTTTGTTTACAAGTGACTGATTCCTTTATTTTTTTAACGCTGCATTTTTAATCAAAATAATACCATACACGAAGTTAAGAGTGAGGCAACAGACTAACATTAAGACTGACGCTAGTGAAGGAAGAGAAATAAGTGAAGAGGAGATGACAAAATAGGCTCTGAAAAATGTGTAAGATGTTATGGGACATCGTCTGCTTAGACAGGACTGGTCCAGGGTGTGTCGTCACATATCTCAGCAGCGTTCGAGGAGCTCTTCAGCTGCTATATCGGGGGCTGTATTTTACCGTTTTATAATTGATAATAATCATTACTTCAAATGTTTCCAAGCGTTGAATTTGGATAACCTTGTTTAATTTATGCCATCTATGCAATAATAAGTATTAAGCCAATATTTAAAATCATTAACGTTCTACTTTAAATGCTTGTACACGGCCAAATTCTTCTAAATTGAATCACGTAGTATGGATTTGACTGATGAACTTACGAAAAAAAAACCCTATAAATAATTTACAGACATGTAGAAGAAAATAATAGTAGAAGGGAGAAAAGAGGAATTAAAGAAATGAAGTAAAAGGAAGCTATAGTAAGGGTGGAACTGAACAGAAGAACGAAAACATGACAGAACGTAGACAAAGATTGCCACACGAACGGGGACGCACGGGTACTCTACAAGACAGGAAAGGATAAACAGACTTTATTGCAAGGGGATATGCAGCTGTTATTTCAATGTAACGATTTGTTAACACTACGTCGCAGCATAGTAAACACTGTATAAACTCACGATTACGTCATGCCCCATGACGTAATCGTGAGTTTACACATGCACGTTAGATCATAAATGTATCGAATGCATTATCGTCAAAGAGTATTACCAGGGAGTTCAGTATTATAAATTACAATATGGTCTCAAAAGATACTTTTTAAAACTTTCTTTAAATACAAATATACTTACAGATCTTGTTATTTCGGGATTTAGAGAATTCCAGTATTTGGGACCTGAATAGACAACAGTATTATAGGCAAATCGTGTTCTGGTTTTTGGTAGATGGTATAAAAATGCTTCACGCGTAGGATATTTAAGCAATTGGTGTTTTTTGTAAACATATAACTGAGTGCCTGAGGTAAATCGTTATTGTTCAGTTGAAACATTAGAGAACCTAGCTGTGTAGACTAAAAATGTCGTGAACTTTCAAAATACGCCTTTCATAGAAGAGAGGGCCCGTGTGTGCTCATGCATGCGCGTTAAAAAATGATACGGGTCCAGGGGCAAACAATGAAGTTGCATGTCCCACACCCCCCCCCCCCCCCCCCTCCATCCCCACCGTGTGCCCAAACCTATCTACATTATTGTACAAGCGAGGAAGCAAAGCGAGGAAGCGGTAGGTTTTTTTTTTTGGTGCTTTTTTAACCCTCAAAAGGCACAATTTCTTGTGCATTTAAAGTGATTAGGTGACTCTTTGTGGAGGCTTGATAAAATCTGAGCTGCCTGGCCTTACATGCTATCAGTGTATGTAATATGGTGTAAAAATTAAGCCCGGGGGCGGGGGGGGGGGGGGGGGAGCACTTCAAAATCATCATGTGCTTCACAAAAGTAAACATATGCAAGCGACCGGAAATGCCAGACTCATTTTCCCCCATTGCCTCAGTGTTAGACTAAAGCGTATGGCCATACGCCTTCGTAAATGGGAGTATTCAGTCACAGATATCTCAATAATAGCATTATATATGTGACCCTCCACCACAAAACGACCAATAAGTCGCAATGGGAGTTCTAGAGTAAACAGCTGAAAAAGGTTTTTCGGGGCGGAAATGTATATTTTAAGTTTTTGGTATTTTCTGAAAGTATAGATATTAATCTATCATCTGAAAAATTTCGGAGTAAAATACCATATTGAAATATGTTTTTACTCTCCTTCAAAATGACCATTTTTTTCATGGACATTCAAACTTTGTGTGTCAGCTTATTGGGATCGTACTTCACATCGCTTTTCTGGTATAACTCAAAAAGTTTGCATTGCCTGATATTCAAAATCTACAGAAGGAAAGAAATATATCTATTCTGAAGGTATGGAAAGTTTCAACCCAATCCAATGAGTACTTCACAAAGTAAGCTTTGGAGTTTTGACTCAACCTTTTGTGCGACAAACAATAGGACGCAGATTAGGTGCTCTTAAATGGTCACGCTTCTTTAGAGCTCGTTTTCTCTATTGTTTTGGTCATTACCCTGTCTGACACTCTGACATTCTCATTGTACTTTATAAGGGTTTGCTTAGTCTATAGAAGACAAGCTGTATATCATTTTAAAGCTTAGAATCTAAGCTTTCAAACTGTGCTGAAATTAAAAAAACAAAATTTCCGACTTATTGGTCGTTTTGTGGTGGAGGGTCACATATTTGAAAACCTTTCTATGCCTGGCTATTTATTTATCCTTCTAAACATCATTATACAAGACAAATATCAAAATTCAAACGTTTTTCTAGTCACTTCCTTCCCGAAGGACATAAATAACAAAAATCCTTGAGAAAATAGTCAAAGAATTAGCAATGCAACCAAAGGTTGGGATTTTTTCAAAAGGTGAACCTTTGCCTTCTGTTCACTTTGGCATAATTTTGGTAAAAATGACCAACAACATCATTCTTCTTCCATGTTGACCATACTTTGCGTACATTGGCCCACGCTAATCATTTGCATGATTTCGAACAGATAATAGTAAACTGAGCAGCAAGGCTTTCATTGGGTCTTATCTCCACCTCACAAAATAATAAATAAAAATCCGAATTCTAATTGAAAATGTGCCTTGACTCCAAAACAATCTATTAATTGGATTTATCTGAACCATGTTGACAATTTTGGTCATTCTGGTCACATTGACCCACGTTGACCGTTAGCATGAATTTTATTAGAAACTTGATATTATTGAGCAGCAAGGCTTCAATTTTGGGCTTTCTCACCAAAATAAGAACTTTTGCCTGGGAAGGATGGAAAAGGTCATCGTATGTAAAATTGTAGGTAGATTCCAAACATACTAGTCTTATATCCCTTTCATAAACCACCAAAAGCGTATAATAGGAGCAAAATAAGAGTATTATATGACTTTAATAATGTATCCACATCAAAATAATGCGCATTATTTTAAGGCTGGGATTATGGAATAATAACTGCATTTTCTATCAAATGTTAGGTTAATAAAGGTGGTAATGTGGACCTCGCATTATCTCACCCTGATATCGGTTAAATATTATTTGATTTTCCGCACCATGCATGGCAAAATGTTCTTCTCCAATTCACAGATCCCGCCCCATTCGGGTTTTCCGAATGAGTGCTCATAAAAATCATGCTCTTATCTTTCTGCTTTTGATACTATATTTTTGATACTATATAAACACGATTTCCATTGCTTTTGTTTTAAATAGGAGCATGAATTTCTGAAAGTGGAATTATTCACCTCACCAACATTCTGGTCATGTTCACTTTTTGGATAAAAAAAAATTAAAAACGATGTCATTCCTTGTTTATCCTAAATCAGGTAGACAATTTTCATAATCATTCGAAAGTGGATTTTGAAACCTCCATACTTTAGAAGTTTTATATAAAAGCCTTCGATCTGGTTTTGGACAGCAAAATATCCTGAAGGGAAACTGGTGCCTAAAAGTGGCCAAAATGACCAAAATGTCGCTAGTAGGGACAATAAATCTGTATTAGTGTATACATGAAAATATAAGGATTTTGCACTGATTCTAAAAATGAGCATTGTATTATCAATATAAAAAAATGTCGAGTTGTAAGGGAAAAACGTGACAAAATAATGACCGAACTGCTAGTTTGTCTGGTGATTGTCTAGGATCTGTTCAATAAGAATAATTTAGTTTGAAAAGAAGTATTTATCAGCCATTACGGATTGATAAAAGTATTAGAACAATACAGCACTGTATAAGATTTAATTTGTTAACACATTCGTTTGAAGGAATTCTTAAGAAATTAATCATGATTCAGGCAATACCTTTTCCTAGAATGCGGTGAAATGATGCTCATGTTCAATGCTTAAATGACCATTATTACATCAAGAGAGATGCAGAAGCTGTAAAGATATGGGGTTTGGACATAATCTTTTGATATGATAATCAAACCAAGGTATATTAGACTCATTAGTATTAACTCCTCTTGAGGGCAATCCAGTTGTTATTACCCCATCATTACCAGCATTACCAGGTGCCAAATATAACACGATGCTCCCACAAAGAGATGAAAGAAAGAATGGGCGCAATTAATATTGCCTTTAAATATAAGAACTTTAAATGTACGATTGAATAATTTCTACTTGAAGAATTTACATAAGGTTTATAACAACAAATGATTTTCTGTTCAGAGATCTGATGTTTTGTGGAGCCTAAGCAACTAACTACCTCATTCCATTGAACATTCTACTTGCCAAGTGTGTAATTGTTACCCCCTTTTGTGTATCATATTTTACTTTTGGGCAGGGTAATTGATCTTATATTCGTTGGTGAAAATTCGGAAAAGAGGAGCCCATTTCTAAATCTCTTTTATCAAACTGCAGTATAAATCAGAGGATGCTATTGCACTAAAACATGGTAGGACTTGGCATCATTTCCCAAAGTTTGCATTCAATCCATGAACCTTTATATTGCAATTCATTAATCATACTAAATACGTGTTAATACCCAATAAAAAAGAAAAAAATGAATATTCAAAGGAAAAGTAAAAAAAGGGGGGAGGGGCATGCGAGTCATAACCGCACAGTAACAACAATTTCAGTTTAGCTTTAAAAACGTAGAGGCTTGAAGATTGTTTTATAGATGCATCTAAATATTTCCAAAATTAGGTCCAGTATAAATCAATATGTGCATTTAGCCTATCAGTTCATACCGATGGCAAATAATAGAGAGAAGATTTTCTAGTAGGATAGGCCTAAAGTAGGCGCTACACCATTTTATATGCGGCCAGGTTATATCGTTTTAGCCTGCAAAAGTACTTCATATAGACTACGTACATTGCCTTGGCATGATACACATTCATTTCTATGACGTCAAATTGAAAAGCTGCAGGAACTATCCTCTACCTGGGTTCTTGATCATTTTGTCATACACAGCAAAAACGCTTTTTAAAATAGTGTTGTTCAAATTTTAAGCAATATAGTTTCAAAGACAGACCCTGTATTTTTAAACAAACGATATTTAAGACATCAATGATATTGCAGAATAACCAATAACCAATCAGCTCTGGCATTTGGAACTTACTTATGTGCAACAGCCTTAAACAACGATGTAAATTCCTGTGACGATCGATTAAAAAAAAATTAGGCACAATAATATAATATTCATAATAATAATATTCCACTTTTATATAGCGCCTAATACATGGGCATTGTCTCTAAGCGCTTTACAGATATATTATTACCGCGGTCATTGGATTCTGGCTTGCCCGCACACAATGTAAGGGGCCAGTGGGCAATATTTAGGTGGCCAAAAACATATTCCTTTACCTCTGTGCCAAATTCACAACATGTACATTTGGAATTAAAAAAATCACACCTGACTAAGAATGTAAGATAACTGCTTGCAATTTAAAAAATACTTGTTTCGAAAGAAAAACACGGCACATAAATATCCAACGAGACAGTTCAATGCTTACCACTTATCTTTAACAAGTACACTCTTTAAATACACAAAACACCTTTGTTTTCAGGTTCCATGTATTAGAACTGTTTAGATAAAGAAATTAAAAAAAAATAACGAGTCTTAACAATTCTAAGCGCAAACTTAAGCAACATCTGATCAGCCTAAACCCTCTACAAAAAGGTCAAGTCTAATACCCCAAAAACCAAAAAAACAAAAAAAAAACAAAACATTAACCCTTTTCATGTTTTCCTGTGAACACGTGTCTAACGATCCTGTTTTGCTCCTTCTCCCAACCTCTCTCCCTTTCTATTTCCTGTCTCTCATTTTACATTTCTTTCACACTTTATTTTCCTATACACCTATGTCATGTATGTTGGCATAATTATCGTAAATTTAAAAATTGTGATCAAAATTATTTGATGCAAATAAATCATACAAGCATTGTTTCTTAGCAGGCCCGTCCGTTTCATTGTATACGTTCAGTATTTTCAATAATTATGCGTTTCTGTAAATTATTTTGTCTACTTCTTTACCCTTATCTTTGTATTGTTAGTTTGATATGTACAAAGCTAATACATTGTTTTATGTTTAATCATTGAATCAATATGTATCATGTATGTATATTGAAACGGAAAATAAATAAAATTAAATCAAACTTTGGACACTGTTTATGTTTCTTTAAATCATATCGTTCATATTAATAAATTTATTTACCTGAAGCTTGCCACGTCAGCACCCAACGAAAAGGGGTTATTAGATATCTCATGGCTAATCAAACATTGTAAATATGGCATACATCCAAGCCCCTGCGAGATGGGTGTAGTTGGGGGCGGTGCATCACAGGCAGCTCCCAGGGGCCTGGATGTATAACATATTTATAACTATGTTTGAATAGCTATGAATATTTTCAATTACATCTATTATAAAACATCAAATATTAAAGTGTATATGATAAATATATACAATTTTACCCGTAGACTACTTGGCCCATGTGCATAAAAGGCTACTAGTTTAGCTGGCAACTAGTGCATAGTAAGATTATAAATTCCCTAGTTTATACCTACGGAGTTGGCAACTAATTTGTGTTGCATAAAACCTCACTAGGCACATTGCTTACTAGTTGCATACTAGGACAATTTGGTTTGTAAATGATTTGGGTGCTATGGCCTTGGAGAGGAGGTGATTATGTCAGATACAATAGGCTTGTAGACAAGATTATTGTGTTTGAGCTTCGAACCACATTCCAAATGAGCATAACTCATTTCTAAGGGTCTTTGTAACATTGCATTACTGCCCAGTACTTACATGTTGTCAGGACGGTGTCCAAAGGCAGACTGATTAGTTGTCATCTAGTGACTTAGAGGTACCCCAGATCAACTCTAACTTTTGCCAGAATTTTAGAATGTTACTATATCTAGTTGGATTTTATGCATCACAATTAGTAATCATCTAGGCTTAGTAAGCAACTTAAGTCCATTTTAGTTGCCAACTAGGCCTAGTAGCCTTTTATGCACATGGGCCCTGAATTCTTTAACTCTCATAGGCTTAATACAGGAGCCAACCGGTTCTCGTAGTCTATGGGTTAAATAATAATTTGAACTTTGAACACTATATATGTTTCCCTAAATCTTCATATTGGCACGTCAGCACACAAACAAAAAATGATTATTATGCACAAGATATGTTATAGCTAATCAAACATAGCTAGAAAGATTTGCGTACATCCAAACCTCTGGGATCTGGGATGCCGGTATGTGATAGATAGATAAAAAGATAGATAAAATGATCTTTATTAAAGCAATCTCATGCATCACAACCTGAAGTTGAACTGTACATGGGTTACAAGTTGATCTTCCGGCATCACATCTTTTAACTTTTTAAAAAATAGATCCTTCTAGAAGTTGTAGTTCGATATCTTCTTCTACATATAATACATTGAAACATTGCAGGTTCACCGTTCTGTAAGTTCCAAGGAATTAAACCTCGTAACTGCATGCTTGTTTGCGCGTGCATGGAGCGGAGCCTGCGGCTTAATTTGACTCAACACGGGAAAACTCACCCGGCCAGGTATAACTTATACGACGTACTTCTGATTTGAATTTTCTGAGGGTATTACAACAATGCACAGTAATTGGAAGGTTGTTATGGAGCTTACTACCACAATAGGAAATTGATCTTTTCATATAGGACTGCGGGTTGCATAACGGGATGTATAGTTAACAGGTCTGCATTGTATCAAGGTATCAAGGTATCTAGGTAACGAGGGGCTAATTCATGGAGAATTTTGAATACAACTACCGGTTCCTGATACTGGATTCTTTGTTTAACTGATTGCCACTTTAAAGTGCTTAAAATATAACTCGCCGGTGTGAGTAAATCCATGTCTAGAACCATTCGAGCGTATTTGTTTTGCAATCGTTGAATACGCATAAAATTTGTTTGGGAACAACCACCCCATACTGTACAAGAAAAATAAATGTGAGGTAAAAATAAGCGAATAAAACAAATCTCTCATTATTTCTTTTGTAAGGTAATACTTAACTCTACGTATGCAGATAATTGATTGTGACATCTTTTTTTTTCGCAACATGATCAACATGGCCAGTCCAATTGAGACTTCCGTCCAGCACAACACCAAGATATTTGAATTCATTAACTAGCTCAAGTGTGTCATTTTTGTATAATATTGATAACTTGTTACCCTTTATTTTACGGTTAGACCCAAACAACATAACTTTCGTCTTTTCCGAATTTAAAAACGAATCATTACATTGAAGCCATTTAGTAATGGTATCAAAATGTGACTGTAGCTTCAACTGAACGTCATGAATATTTTTATCTGTATAGAAAAAAGCTGTGTCGTCAGCATATAAAGATAATTTACTCGATTCATCGAAAGTTAAATTTGATATGTCATTAATAAATATACTAAAAATATAGGGTCGACCCTTGGGGAACACCCGATTTCACCTTTAAATAATTGCTTACTGTTCCTTCTATTGAAACACAATGCAAACGAACAGTAATATAAGATTTAAACCATTCTAATTCAAAATTACGTATTCCATACAACGATATTTTTAAAAAGACGAGTATGAGAAATCACATCAAATGCTTTTAGCAAGTCAAGGAAAATGGCACAAATAATATTGCCAGAATTCATGTTACGTAAAATATATTCCGAAATATCAGTAACACATGTTTGGGTTGAATGCATCGGTCTAAAACCTGATTGTACAGAAGATAATAAAGAATTTTCGTCAAAGTATTTGTAAAGCTGTGCATGAACAGCTCTTTCCAATATTTTTGCAGGTAAGGGCAGTAATGAAATTGGACGATAGTTGTTGATATATAACTTATTTCCACCTTTGTGAAGTGGTATTATTTTCACAATTTTAAACTCCAAGGGAATCTCAGCGGTACGTAATGATACATTATAAAGAAAGGTTAATGGCATTGCAATACAATCAGCAGCTAGTTTCAATAGTTTCGGGTGTAAGTTATCAATTCCGACAGCTTTATTACAATTGATTGACTTAAATTCTTTAAGTACAAATTCCACGGTTATATCTTCAAATGAGAAACTTTCAGCATTCTCAACTATTGTTAAGCAATCGTCATTGAATGTATGATTTATATTTTTCATTGTATCCAAAATATTGTTAAAGTTCTTATTAAATGCATTGGCTACCTCCTGCCTGTCTGATACTAAATCATCATTAATCTTAAGTTGATATTGAGTTGAAGTTCTTTTCGTACTTGGGAGTAAAGTGCTCATTACATTCCACTTATTTTTGTATAATAATAATAATAATAATACCACTGTTCTTGTATAGCGCATATCACATTATAATATAACGTCCCTATGCGCTTCCAAAGGGTTTTGGATATTATTACCCTGGCTTTAGCTCCGGCAGCCGTAATCAGCGCACAGGGCATTTCAAGGAATAAATCCTGTCAGGTACCCATTTACTACACCTGGGTGGAGAGTGGCAAATGTGGATTAATGTATTGCCAAAAGACGCTAGTACCAGGCTGAGATTCGAACCCTCAAATTGAGAGTCAAGTGAATGAACCACTATACCACGACACCTCCACACTACCAGCCTCTGACAACTTGTTTCGATAATTATCTCTTTTTCAAATAATCACGTTCTCTAGAGAGTTCCAAATAAGTCCGTAATCCAGGGTACTTGTTTCATTTTTTTTCTAACTGTACAATTATGATGCATGTTTATTACAAATAACATCAAATGTCTTTTTAAATTCAGTCCAAATTTCATTTACATTTGTCTTTTCATATACGTTAGTCCAATTCAAATTTTTAAGATCCTGAAGTAACTTTTCTACATCAAAGTGACGAAGCGATCTAAACTTGGATATTTTGGGATAACCCTTAGGTAAAATTTCTTTCAGTATAACATAAGTCAACAAATGGTCACTAATAGGCATCGAGTGTATACCTGACGTTAATGAACCAAATGAGTTAGACACTAAAATCAAGATCATTAACCTATTATAAATTTGCTTTTTGAGTTTTCAATAAATAAATGTTACCCGACTCACAAACTTGAGACATGATAGAATGATAATGAAACTACCCATTTGTATCAAAAACAGAAAATCGACTGATCCAAGCAAATTTACTATTTTGGGCTGTTTGCTACGTTGTGGTCCGTGCGACTTATTGTAGGTTTTGAGGCGGCGGGTCACCAATACCATTATTATTATTATGCCCGATGTCTGACTTTACTATGCTGCACCCATTTGCTTGTAAACACCTGCTTCAGTCATAGGAAAGAGAATACTGTACATTATTTTTACATACGGAAAGAGAATACTGTACATTATTTTTACATACTTTCATGGGGGTCTTTGAATTAAGACTATTCTCGAACTGTTGAAAACTATCTTTTAGTGTAATTGATACAAAATTATGCAATTATCTTATAAAAGAAAATGTCTAATATTTGTTTTTTATTATTACTCACATAAAATAAATCAGTTGAAAGTTCTTAACAAAATGAATCTTTGAATGAATTTGAATAATGATTACCTTTCACCAATACCACTAGTACATTCTTTTGGGTAAATGAAAACGATGGAAAATCCTTTGCGCAATAATTGACAAGCACTTGCCTTTAATTTAATTTAATTAAATTTTATTCTGTTATACTTTATAAAAATGATTCTGATGAAATAAAAAATAAAATTGAATTGAATTGAATTGAAAAAAAAAAAGAAAACCCTTCATATTTCATTTTCTTTGGGGTAAATATTTTTATGAATATATTTACATAACTTTAATGTGTAATGGTGCCATTTATACGTGTATTTACAGACTATCGGTGCGCCTAAGCCGAACATCCCGGCGATGTTCTTGCATGCGCTCCCCAACAGGCCTACCTGTCTCGCCAATATAGACCTTGTCACAAGTCGAGCGAGGGATCTTGTAAACAACCCCATCGCGTCTGCCGGGGAGAGCGCGGTCCTTCGGACGGATCAGCTGGCTACGGATGTTGTCAGACTTTAAACGACGCGAATGCCATGCTTCTCCAAGCGCCGGCGGAGTAGGTGGGAGATGCTATCAACAAACGGAAGCACTACAGTAGATTTAAATTGCGTGGGTTGCTCAGGAATAGCGCTGTTCTTCCTGGCGACGCGATTAACAAACGAGCGAGGATAGCCATTTGAAATGAGAGCCGAGACGACATGCTGCTTCTCCGATGCTGTGCAATTGGGTTTACCAACGATGCGTGAAGCTCTTTCGTAGAGACACTTCACTACCCCGCGCTTCACGGACTTCGGATGGTGCAAATCGTAAGCTAGGTACTGATCGGTGTGCGTGGGCTTCCTATATAAGGTGGTAGTTAGATGGTCGCGGTGCACCATGGTATCGAGAAAGGCAATGCGCTGATTGCATTCCGTCTCTATAGTGAAAGAGGGCTGTTGCAAGTTCATGTGCTTAAGCAGATCATTGGCGGACAATCTATGAGTAATGATAAAAGTATCATCAACATATCGCCTCCGCACCCTAGGCACGCAATGGGGTGGGCAGGTCTTCAGCGCGTGTTCCTCAAAGGACTCCATGAAGAGATTCATAGAAGCAACTATTGTACATGAAAGTTCAACTATCTTAGCCGGAGATAGCCGAGTGCGCTCGGGTAAACGATTGTCGGAATATTGTCGGAGTGCGACATCACACGCGACGCTGATGGGTACGTTGGTGAACAATGATACCACATCGAAAGAAACCATAACCTCATGATAATTTATGGTTTCGCTGCGCAGGAAATCAACAAACGACGCGGAATTGTGGACAGCATGTCCGTTAGAACCGATTAAAGGAGCGAGGATGTCGGCTAGGAACTTCGAAGTGTTAAAGCAAAAGAGCTCACACACGAAACTATGGGGCGCAGCGGGGTGTCGGGCTTATGGATCTTACGCAGTCCATATATTCTAGGCGGTTGCTTCCGCGAAGGTCTCACCTTGCGGTAAGTAGGAACATCGATGTAACCATTCTTGTTATGGCCGCGGAGAATGGTCGCCAGCTTGCGGGAGAGACGATCGGTCGGGTCACTGGCGCGGCCTTTGTCAGCTGGCAAAATCATAATATAGTCGTCTTCCTTGAGCGATCTCATGGCCTTGCGCATACCGGGAGTGACATTGGGCTTCGGCGGTTCGGCTACGGAGAGGATAGCACTCACCTCTCTGCGCACGGAGCCGACGGTTTCGGCTCCAAGGGAACGGATGGAAGACTCCACTATAGCAATAATCTCGGTAGCAGGAACGCGCTTAGGTGCTACGGCAAATTTAAGCCCCTTTCTGAGCAGCGCACTTTCGTCGGGAGTCAATTCGTGCTTAGATAAGATGACTACCCAAAAGTCAGAATCGGCACATACGGAAATTTTATTACCCTGGGGGGCGTTTCATCAACATTTGTCCGCCGACAACTGTCAGCGCTGACTAAATTGAGATTTCATTGACAATTGTCAGCGCTGACTAAATTTTCGTTTCATGAAGCACGCTGACAATTGTCAGCAGTCTTTAATTCTTCAATCAAGTGGAACGAGGATGCTGACTAATTAGGCCACGCCCACTCCCCTAGGCGAGCTCATCGAGCTCCCCAAATCAACAAAAAAGCGCCGCGACGATCATCTTCAGCCTTATGAAAGCGATGAAAATGAATGAGAATACGGAGAGTGAGATTACAGCGATGGAGGAGGAAGTGTCTGTAAGTAAAACCCTTGAAAGTATGTTGACTACTGTAGATAAAATGTTGGAAATGATAAGTAGTGCCGTTGAGAAGATCAACAGGCAGCTAACCGGCAGTCAGCCCAATCACAATACAGATTCTAGTACGGTCCCACATATTCGTTTCTGTGTCTGTGCTACAACGCACGTACTCTTTCTTCTCCTGTTTTCACTGCCGTTGTTAAAAGGTGTCAGTAATTATTCATTTCTCCTGCCGTTATTATAATTACTTTTCTTTTTATATACTAGACATATTTTCGCCCATGTAATCTAAAAGTGCACAAAAAAGTTATTTCTTATTATAATATTAACCTGTTCGCGACAGCACTCTCATCATGGTTTGACCGAGTCAGAATAAATTAATTGTTGACGTTTTGTGGATTTCCTTCAACTCGAGAAACACTTTTTTACAAGTGCTTGTTCTTGACTGTGTACTACAGAGGACATTTGTCATCTACAAATATACATGAATGCCTAAAGTTGGAGCGAGTGTTTCCATTTTTTTTATGTCTCTTTTAGTTTTTCTGAATCCTTTTAAACTAGTCTTCCTCATAAATTATTTCATATCATTTCCCCTTTATCTGTCTTTGTAGACGAAGTCTGGAGCGGGCATTAAGCGTTTCACCTGTCCGTACGTCCGTCCATCCCCAAATTGATTTCCACGTGATAACTTGAAAAATATTGGAAAGATTTCAATAATTTCTGGTTTGTAGGAACATCACTGTAATAAAATGCAGGTAAAGTTCAAAATGAAAGTCTGCACAAAAATGCAGGTCAAAGGTGACAGCTCACTCTATCTGCATATTAGTTTACACGCAATAACATGAAAAATATTGGATGGATAAGAAATGTTCACTTCAGGTGGGATCATCGTGGTCATACCCGACATGTCTAGTTTCTTTTTTTTTCCAGCCCCGGCTTCTGATGGTCATTCATGAAAATTTGTTCAAAAGAATTTGTTGACATGGACATTTCAGTTTATTTATTTATTTTTTTTTCAATTTTGTTTCGGGACAGGAAATATGAAGAACTACCTACAAGTTCGCGACAGTCCAACTGATATCAAGTTACATCAAGGAGCACTATGGGGATCTCTATCCCACTGCTGATAAACCTAATGTGAGTATTTATTCAATTTAGTTCAGAGCTATACCTTTGCATGGGGATGTACATTTGCAACATCATATTATTGCTATGATTATAAATGGAAATGCACCTAAAGTTAGCAAGCAGTTCATAGAAATCAGGAGTAAACTATTCAATCACTATGAAATAAATTATTAATGAAATATTTATGAAGTATGTTCAGGAAGAGTAAGTGAGTTTTTGTTGTTTATTTATATTATGAAGTGCAGGTGTTATATCATGATAGGAATTATAAGGAACACTTCGTTATCACAGAAAGAAAGGAAAATGATTCCTCTTTTATTTCATACCATATGTGACCCGCCGCCTCAAAACCTACAATAAGTCGCACGGACCACAACGTAGCAAACAGCCCAAAATAGTAAATTTGCTTGGATCAGTCGATTTTCTGTTTTTGATAGAAATGGGTAGTTTCATATTATCATTCTATCATGTCTCAAGTTTGTGAGTCGTAATTCGACTTAGAAATATGTTTTGGGGGCATTTTAAAATGACTCCTTTTTTTCACCTGTCAAGCCTACGAATGTTTGGAGAGCTTTTGTAATACTTTCATTAAATGTCAAATGATTACTTTACCTCTAAAGGTATTAAATTGATTTTTGGAGTGAGTAATGAATAGGTCCTCTTGGAGCAGCTTGCCAAAATTCAGCCTAATCTGATAATCCCTTCATATCGTTTGCTATGGCCATTTGAATACCCAGTTTTACTTGGGCGCACACAGAGAGCGAAGTGCTAACATTCTTTTGTTCCGAACTTAAATGGCCAATTTCTCTGAATAGGAGTTATTGATTGCTGGTTACATACTGATTCTAAATGTGATATTTACAGATGTTATCATTGAGTAAACTAGGCCAGTGATATACCATTGGAAAGCTGAGAATCTCTACTTTTAGAAAATGTATAAAACAAAAAATATAATTTTGGCGACTTATTGTAGGTTTTGAGGCGTCGGGTCACATATTTGAATCCATTTGGAATCACCTCAACATTCCAAATGACTTAATTGATCATGATTTCAAATTGATCATGGATTCAAATCCAGCAAGGCATTGTTGATATTGGTACAGAAGAATTTCAGCAAGGGAAATCAGTGGACTAATTGAATTCATAATTGATTCTATACAAATGAGGTATCATAAGAATGGGGAATGAATAGTCTATTCAACAGCAATAAAATTTCATGTTGTATTCCATCACATACATGTATATTAGGATTCCAGAAGGCAAAAGTGTAGTGGCTTTACCAAGTAACCATATGACTTTGATTAAATGGGTTTGGATTCTCTTTCTTGTACTCAATTGTAACAGCAGAATGAAAGAAAAAAAGAAATACCAAAACAGGCGGCAAACAGCAGTAGAATAATTAGTTCATTTGATCATCCTTTTTTAAAAATTGGCAGTTTAACATTTCTAAAGTAATACTCAAACATGAAATTAGAACATTTTTCATTACTCACTGTGTAAGCTTTATAAGTCTTACATAGACTTGATTCGTTTCAATCTCTAATTTCAGACTAAAGGAAGATTTCTGCATGCATGGGAGAAGGCAGCCCTGGACCTTCAAAGCCAGGGTCTGCCCATCTCCCATGGCAAGAAGAGTGCCGGGGCCCACCTGCGTGACCTTTGGCAGAAGATGGTGTCGCGGGCCAAAAAATATCGCGACCAAAGAGTAGCGACAGGTAAAAATTAATGTCATCATATTACTCACAAAATAATGTTTGATTGTCTTGGAAATGTGTGTAGCACAGAGGATATCAAGATCAGTAAGGACAATCTGGTATATGGCATTGCATTAACCATCAAAGTAATCCACTATTATAACTTGTAGTTATTCATCATATAAATACATATATACAAAATCATGATTAGCATGAGAATGCTTTCCCTTGCTAAAAACAAACTTTACTGTGTTATTGTAAATTGTGTAAGAATGCATCCTTCTTTTTTTTTATTACATTGGACAGCAAAAAAAAAACAACCTTGCATTGAGTTGAAGTAAATAAGTCTGATTGTGTTAATGTATCGGTGTGCACATATCTTTTTTTCTATTCAGCAGCATTTCCTTTACTTAGTTTGACTTCAATCATTTAATGCATACACACACTTAAATCTCACCCTCTCTATCTGCAGGTATATAGTTATGTGTGATTTCGTTTTTATACATGTACCCTATATTATATATCTTTATCACAATATTATAAACTTAAACCCTTCATACCCCCTTCCCCACCCCCCCCCCCTCCAAAACAAAAGAAGTAAAGTATTGATGGAAAAATGCAATGTTTGTGAAATTATGCATTTTATTTTGTATGAATATACCTATTTCAGAAATAATAACTTTGTGAAATATTGAAGAAAGAAATTTCAATATTATTTATTTCATGAGGTGGTGGGCCCCGGCCAAAATTCAGCGAGAGACATGAGTTGGTGCTGGAGGCCCTTCCTGCACCAGGCATTGAGGGATTTGGCGGGCCGGAAAAGGAGGCGGGAAATGTAATATCTTTGGTGAGTGAAACATTCTTAATTCTAAATCTGCACTACCTTGGCAAAAGGAATTAAGTGACATTCCAACCAATGTTGAGTTATTGCTTTCATATTTGCCAAAATTTACTCTTCTTCCAGTCTAAATTTTATGCATAAACACTCATGTTAGTTAAGACATGACGATATTCCTTTGACGGCTGTAGAAATGACGCACCCATTTTACTCTTTTCCAGAAAGTTTCACTTTTGTCACTTGCTTCTTTTTGCCAAAGTAGGGCAGAAATATCCAGACTTCCCATCTTTACTGTACTGTCACCCCCCCCCCCCCCCAAAAAAAAAAAAACCATCATGGGTGTGACATGACCAATTACCACACAGTCATTGGAAATTATGTAAAGATCTGAAACCATGATTAATTTTATTTTTAATCATGAAATATAATTATTACAATTTTGTGAATAAATGTATAAATCAGTTCATGGTAAATTAAGTTAAATCAGTAAATGTCATAGCCTTTAAAAATTAAAACATTATTAAAAATTTATAGAAAATACATGTATGGAGAATTTCCAAATACTATGTAATATTTCAAATACCTCTGAAGTGTATCAAAGAAAATTTTCATATTACAGAGAATGATTTTTCATAAGTATTCTTGAAAATTTATCAAGCATGCTAAATTTGAAACACATCTATATAGAATTTCATTACCAGAAAAATTTAATTTTTTTTTTGGAAAATGGGATTCTTTGACTATAATTCATTTTACTATGCTCAAGTCAAGATGCATTTTGTGAAATTAGATGATGTCATATGCTAAAGTATCATGCCAGCATTCCATTGCAAGAACAGATGGGCCTATACGATACTTTATGCATTTACTCTACTTGTTTTCATTTCATTTTTAAGTAAGTAACTCTGGAAAACTTTCAAAAGACACATTCACAGTTTTTTGATTGATTTGTATATATTCTTTTAATGAATATACTGAAGAATAAGATAATGAGTACAAAATCAGTGATCAGCAATGATAATGAAAGTACATTTAGAAATGATAATTTAACAATTATACCAATAACATTTGAAGCTGATAATATTTCTTTACAGTGACATGACATTAGCAATATAAATATGTATTCCATTTGCAGTTACTTCAATCACAACAACATGAAGAACAACAGCAGCAGCAACAACAAGAACAGCAGCAACAAAAGCAACAACAGCACCAGCCTCAACCAGAGCAACAACAGCACCGGCCTCAACAGCAGCAGCAACAGCAGCAGCACCATCAACCTCAACAGCAACCTGCACAACATCAGAGATGGCAGCAGCAACAGCAACCACAAGGACAAAAAAGAAACCGCACAGTTGATGGACAGCTGGAGCTGTTGGAGATTGAGAGGGAGAAACTTGAAATTAATAAACAAAGACTTGAGGTTGAAAAAGAAAAGGTAAAAGTGATGAAGGATATTCTTGATACACTGAAACAGAGGTCTACACTTAGAAATGAACTGTAATTTCCTTCATTATTTGTAACTGCACTTTTTCAACCTTCAATTTTCTTTTTTACTCAGTTTTCTTTGTTTACTCACACCTGTAATCAGAAGTAGCAGTAGTAATATTTCTATGCAAAATATTTCCTCGTGTTGATATACCTTTAGTTTGAAAACTCCACCTTCAAACAGTTGATGATGTAATGCCATGCACGTCTTTATCCGAAGACAAAATTGTGTGCTAAATGTCATGAGTACTGCTCAGAAATGAAAAAGTACTTAAATCCTAAATGTTTTTATCTCGTATCTTTCAATAACATGCCATTACCATGGGTGCAATGATTGAGGGAGGAAAAGAATTGATGTGGAAAGAGAGAAGTTGTAGTTAATGAAGGTAATACTTGTAACAATCAAGGAAACATCCACATTTCAAATTGATTTGTGGATTTCCTTCATGTGCAAACAAGCGCATGCAGTGATGACATCTCCAGCCCTTTCTGGGAACATGTGCAGTCCAGAGCCTGTGAGACAGCGAAACTTACTCTTCAATTGGCCATTGACCTGTTCTATGACCACACGAGTGCAGCTATGGGCTCTGAAAGAAATTATTAGTAGAAATAATTATAATGTTTGAAAATTCTATAGCAAGATATCTACCAAACAAGGTGCTCAATTAATGATTAATCCATAGTGTATTAAATCCTTTTGTTTATTTGATTTTCAAACACTTAACAAAATAATGTCCTCATTTGGAAGTGAACATCTAGAATACTTGGTAAATAGTATTCATATTCATTATATGAATCAATGCATTGAAGTTGTCGAAGCAATAAGGGAACTAGTCAAACTAAATCAATGCTGTGAATAATAATATATAATAACAATAATAATAATAATGATAATAATAATAATGACAATGATAATAATAACAATAATAATGATTTGCTATGAATTAGTTAGTCGCACAATGAATGTACACATATACAGTGTGTGTTACGTATTGCTATGTCGTATTCGCACAGTTGTGCGTAAGGATGTATTGATGTACCACGGATGAATAATGTTTTCGGGCACTCTGTTAATGAATTGTACAGGATGCGTAATTATTAGCGCCATGTAACAACACAACATGTTTATTTGGGCTAACTACTGTAGTTTACAGGTTATTACATATAGTTGAATTAAGGGCTTAGTAATTAGTTTCATGACCTAGTAACATTGTTGTGACCTTGAAGTACGTCAAGGTCACTGGTAGTTGTTATTTGTGGCAATGCTATTTATAGCAAAGGAATTCTTATTTAGTTAGTTTATTAGGAACATGATGAAGAAAGATAAACTTGTATTTACATGAATATTGATGACATGTTTACATGATTGTTTATTGTCAATTGCATGATGATTTATTATTGTTTGTTTACATTCTGTATTAAATTGCAGATCGAACCTTGCTTCTATGGTGAACGGTAATCCACAAGCATGGTGTCTTTCTTGGGTGTCATTATTAGTTAGGCATCTCGGGTCTTGGTGGTTCACACGCTACACATGGAGATGAGCAGGTAGTGCCTGGCTACGCTTTGTTGGGTGTTCCAACTCCTGATTGAGCTCATTTATGATGTGTAATACTCCTGTCCGTTTGAATCAGTATTTCTTGAACATTTCTTGGTCATTATAAAGATCAAGGGGATTCGTTCGATCGCGAAAAACGCGTTCCCTGCGCAGGGCAGCACCCCCTAAGATTTGCAGAAGTGCTGCCATTGTTCCACTTTTGGTTGCCAAGGCCATCAAGAGCCTGATTTGTCGGTGAAAATGAATATGTCGGGACCTAAAAGGGCACCGACAGATTTCTTGACATTAGTCGGTGAAATTCATGAAATCTGTCGGTGTTTTCCACCGACAGATTTTCATGAAATGGAAATTAGTCGGTGTCCGACTAATTGCTCCAAAAACCAAAATTAGTCGGTGAAAAGCACCGACTAAAAGTTTCATGAAACGCCCCCCCCCCCCCCCCCCCGATCACAAAGTTTGCGATATTTATCCTGTTGTCGGGACTTACACTTCTCAAATTCAACGCGGAAGACATTATCAAAGTGCTCGAGAACACTGGTATAGTGTTCTTCGGCGAGCGTGGTACGGACAAGGGTAGAACTCGACTCGATCTCGGTGCGGATGGACTTGAGTGTCATGCGGGTAAGGCGGATCCTCTCACGAGGGAAACGTCGTGAAGTCTTCTCAGCGACGATGCGTCCTGGTACTGGCGGGCGAATTCTGAGGTCTTTGGGGATGACGGAGTTCTCTACTACTTCAACTACTATTACTTCTGTAACACTCGGAAACCTGATGTCGAAAAGATGACACTTCACACTGTTCCTTGTGTTGAGGTTCTTTTATTCTCATGTGCATTAAGAAAAAGCCTGAATAATATAAACAATTTGAACAGTTAAATAGGACTTAAATAATACTCAAATGAAAGACTTAACTAATGAATTATGCCTCATGTTGTAAAATACAAATAATGACTATCAGCATACATTTGTTTGTGACCCTAAGATACGCATTTCAACAATATGACGTCAAGTAGACTCAATAATAAACATGCTGTTTAGGTCCCCTTCATTAACATTTAATCGATATTGCATAAAATGTATCCAATCACCCTCATAATTCATCCATCGTTATGGATAACTATCCTAACAAATATATAAAACAACTATCAAATGTATTTTATCCAACAATTTACCACGATTTTAACTATAATGAACCTGTGGTTTATATGAGAACCACTCACCCTGGCAATCTGCCCTAGAGGACCATCCTCCTCTCAAACCCGCTTCTTACATTTTGATGCTGCTCGTCACCAATAACCTAAAGGAACAATCAATTATGTAACATTGTGAATTCTTAATCTAAAAGCTAGAACTGAACACTGTACTACAACTGGACTTCACATTAACCCAAACTGTTAAGTGTAATTAAACTCCCAAAATATAAGTATTTCAATTACCTCAACACATTATAAGAATATATCTCTTAGAACTACAAGTAGGACAGCAGATACTACTGTATAAAATACATACATGGAATAACATCCATACTCTCCACAAAGCATGAGTCAATTATTGAATTAAGTCATAAGACTTCACTCAAAGATTTCCCACTTTAACAAAAAAACGTGCCCCATCTTGGTAAGAAACATATTATTTTAAAAACCAGTTCTTTCATACAAATAATACCAATATTATAAACTAACATCAGAAGACATCAGCACATTATTAATGAAATACAGTAGGTAACATAACTGACAAAACACAAAATCTTCTTACCTAACGTAAACCCAAAGTCGGATGAGATGAGCTCTGTCTCTCTGTGTCTCTCTCTCTCTCTCTGCCTGCCCCAACAGGGGTGCAGTGCAAGAGTGAAACAAGCTGTATTACTTCTACCCTTTTTATACACACTGACTGAAAGTTGGCGACCCTGACCAGCAAGTGACCGAATGTCATAAAACTTTCTCATTGCTGTGGAATGACCAGAATGTATCAGATTACTTGGAAAGATTGTGAATCACATTTCTCCAGAAGTTTGTAACCATAAACTTACTGTGGTTATCTACAGGTTTTTAACAATCATAGATAAGTATGAAGTGGACTTTTCTATAAAATTACAGTATAAATTTGGTCTGTTACACTTCTATCGCCACCATCGCTGCTGCTACTACTACAACTATACTACTACTACTGCTACTATACTACCACTACCATACTACCACTACTACTACTATACTACTTCTACTACTATTACTACTACTACTACTACTACTACTACTATTACTAACCCTACTACTATTACTACTAATACAACAACTATACTACTACTAATACTCCTATACAGCGACGACGACTAGTACTACTACTACTGCTACTACAAATACTACTATACTACTACTAATACTACTATTTCTAACCGATAGTTAAAATGAAATTTCAGATCTGAAAACAATGATACTTTTCAAATGTGGATGGCAAGAGACCTCTATAGCGTCACTATATGGGCCTTTAGATTTGAAATGATACTATAAGCATCCCCTAGTACCTGAGGACTAACTTTAATTAGAGAGATCAAAATACACTAGCTGAAAATTAAACTTTCCTCACAGTAAGTTTTGGCTCCCGTACAATATATTAAACTAATGTGTGTTAAAAGACCTAACCGCCATACCTTTTGCATTAATTCAAAGGAAATGGCAGAACGTTTGGAGGCATTCAGAAATCGTTGTAAGGTTGAAGAAAGGGTGAAGCATTGTTGTAAACTCTTATTCAAATTTGTGGATTTGAAATGATCAGTCCAGGGACCTCTCAAAATATGTGGGCACATAACCATTTTCAATGAAATATGGCGAGCCTCTTCCTTTGTAACAAGTGTCACGAACATGCATTTGATCACATGATGATGGTATATGCTGTATCAGGAAAATGGAATGAAAACACGACGATCAGTCTGGATAAGTCTTTTGCTGTCAAAAGTTGACTCTTTCTGTCTGAACAATTACAACGTAAATGATCACCATTTGTTTCCAAAAATATTACCATGTTCCCCCAAATGTGGAATTTTCAATGTAATTATTTGCGTTCTTTTTCTAATTGTACTCCTTTCTAACTTTCTTGGTTGCACAACCCCACCGTCAATGGCCGTCCATGTCATTTATTCTTCTACATTTCCATAATTATACACATTGTATAATTCGTGTAATTCAGTTATTAGTTTACGTTTCGTGATAATGCTTTTAAATTGGCTCTTTGTGTCGTCTATACTCACAGTTCATTTGAGTAAAACCTTCCATTTACTCTAGACAAACATTATGGAAATGAAGAAGCAGTCCTACTGATACTACTACAACTACTAAGACTACTAATACTACTATCACTACCACCACCACTACTACCACTACCACTAGTACTTCTGCTTTAACTACTACTACTACTACTACTACAACTACTAAAGACATTCCTGCTACTCTACTACTATTATTACTACTATTACTTTCTTCTTTTTCTGATGCGACTACTACTACTACTGCTACTAACTACAACTACTGCTACTACTAATGGTATTACTACTACTACTGCTGCTGCTGCTTCTACTATTATTACTATACTGCTACTACTGCTATACTGCTGCTGTTACTACAACTACTACTACTACTACTTTTACTACTATTACTACTACTACTACTACTACTACCAATACTACTACTGCTACTACAAGAAGATAACTATTGCAGAACGACAAAGCAATAAGATGCAGGGGTTGTAAAGGTACAGTTATAGGCCTACTCCATAACTTCATAAACAGGATAATTTGTAACTGATAGTCGAAAGAGCGTTTCAGATCTGCAAAACAATGATACGTCTCAAATATGGATGGTAAGAGATCCCTATAGATTCAAGGTATATGGACATGGATTTGAAATTATCACCCAACTTTACTAGAATCATCCCCTAAATCATCAGGACTAAATCAAATTGAAAAGATCAAAATACACTAGCAGAGAATTAACCTTGCCTCACAGTCATGATTGGCTCCAGATCAAAACATTCACCTGTCACAAGGTGACTTTGAATATTGTATGTATCATGTAGAATACCGTAGACAAGCCTACAGATATGTTCTGAGAATTTATAACCAATATTACAGTTTTTATAATCAATCAAGTAATAATAATAATTATTATTCGCAATGCCATATGTTTAGTATCAGAGGAAGATAATGTCATTACTATGTATTAATGTCATGTTGTAGTGCATTTATCACATACACCTGTATAAATTATGGTATTTACCAAATAACACAACCCCCCTCTCTATCTCTATCTCGGAAGAAATAGAATCTTCCATCACAATGTTGAGCTTTTGTATAAGTCTAAATACATGCAATTCTTTATTCAATGTAAAGAAAGAAGACATTCCATTCCAATGATAGATTTGACAGGAAATAGGTGGAGAACTTCCTGTGGAAGTTTCCAGGTAGTTATACAAAGGGTATGACGTTGGTCAGACGTCATAGTGAATAATGAACCAATATTCTTGGCATTAGCATATCCCTCACAAGGAAATCCTATGCCCATATAAGGTGAAGGGAAAGGATAAAGGGCCAGAATGTGAACATCCACCGGTCAAAACATTTCCAAGAAGAAACACAGTTTTGTTACCTGGTCCTCCCGATTGGTAGCGAGTGAAAGATTCAACCAATCAGGGATAACTTATGAAATGAGTGACCAGGCGCAAGCCAATAACAGTTGGGTTGGGCGTTAACATTAAAACAATTTATAAGAATGCCCAAAATCTCGATCATTAGGTCTATGGGAGAAAATGTGTATAAATATGACAGTAAAGTCAACTCCAGTTCAGATGCTGATACGATTTGATATAACCTCATGACTATACTAGAGTAGGAAGTTGTGTACACGGCTCTCGGTGAATAAATCATTGGTGCTGTAAAGGACAATTTGATAGCCCGGGTTTTGGGATTCCAAGAATTGGAATCGTTGTAAATCTGTAAACACCAACGGAAAGTTGTGAGTACACATTTAGTTTAATCTTCCTTGTAGTTATAAGTTATATATTGGAAATAAAATTATGTTATGGTACTATAGAATGTATGCAATGTGTTGATTCTTAACGTATTAGAATGTTATTACTTTACTTCGCATTACATAAAACATTTTGATATAAGTCTATACTCTAAACCATAACTAATTTGTAAATTGTGCAACCTTATCCACTTTATTATAGATTACAATACTGGAAAATATTAATCAACATTAATATTTTCCAGTATTGTAATGTACGCATGGTTAACCTGTAAAAAGATTCTTAATTACAAATAATGACGTATCTCTAGGAATTAAGACATAAATATAAAATGGGCAAATTACTAGAATTAGGCTATGCTTATATCTAATTTGACAAGGTGTTTAGGTTTGCGGAGCTGTTGGACGGAACCATTGGTCCAAGTTCTTCTAGCAACAGGAGCTGACGTCAGACAGACAAGTCATCGTCAGGACTTTCCAAGCAAGCAAGAATACACGAATTCACGAAATAGCTAAGGAGGATGTCGATCATTGAATTATCTGTAACTTCGGTTATGTCTCATGTTTTTGTATTTTGTTACCCACGCCGATAAAATCGGCAGGGTTATGTAAATGGCTCCGTATGTTTGTTGTTTGTTTTTGTTTGTTTGTGTACAAGAGAACGGGTGAACGGATTTGCGCCAAATTTTCAGGGAATGTTCGGATAGTGACAGGAAAGAATCGATTAGATTTGGGTGATGATCGGTTGACCCCTGCAAATTCTGTGTGACCTTGAAGTTTTGACCCCAACTTCAGTTCGGATAGTGATAGGAAAGAATCGATCAGATTTTGGTGATGATCGGTTATAGGAACTTGAGTTCGGATAGTTTTTTTTTTGTTTTTAAGAATATTTTATTACTTCCTTTTTCAAAATAACATTTTTCACAATAATCAAGGTAAAATACACAAACAAATATATTCACATGCAGTATCATTGTGCCAAATAATAATAATAAGTAACCATAATATTTTACATGCATGTATTAAATAGTAGATTATGCCAAATCTGGAAGTCTTTATTGCGATAAAAAAGGAGAAAAATATAAAATATAGTTTGTTTTTTTTTGTATGTAGTAGTTTTTATTTCTCCAGAACTTCAATTTCAACGAAATGAAATACATATAAAACTTCAATTTTTCAACAAAATGAAATACATATAAAACTTCAATTTTCAACAAAGTGAAATACATATAAAACTTCAATTTTTCAACAAAATGAAATACACATAAAAACTTCAATTTTCAACAAAATGAAATACATATAAAACTTCAATTTTCCAACAAAATAAAATACATATAAAACCTCAATTTTCAACAAAATGAAATACATATAAAACTTCAATTTTTCAACAAAATGAAATACATATAAAACCTCAATTTTTCAACAAATTGAAATACATATAAAACTTAATATAAAACATAATATTATACTTTTCAATTATCAATCTATCCGTACAGAAAAAAAAAAAAAAAAAAAAAAAACTCCCCACTTCACCCTCGACCCCCACCCCCCCCCCCCCATTCCCTCCTCTCTAACCACCTGACAAACAAGGTCCTTCATCCCCAATCCCCCAACCCCTTTCTTCTCCCCTCCCCTTCCCCCCTTTCCTCCCCCACCCGTCCCTTGCAGTTCTACCTGTGTGGGGATAAAAAGCGTTAAATATTACTATTCTACTCCATTATAAAAAGTGTGAAAATAACTGAAAGTGAAAAGTTTAACATAAAGGTTCAACCTTTGTACTTTGCTCCATATCCAGCTCTCCATCTAGCTCTCCATCTCGCTCTCCCCCAAATTTTCCAAATTTTCCCATTTTCTTAAATGTAAGGGATATTTATTTCTCCCTACTGCCAACTTTCTTTCCTCGCTTTCTTCTTCTCTAAACTTGCATTTTATTTTATCTATGTTTATTTCTGACGTTTTTTCCCTTCCCCTAAAAACCAAGTATTTTACTAGAATTATAAAATGATTAACCAATTGTTCTTTTCCTTGTTCCCGTAATTTTATCCCAAATAATATTTCTTTCCAACTTAAATTAATCAAAGATATGAAGTTAAAAATATTATTACAGTTCCTCCATATTAATCTCACTCTTTCGCATTCAAAAAATAAATGACGGTAAGTCTCCTCTTCTTTTTTACAGAAGCTACATAAATTTGAATCAACCATTCCGAATAAATGTAATAGTTACAGGAATGAATCGATTAGGGAAATAATGCAACTACTCTGTAGCGCCGCTGAGGCGTGGGTCTGCCGCCTTTGACGGCCTTTCTAGTTTATATATATATTTTTCAATCCTTGTTTTAGAATAGTCCACATTAGAAAAGGTTTATTAAACCTAATCATTATTTTGTGTGAATAGTCTTCTGTTTGCAAGTTTGCCACTGTCGTTAGTGGCAGTACCAACAATAGTAAAAGACCCCAGCCACAAGGTTCGGCTCGATCTCCTGCCTTGTACCATCACCTAATGCGTATTTTTAAATACACTAAAGGCATGACAGTTGGGGATTTACAAATCCTCAAACCGTCATGCCTTTTGCAATAATTCAAAATAATTGGCAGAACGGCTGGAGGCATTCAGAAATCGTTGTAAGGTTGGTGACAAAGTGAAGCATTGTTGTAAACTCTTATTCAAATTTGTTGAATCGAAATGATCAGTCCAGGGACCTCTCAAAATATGTGGGCGCATAACCATTTTCAATGAACTATGGCAAACCTCTTCCTTTCTAAACAAGTGTCACGAACATGCTATTGATCCATTATGATGGTATATGTTGTATCAGTAAAATGGAAATAATAAATCAGTCTGGATAAGTCTTTTGCTGTCAAAATTTGTCTGCAGAATTACAATGTAAAAAAAAAAAAACGCAAAAAGTATTACCACGTTCCCCAAAATACTACTACAACTACTTCCACTACTGCCACTACAACTAATACTGCCACTACTACCACTACCACTAGTACTTCTATTTTAACTACTACTACTACTGCTACTATTACTACAATTATTACTACTACTACTACTCCTACTACTACTACCAGGGGCGGATCCAAGTTCTAGTATAAGGGGGAGGGGGCATACAAATGCAGGTTTGTCAACTTTTGGAAAAAGGTTGACCCGTATTTTTGGGGTCTTGTCAGCTTCTCGAAAAGTTGCTTAGTGGGATGGGGGGGGGGGGGGGGGGGGGGGGGGGGGGGGCTGGGTGTGGCGACAAAAAATAACATTTCTCCGGACGTTTAACGAAATAGATATTAAAGGAGGATGTCGATCATTGAATTTTCTCTAACTTCGGTTACGTCTCATGCTTTTTGGATTTTGTTTATATATTTTTTTCAACACTTGTTTTAGAATAGTCCACATTAGAAAAACGTTTATTAAACCTAATCATTTGTGTGAATAGTCTTCTGTTTGCAAGATTGCCAAAGTCGTTAGTGGCAGTACCAACAATAGTAAAAGCTCCCAGCCAAAGGTTCCGCACGATCTCCTGCCTTGTGACATCACCTAATATGTATTTAGGTCCCCAAACCGTCATGCCTTTTGCAATAATTCAAAATAGTTGGCAGAACGTTTGGAGGCATTCAGAAATCATTGTAAGGTTTGTGACAAAGTGAAGCATTGTTGTAAACTCTTATTCAAATTTGTTGAATCGAAATGATGAGCCCAGGGACCTCTCAAAATATGTGGGCGCATAACCATTTCAATGAACTATAGCAAACCTCTTCCTTTCTAAACAAGTGTCACGAACATGCTATTGATCACATGATGATGGTACATGTTGTATCAGTAAAATGGAATGAAAACATGACGATCAGTCTTGATAAGTCTTTTGCTGTCAGAAGTTGACTCTATTTGTCTGCAGAATTACAATGAAAAAAAATTGTACTCCCTTCTAACTTTCTATTCATGACAATGGTAGGTCACTGCTATGATCAGACCAGGGACCTCTCAGTTTACATTAGCATTTTACTTCCAACTGAATTATAATAAACATCTTCCTTTCTTTCACGAAACACCTTACCTTTTAATATCAACATTAGATTCCACTAGCTTTCTGAACCGCGCGCACCATCAATGACCGTCCATACCATTTATTCCTATATATTTCCATTATGATAGATGGAATAATTTCTGTAATGTAGATATTGATTTACGTTTTATGACAGTGTTTTTTTAATTCATTCCATTTTCTCTAGGCAAACATTATGGAAAGGTTGTCCTACTACCATGACTACTACTACTACTACTACAACTATTACAAATGTTACTACTACTACTACTACTACTACTACTACTAATACTACTACTACAACAACTACTACTACTACTACTACCACTACTTCCGCTACTGCCACTACTACTACTACTACTGCCACTAATACCACTACTACTACTACTACTACTACTACTAATACTGCTACTATTACTACTATTATTACTACTATTACTGCTACTACTACTTCTACTACTACTACTACTACTTCTACTACTTACTACCAGGGGCGGATCCAGGATTTAGTATAAGGGGGGGGGGGGGGGCACACAAATTAGATTCCACTTGCTTTCAGAACCGCGCGCACCGTCAATGGCCGTCCATACCATTTATTCCTATATATTTCCATTATGATAGATGGAATAATTTCTGTAATGTAGATATTGATTTACGTTTTATGACAGTGTTTTTTTAATTCATTCCATTTTCTCTAGGCAAACATTATGGAAAGGTTGTCCTACTACCATGACTACTACTACTACTACTACAACTATTACAAATGTTACTACTACTACTACTACTACTACTACTACTACTACTAATACTACTACTACAACAACTACTACTACTACTACTACCACTACTTCCGCTACTGCCACTACTACTACTACTACTGCCACTAATACCACTACTACTACTACTACTACTACTACTACTAATACTGCTACTATTACTACTATTATTACTACTATTACTGCTACTACTACTTCTACTACTACTACTACTACTTCTACTACTTACTACCAGGGGCGGATCCAGGATTTAGTATAAGGGGGGGGGGGGGGGGCACACAAATGCAGGTTTGTCAACTTTTTGGAAAAAAGGTAGACCCCGTATTTTGGGGGTCTTGCAAGCTTTTCGAAAAGTCCCTCAGTGGGGAGGGAGGGGGGGGGGGGGGAATGGTTGTCCAGTTTCCCTCCATAATTTTCTGACAAGCAAAAAAACATTCTAAAAATGTATTTATTTATTAATTTTTTTTTTTTTGGGGGGGGGCGGGGCACGGGCCGGAAGTGCCCTCTGGGTCCGCCAATGACTACGACTACCAATACTACTTCTGCTACTACTACTACTACAACTATTTCTGCTACTACTGCTACTCTACTACTATTATTACTACTACTACACTCTTCTTTTTCTGCTGCTACCACTACTACTGCTACTACTACCAATAATACTTCTTTTATGACTACTACTACTACTGCTACTACTAAAGCCACTACTTCTGCTACTACTGCTACTCTACTACTATTATTACTACTACTACACTCTTCTTTTTCTGCTGCTACCACTACTACTGCTACTACTACCAATAATACTTCTTTTATGACTACTACTACTACTGCTACTACTAAAGCCACTACTTCTGTTACTGCTGCTACTCTACTACTATTAATACTATTACTTTCTTCTCTTATCTACTACTATTACTACTACTACTACTACTCCAAGTTATAAATGTAAACATATTTCTATATCCATTGATTAAAAATACTGTAACTCCATAAATTTCTTCATGAGAGAATATTATTAATTTGTACATTACGTAGGAAGTTAATTAATTATTCATGTGTTATATTTTTATTTTCTATGTGATTTATGATAGTTTTCGTTGTGTTGAACTAAAAATTCAGCGTTATTTGGCTATAAAACAAACTATGATAATAAGCAGCGGAGGGGAGACCTCTGCCGTTTTCCAAGAGCAGGCAAAATAGCCCTTCCTCCTATCAGGTACCCCTTACTATTGAAACTTCCCTCCTGGGTAAACTTGCTCCTTTCTTATACTATGCGCCCTTAATTCATATACTCTACAGGGTGAAATAGGTGCCTGCATTTGTTTTGTATGTTTTGTTCCGCGGCAGTTAAGGAGGCAGAATGTGTTCTTTGAGTTAAAACTTAGTTCCACTATACAGGTAGCCACCTCTGGGGAATGAATGTGGCATAACGGAGATCATCAAGGGAGGAGACGCCGGAACGGCATTTTCTCCATGGCAACAGTGGCTAGAACTAGTCAGATTGTGCCTAAAACAGGCCAAGTGCGCTTATATCCCGAAGAATTTTCTGCTCGGTCGCAATGCGACTTCGCAATTGATATATCAGCATACCAATATGACCATGACAATGACCAAGTAATAACATTATACCATGATGGGTGATTCTTCGCTAAGTATCCCCTTTTGTGTCCCGATGCTTGCATACCGCTACACTGACAAAAAAATTGTAATTTTTATATTTCATTTGAACCTTGTTTATGTTCGAAGGTTCAGTTTTGATAACTAAATGCCTTCAAATCAGTTCTATTCTTTAAATAGATCGCACCCCATCCCCCCGCATGTCCCAATGGTAAAATACAAAATATATCAACATATATCAGCATTTCGTTTGCCTAAAAATGTCGTTAGGAATTCAATTAGGCCTATATTTGTTTAGTCAAAATAACAGATATGCCCCTATCCAACAATTAACGAAAAAAAAGGAAAACAAAAATGTGTTTAGGTTTTATGTCCTGCGACTTTACATCATCTCCGTCAAAAAAAATTTAGAACGCCATGTATGCTATAAATAAAGGTGCAAACGATGAAATGGTGATGTTTTTGTGGAGGATGTACACCGTTGGTGAATGACACCCGGTCTTCTCCCAGATTCATTAAGAAAATATATTCATTACGAAACTTTTGTTCATACCTTTATTACGCGTCACCTCCAAACGTACCGAATTACATTTCTCATCTAAAAAAATCAAAATTGGATGGTATACTGAACAAAATGATAATACCCCACGCAACACAAATACGGCTCTATCACACTTGAAATTCGCTATAAGCTAGCAAGGATCCCGGCATCATATCGGTCATGTTCTTTTCCGTCACGAACGCAACACAAATACGGCTCTATCACACTTCAAATTCGCTATAAGCTAGCAAGGATCGCGGCATCATATCAGTCACGTTCTTTTCCGTCACGAACGTGACGGAGGTTATTTCCTGAAATTACTGTGAAGCTAAGCTTAAATACCAAACAAACTGCTGAACAACCCGGACTTAGTTTCCAGAGATACAATTCAATACTTAATTTTACATACAAAAATAGAATTTAACTTAGTAACTGCAGTATCATTTGTTACAGTCAGAAAAAAAAAATCACATTTAGATTAAACTGGGAGTCCGCCGTGGTAAAAGTTAGAGAAAGAGATAAGTAAAAGTTTGAGCAAAATCCGATAAGTAATATAAAGTAAGTTATGACCTTTTGAATTTGTCATCAATCAAACACAAATTGGCAACTTGGTGACGTATCTTGGGAGCTCCTACCGAAAAGTTCATAAATTTTAATTGTCTTAGTTGTTAAAGAAGAAATACATTTGTTTCATAAGGTTTTGTATAAAAAAACATATGTGCAATTATTATATCTACGTTGCATGTATGATGAAATATTTCCTTTAGAAAAAATGGACATCTATGATTTTTTTTCGTACAAGGCAAATCGGAGAGGACCTCACAAGATACGTCATGGGGTTGCCAATTTATGTTTGATTGACTACAGCCTCAAATATTCATAACTTTCTTATTTCTTATCGGATTTTGCTCAAACTGTTATTGATCTGTCTCTTTAATTTTTCTCCTTTTAAAACCAACTTGGTATCAGGATGAACATTCACAATATACAATGATGGCTCAATAATTCTGGACCAGGAACGTGTTTCAAACTCTTTATATTCATTCCCATGTTCCCCTGATTTCTGATCTTATTATATCTACTATGTATGTATAGGTAAAGTATGTCGTACTATATGGAACATAATTTGTTAGGGATCATAAAGAGTACTTTTTAGATAAGTAAAACAATGATATTTCAGAATTCTGTAATCTACATGGTAATAGACCTCCACAGCTTCAGTGCATGTTTGATTTTGGAAGCTACAAACCTCCTTAAACTTTACCAGTGCATCTTAAAAGCCTGTCTTACTTTTCACAAGCACCTCAGAACTAAATCAAACTGAAAATTAACGAACTATTCTTGCTGAAATTGGTTTCCTTTTTTTCTAAATCAATAAACTTTGTGTGGGAGGTCAATACATTCAAACGATGTGTGGAAAATCCCAACCGTCATGCCTTTTGTGTAAATTCAAAAGCAGCTACAGATATTTAGAAGGTATGCATACATCTCTGCGAACTTGGAAAAAAGCATTTACATTTTTTTCAAAACCATATATGTTTGTTATGATCTGTTCAGGGGCCTCTCAAAATATCTGGACACAATATCATTTCATAAATGTTAGCAAGCCTCTTTCCTATCATGAGAAAAATACAAAATCTAATAAGCACAAACATTCTTTTTCATCACATGATACTTGTACATGCATCAATGGAACAGGACCTTGACATTTTCTTTTAATACCCACCCTTTTATTTATTCCATAATAAAAATTTTCTAAAGATGCATTTTTTATATTCTTTCCGAAATTTGTTAGTTATTAATTTTCTTCTCATGGCAATGTTAGGCAATTATTATTATTATTTTTAAATTTCTACCCCTCTCTCCTCTCCGCATTCCAAAAATGATGTGGACCCACGATTTTTCTTAAGGCAATTTTTTTTTAAAATCATATTTAGTAAGAAATGAAATAGCACTTTAAAGACTCGTTCAAACTGACCTTTCCTACTGATAATTAGTTCAAAAAGAGAGGAAACTGAAAAAAGGGGAAGTTTTAGTTACAATTTAACAATATGCAGTACGATAATTTATTAGACATTATGTGGGGCAAGATCATGGGCATCAGCCCAAATGCTCCTTCCAGAAAAGTGTAGATAATAAGACAAATAGGTTCCACATCCCATTTTCTCTGTGTCTTTAACAAACAAACATAGGAAAAGGTAAGTTTAAGATCATTTTCCCTTCAGAATGTTGTTGACTCTTTTATGGCAGTGTGACAATAATATTTCCTGCATGACCAAAATTCTCGGATGGTCTTTATCTGAAAAGTTTGGTAATATTCAAAGAGTCTACGACCACCAATAGAAATAATGACCTAACATTACCTTGTCACTTAATTTGTTTTCTCTTGAATTAAGCCATGGTCTCACAGGCCTTACGGCCGGTTGCCGACTTCTGACAACCACTGGTCATTAGTTGGTTTTCTGAGATCGCAACGAGGTATTTGTTAATCTTCATTTAGTTGTCAACGGTCGGCAACTGGTTGTCTGAGCATTGTTGTCGGCTGGAGGGTTTACGCTGCTGTATGGAAAAACCCTTTGTCGACCAAACTGGTTGTGGGAGGTTTTTCTTGGTTTTCTTAAGGTGGGCGTTAGGTCTCAAACTGATCGCCGACTACTGCTCGTCGACCGTCGCCGAGTGCATGGATTTGGGTTAAAAAATAAGGTCTGCGAATGATCGTCGAATAATAAACGACCAGTCGCCGATTGATTCCCAAACCATTACCCAGTACCAAACAGCTTAGTCCGAAAGGGTGAGTAGCTTCGCGTCGTGTTGACGCGAACGCAACCATTCGTCCAAAGCCCCCCGGTTTGGCCGAAAGGGTACGTTGGGAGCGTCGGGTCGCGTCGCGTTGACTGGAACGTCACCATTCGTCCAAAGCACCCCCGGTTTTGCCGAAAGGGTGCGTTGACATTTTTTTCTAAATACAGTGTATTATTATTGTTATTATTATTATTATTATTATCAGCGGTTCCAGGATTTTGTAAAGGGAGGGGGGCAGAAAAGCAGGGCTGTCATCAGGGGTGAATCCAGGATTTTGTAAAAAAGGGGGGGGGGGGCATAGAAATGCAGGTTTGTCAGGGGCGGATCCAGGATTTTGTGAAAGGGGGGGGGGGCACAGAAATGCAAGTCTGTCAAGGGCGGATCCAGGATTTTGTGAAAGGGGGGGGGGGGCACAGAAATGCAGGTCTGTCAGGGGCGCATCCAGGATTTTGTAAAAGGGAGGGGGGCACAGAACTGTTTTGTCATCAGGGACGGATCCAGGATTTTGTAGAAAGGGGGGCATGGAAATGCAGGTATGCCATCAGGGGTGGATCCAGGATTTTGTAAAAAGGGGCGCACAGATATGCAGGTCTGTCAACTTTGGAGGGAGATCTGTATTTAAATTGCTCAGCAGGGGGGGGGGGGGGGAGTGTGTGACGAGAATTCTTTTTGCAAGTCCTCCAAAAGTCCAATTTTCCTCCCATAATTCTCTGACAAGCATCAACAACAAAAAAAGACCTACCTGCATTTCCATGCCCCCTTTCTACAAAATCCTGGATCCGCCCCTGACAGACCTGCATTTCTGTGCGCCCACCCCCTTTTCACAAAATCCTGGATCCGCCCCTGACAGACCTGCATTTCTGTGCTCCCCCCTCCCTTTACAAAATCCTGGAACCGCTGATAATAATAATAATAATAATAATAATACATTGTATTTAGAAAAAAAAAGTCAACGCACCTTTTCAGCAAAACCTTTGGTGCTTTGGACGAATGGTGGCGTTTCAGTCAACGCGACGCGACGCGACGCGACCCACCATTTCGGACTAAGCCGTACCAAACTATAGGGAAAACTATGAAAATCACTCAGACATTTGGCAAATCTGTTTGTGTCGTCTTCCCTCACAACTCGTTATGCTAATGCAATAACACTGAAAGTTGAATGTTAATGAATAAGATTAATACTGCCTAAAGATTACGCATAATACTTATTACATATATTTTGCATCATAATAATTACATCCCACCAAAGAAACTTTATTTTACGATTTTCAGAAGGCCAAAAGAAGACACTTAGCAAAGAATTAGCCTGATACAAAAAAGAATGTACTAAGAGCACAAGTCATGTTTAGTACTTAAGGCTAACGTAACACCAGAAGAACGCATTGTAACAAAAATGTATTAGAGTATAATGTAAAACAAGTAACTGATTTCTAAAAAAATAAAGAAGATACTCTTAACTTTACATCCCTCAATTGAGTGTGACTTTTTTAACACGTCTGATAGCAATGCAATATTCACCAGTAAATGAAGAAGCTTGATGGGAGGAATTTTAATTTGTAAACAAATTTTTAGGCATTTTACTCCCAGTGTTAAAGATCGTATGCTCGATCTGTAATGAAAAACACAAGTCAGAAAAAAAAAATGGAACCAGCGGGATTCGAACCTGTAAAGAAGAGGATCTTGGGTATTTGATTCCAGTATATCGTGACTTGGCCGTGAACCAGAATTGTCTGGTGGTTAAGTCGCTGCCCGGCAAGCAGTAGATGACAGGTTCGAATCCCGCTGGTTCCAATTTTTTCTGACTTGTGTTTTTCATTACAGATCGAGCATACGATCTTTAACACTGGGAGTAAAATGCCAGAAATTTGTTTACAAATATTCACCAGGTTGTGTTGTGTTATAGTGAATAGGCGGAAATGATTTAAAACTCACCAGCGATGCAGCCTGCAATCCACACACATAGCATCCAAAAACCAATGAAGAAAAGTAATCCATTTCCTTGCCGGTCCATTATGAAAGAAATACTCAGAAACGAGTGATATTGATCATTCACGTTAAGCGGGATGAAATGATATAATTAAGTAGTTTTACTCCTACATGTTTAGCTTTTCAGACGTCAGTTGGTTGTAACCCGCATAGTGTCTGTGGAAGAACCACTGGTATGATATCTTCCGGAATGCATGCACATTCGAGGATTGAACACACCTAAAAATGTGAGAAAAGACAAAAGTATATAGCGTCAGTCATCAGAGGATAAACATCTGGGTTTTGTTTTTATACTAAATAACCTGATTACTTTTTAAATTCTCTCTACCTGTCTTTGTTGATTATAAGATATTTCTTCGATTTTCTTTTAAAAAAATCTTTTGAAGCTGGACTCCCCTCTGTTTGAGCAAATGGAAGAGCCAGCAATCATGATATGGGGAATTCCCAGTTCGCCTCTACATAACGTGGAGTTGAAAGCACAAGAAGTCATGATTGTAGTAGCTGATTAAAAAAATATCCCTTTCATAATTCATAATCACGTTTTGATGCAATTGGTAAGGAATGAGGAGTAATTCTCTGCCCTGTACCTTAAAAACTTTATAACACAGTAATCAAATCCGACTAGTTTTATAAAAAAGTACGAGATCGTTACTTTGGGTAAGACGATGAACTGTAGATATCAATTTGGAAGTAAATGAATATTGTGTATTTTGGACTTAATATGTCTCTTCCACCCTCTTTCCTCCCTTCTACCTGCTCTTTATTTAATTTTCTCACTTTTTTTCTTGTCTTTCTCCTTTAAAACAAATGACATGCTGTACACATCTTCGTTGATTTAATCCTCTTACTTTGACCTTGTCCTATTCGTTTATTCTCTCTCTTTTTCCAACTTTGTCTCTTTTCTCCCATTCTCCATCTCTTTACTTTTTCTAGTTTTGTTCATTTGTAAATACGTTACTCTAAATATCTATTCATTATTGTAATGCGCATTCATGATATTTTGTAATTTCTGTTATATTTAAATTGTTTGTAATGTTGTTTTATGTCCTTTAATGAAGAACATGATGTAAACCAGCTTTTGGTGATCATGTTTTATCCTGAACATTTATGTTTCAGTAAACAGATAAATACAAATATAATCTGAATTTGGTGTATAGAATAATTTGCCGAACAAGTCGATCACGAATATGTCGTGGACGTGGTTACAATAGCCTTGGGTAAAGCTTTTGATTTCATTTCATTTAACATACTATGGAGAAAAATGGTCTTACTTTGAGTTTGACGAAGGTGAAATAAATTGGTTCCGTGACTATTCATACGGTTGGGAAAATCCGGCAGTTCTAAATGGTAACATGTGAAGGCTTTGTTGGGAGTAGTAATAGGGAAGTATTTTGGGGGCCCCTCATTTTATCATTACTCTGAATGATTTGGTGAAATCAATTGAAAATTGTTCTCGTTCCTTATATGCAAACGATACCCAGCAGTTTTAGAAACAACCATAAACAGGAATTTTCTATTTCTAAAAGGCTCTCAAATAATGCATTATTATTGATCGATATTGATAACAGTATTGTAGTGTCTTGATGCTCGGCCTTGGCCTAAAGGCGCCTTAAGGCCTGTTTATTCAATGCCTGGCCTTGGACTTGGATGTCTTGGCCTTTAGCATGCTTTGGCCTTGGCCTTGACGGTTCCATTTTCAAGGCATATGGAACTTTCCTAGTTTTGCAAGTAAATTTGTAACATATATTTTGGTTATTTTGTGCAGTAACACTATCATGTAGCTAATGCAAGATTTAGGTAATAATAGCAGACCTTGGAAATGAATTCATGATAGAATGATGATGATGATGATGATGATGATGATAAAAGTAATACAGTGTGAAATACAGGAGTAGATTTTAATTGTCTGTCTGTGAGCATTTTGTAAGTTATTATGTATTTGCAAATTTTAGTGAATTCGGTCAAAGGTTTCTGCTATATCATTAATTCCATTGTCATATTCCAAAAAAAACTGGTATTAAGTTTTAAGTATAAGCCTACAGTGTACATCTTTTTTGTGTGATTTTTTTTGAGGGAGCCGCTTGAATGGGGAGCAAAAACATAATTTGAGAAAGAAGAAGGGTATAAAAAAGAACAAAAAAAGATTGATTATATTGTGGATTATAAACACCCCAGTACGCAGGGGAAATTTGGAAAATTATTCTTTTTAGGGTATAAAATGGGAAAGATTTCCTAAAGCTTGGTTGCTTTGTTCCCTCACATAACGTTGCTTTAGGATATTGTAATTTCACGCCCAGTATACATATAATTATGATATAGGTTGGAAAATGCTTTTTAAAAGGTTCAATAACAAAAACAACATAAAAAAAGGAATTCTCTCTGCTTTCCTCCCTTATATACATGTAGTTCATCAGCCTCTTTTAAAGTAATTTTCCCCTAATATAAAATAAAGCTAAAATAGCACTTGCAAAGCTTTGAAAGAAATTGTTTGCCTTATAAATTCTTCGACAAGAAATCTCCTGGGTTTTCATGAATTTGACTAACTTGATTGCAGTGCTTCTTTGCAATTTTTCTTAAGAAAGGTGCATAGAAATTGCATTTTTGAGGACTAAAATGCAAAAAATCTACTGCTCGGTTGCTTTGCTCCCTCGGTTGTAAAGTAACATACTTATATTTTTTCTGTGGGAGAGGGAATTTCCTTGTTTGCTTTGGGCCTTGACTACAACACTGATGCCTATCCCCATCCTTAATACCCCCCTCTGCACTAGTGTTTGCCACAAAGATAATTATGTACTCATTATGATTATGTTTTATTCTATCTGTGTTGCTTTTAATATTGTTTTCTCCTTTTGTTATTTTGTAATTCGTGTAATAATTTCTGTGGTTTTTCCTCTGTATATAATTCATGTATTGTTAGTTTGAAATTTGTTCAAGGCTTTGCTGAAAAGCAGCTTCAAGCTGAAAGCAGGTTTTTAACTGGATTGATATTAAAGGAGAATTAACCCCTCAGTACAAATTTACTTATATTGAAAGGTGTAATATATTCCTACTTATTGGCCTAAATCATTTTCTAATAAGATATCAGAAAAGGTATAAATAAAGATATTCCAACACCGGTATCGTCTCCTACTCATTTACATGGGGGTTGCCATTTTCTTGCTGATTTGGATTTGTACATGAACCATTGAGAAATGTTCCGGTCAGGAAGATATTTTGAATCCAAGACCTAAATTGCTTTTCTTCATTACCTAAAATCCCATATGTGACGAAAAATATAAAGTGGGTGTTTACATGATTTATAAAAATTAAATCTTTATAATGATACTTTTAAATTGTCTGGTTTTGCTTAACAAAAATCTATTTTCTTGGGTTTGCCAAACAGAGCATTATGCAGCATGCATTCTGACTTTTCAAGTCCCATTATCCGAAAGCAGGTGAATGCATAGTTTGCTGCTATAGATGCTCAGGGAAGAAGCATCCATAAAATTTGAATTAATTTGCTCCGTCCATTGCGTCACAGTATCTAGAAAATAGATTTTATATTAAGCGAATATCGATTTTCAACAGAAATATATAAGGAAATCTTCAGTTTAAAAATAAATTGACATATCTATTCTATATTTTTAATCTCAAATGGGTTTTTAATTTTGAAAAAGGCAATTGGGCATTTGATTAAGAAAATCTTCTTGTACACATAAAAAAATGGCAGCCCCCATGTATTGCTAGCAGACGATACATATTGCTAGCAGATGATAAATTTTGCTCAGAAAATCTTGATTCGTATCGTCTCGGATATTTGACGCGAAGCCATATAGTCTAACAAGTAGGAATAAATAACACCTTTCAACACTATCGTCTTTATTGTTTGAGGTTAATAAAATGGAATACAATGCAATAAAACCAGTACGATGTATAAAAATATGATATCTGCATCGGCCTCGCTCTCTCTCTCTATCGATGAAAGAACCACCAAACACAAACATGCACTTAAAATGGCATAGTATGGACAAAAAAATAAACGTGGAAATTCCCGTTTTTGGCTGACTGCATTTTTAGTCAATAACATGGTAACCAGTGGCGAAGCGTGGGCCCTTAAATTGTGGGGGTGGGCACCGTATTTTTTTCGGAGGATATGTTAACAAGACCTCCAAATTATGGGAGGGTGTGACAAGTATATAATATTTCAATTTATTTTAACGTCCTCCTTTTCCAACTCTCTCTTATTTTCTTTCCCCTAATCACTTATCGTTTGAGGGGGGGGGGGGGGGGGTACTTCCCTGAGGGAACGACTGTTTTTTTCAAATTCCGCAAGAGTGATTCCCATGACATGCTTTACGATCGCGCCCTTTTAAAAATCAATAACTGTTCCATAGGTTATTCAAAAGCATTATTAAAGACAATCACTTTGTATAGTAAATATTTTGTAATATTTCTGTAGTATATCCATTAGAGTAAGATTATACATGCGGTTTTCACACTGATGGAAATGTCTACAAAGTTTAATACTTCATAACAATAATAACACTATTAACATATTCCTGGACACGCAGATCATAACTTGTATTTGCCCAAACTGAATCTTTGTGGCAATTTAGTGGTTCAACAATTACCTTACAGACAGAAAAAACATGCGTAGTTATCACTGGCGTAAATATGTAAGAATTTCTTTTCAAATGGGGGCATGACCATTCATGGAGAACAAAGCCACCCCCTGATAAAAAGAAGGAATGTCCGGATTACACCAATGGTAGTTATTAATAACTAAATATCTGAACATATTGATCAAATGCCATTACAGTACGCATTAAAATACACACAGGTGTATACACTTTCCACTATCATTCATATTGAAGCGAAAAACATTTATCATTCATTTAGGTTATCTTCTTTTTATACTCTCTGCTGAAGACTCCAATGTACTTTTATCTACCAGGATCCGTACAAGCTCACATCAATTGTACGACATTCTGAGCTTAAAATGTCACAATTGGATTATAATCTACAACTTTCATGTAACCTTGACAAAAATATTTCATGTTATTTAGCAATGCTATTACTGCATCTCTAAAACATAATTATAGTTCTCAAGTAATCTTAGCGAAAGCCAGAGTATTTTTGCTCTTTGTTTTTAAATGGATGCAATAAAAATTGTTTTGATCTTTGATCTATATGCGGGGGGGGGGGGGGCATCTGCCTTTTCGGGTGCACTGTTCTTGACACGTGTCCTCCACCTGAACAACTGATACATCTTACCACCTTAACTCAAATTACGTTCAATTTCCCAGAATGCCGTTCTAGGCAGCATTACAGTAATAGAATAATCATTGCATCAAAGCTAAACACAATATACAGCGTTCGTACTGAATTCAAATTCATGCATTATTTACATCTGTACATGAAAGTCGGAAACTTTAGGTGAGCTTATGCTCCCCCATCAGCATACATTTTCTACAAAAACTGTACACTTTAGATGACTCCTCGGGTTTTTTTTTCCCAAGAGGGAACGACTGTTTTTTTTTCATCACTATCCAGTTATAAACTGATCACAATAGGTAGACCAGATGGTTATTCAACCGTATACTTCCTCAAAATTCCAACTTAATACAAATGTAGATTCACACTGACATTACGTGTCGTCTACAAGCTTTAACAACAATGATGTTCCAAAATGAATTGCAAAATAATAGTTTTCTAACCAGTTCTAACCTCCAAATGAAAAATTATGTGAGATCTTTAAATAGGTTACATGCCTTTTTTTCCGAATGTTCAAAATTTCCGAAGGTTTGTAATTCTGAAGGTTCGTATTCCCCCAAATAATTAGGGTTCATAATTTGGAAAACGAAAAAAGGGTTTCGTAATTCCGAATATGAAATAGGGTTCGTAGTTGCATTGATCACTCCCCCATTTTTTGTTGTATGATGATCCTGATCCTACAAGATATACACATCTCCCGTCTATTGACAAACATGCAGGAAAAAATAAAAAATATTACGTTTTCTTGACTGGACTTAGCAATATGACAAGGAGAGTTGTAATTAATTTTTTGGAAATCTTATTTTTATAGTGAAATCTTTCGAGAAGTACGCACACACAAATATGTGAAAAACCCAACAAATCAAATCAAATGCAAAAAAACTAACAACAACGACAACAATAACAACAGCAGCAAAACAAAATCAAACGCGGAGCTGGGATTTACTATATTTTTACCAAGGTCTATAAATTTGGATGATATTATAAAATGTATTACAGATATAAGTAAGAACAGCACATTCAAACACGATCTAAGTATACAACATATAACAATTTATATGTTGAAAATATCAAAGCAAATAATTAAGATGTAAGTAGTATGTGTAAATTTTTAAAATTGGTCTTAAAAAGATTAAACATGATAAATTCCTAATAAATCGACATCTAATTGAATGATAAGTTGAACTTAAAGAAGTGAGGCAAAAACAAGTACACATTTTTTTATAGACTCTACAGACATATTTGGAATTGCACCACACTGAGAAACCTGTAAAATATCTTGATTCGACAATCTGATATCATTACATGTAGATTACATTACATTACACTGGGTATAGACAATTCGGCTTCAGAACACTGTAGTTTATGTCAGCCATAACTGGGGTGCTTTACAACAAAGAAAAAAAGATTATTCAATGGGTTTTTGCAGTGAGTCAGGTGCGTTGAGATGTTGGGCTTAGCATGGTTAGGCATACTTGAAGTACACATTTT
>CM046854.1:50752553-50995053 GCA_025617745.1 Heliocidaris erythrogramma | reverse complement strand
GGAAAAGCAGTTTTGATCTTCTCGATCTGAGTTAGTCCTGGTGTAATTTTTCCGAGGTATTTCTGTTTTGTTTTGTTTAAACAAAGGGGAAATTAGGTTCTGAGGCCTTGCTGAAATGTTTTATTAATTGGAGTATACACTATGAACATGACAGGTAAAGAGAGTGGACAAAATAAACAACCCCTCATTCTACCCTTCACAATGGCTCTGGTAGTCAAAAGGACATCCATTCGCTGCTATTATGTAACAAAAAAATGTAGAAAAGATGCCACATGCATATTCCCCTGTTCTACGTATTTTGCAAAATAGCAGTGAAGGGTTGTTCTTTTAAATACAAGAACCATTGTGAAGGGTAGAATGAGGCAATGTTTATTCTGTCCACTCTCTTCGTCCGGCATGTTTATAGTGATATCAGTATTAAAGATGCCACACAAAAGCTTACAAGATTGGAATACGTAACAATATTCTTGTCACAATATATTGTCTGCCAGCACAACTTGGAGGCTGTTACATGAATCATGGATAACGTCCTCGTCAGGAGAATATTTTTAATCAAAAAGCAATTTTGCATTTTTCTTTATTACACAAAATACCATAAGAGATGTGCATTCATTAAAAATGGTCAATCATATATCTCTTTAAAATACTGTGATTGGGGGCACAGAGCAAGAGCTAAAGTATGAAACCTGGAACCCGACTATTGAATAACAATATTTCAAAGCAGGTGAATGCAATACATTATCGTTATTGACAAGCAGGCAAGACACACCTATAAAACTTTTTTTAAGTGGAATATTGTTATGACTCCTTCCAAAAAGTCATATAATATAAACTATTTGTTGATATGTCGACAAACATCTCGCTAGGTTTCGGCTCATGAAGATTGCTTGGGAAGCAAAATAAAATTTGAATACAAATTAAGAAATGGTTTATTGCGCTTCTTGCCTGCTCAGTTGACATCACAAAGTTACATTGAAAATAAATTCCCCGACGTATCATCGAAGAGATCTGTCCTTTGAAAATCGCTCGATAGGACCTCTGCTTTAAAGTCGCCAGTAAAGAACCATCAGCATAACTTATCGTGAAGTATGACTTGCAACACCGATATACAGAGCGTCCCAGAAAAGAATGAAACCTAAATACAAAGGCTCATTTGGATCAAAATATGAGCCTTATGAATATAATTCTTTGTTTTGCATAAAGAAAAATTAATATGCTTTCAGAGAATAAACTGGTGGTATTAATCCAAACACGTTTCATAAAGCAACGATGTTTCGAAAATGCCATGTAAAAATCAATTTCTGCCGGAGTTTGCTAAAACCGTGAAAACTATAGTATCACACGAGAACATGACATAAGAGAAGTGCAATCTTTAACCTTTTCAGGACAAGAATTATTTAAGAGCTAAATTAATCACATTTTGTTCTTCGAATTGGCAATAATAACAATAATATTTTTCTTTTAGTGCTACATGATTCTAATAAGGTGTAATGTCTTTGAAAACAAGTATATGGCTACAAATTTTGTCTAAAAATTGGGGAAATTGCACATTTTTTATAAAAAATAATGATTTTGAACCTCTTAATGTGTTGCCAACTTAAGGATTTCAAAGCTTATTCTCGTTTTTAAAATTCCTGGCATCAAACGCAATATGGTCGTGAAACAAAAATGGACATAGTGTGTGCAGAAATTTTTGCTCTTTCTACTCATGCATGCGGTATATTTTTTAGATCTTTGAATCAAACGTTATTGAGCCAAACCACAAAAGGTGTTCAATTGTCTTGAAAGGGTTAAAAGATATGATACATGAGAATTCAACCACTATTTCAGAATTTACATAAACATAGGATGATGCCTAGAGCCGGGGATGGCAGGGGCGTACACCCCCAGATTTTTGCAAATCAAATTTGATGACAATAGAACGTGATCCTTATTTAAAATTTAATGAAAATTTCAGTTGCTGTCCGTTTTGTTCTTTAAATAAGTTACAGTTCTGAAAAATGCAAAAATCGCTGTTCATAACGATTGCAGGTAGCCTAAAATTTCGGTACAAAATAAGCCCTTTCTTTTACCCCCACCATCGACGACTACTCTACCATCCTATATTTTATGAGGGCATTATCCTTACCTTCATCATTATAAGAAGCACATGAAACAATCTTCTCACCGGGTTTCAAAGTTTATTTTTTCGTTCAGGTCATGTTCGCTTGTCATCCTAAAGTCTTCACGGTTTTCCGAAATCTGGCACAACTGGATTTTTACATGTCATTTCCAAAATGCTGCTGCTCGGTAAGGCATGTACCGATGAAAAAAATCAAGGTGTCAATTGAAAGCATAATAATTCAACAGTATATACAATGGAAAATTATCGTCATGATGGTGTTTTGTTTCAGGGTTTCGTGTTTTTTTGTGTGTGTGTTTTTTTTGTTGTTGTTTTTTTTATATGGGACGCACTGTATATCAGTAGTGTGGTCTAAGGGATAAAGTCACCCGACTGTAGGTCACAAGCTGTCGGGTTCGATTCCGTGCCATTCTTTGGCAGGACATTAATCCACATTTTCCACACACGCCTCGGGTGTAGTGAGTGGGTAACTGATAGGATTTATTGATGAGGGCATTATCCATACTATCATCATTATAAGAAGCACATGAAGCAATTTGCTCACTGGGTTTGAATGAATGTAGATTAGATTTTATTTACAGACAAGCAGGACATTCCCAAGTCAGGACCCCGTATTATGGAAGAATTGCTATTGACTACAAATTATTTATATCAATCCCATCTCCTATTGTTTAGTACAGACTTGCGATTGATATCATTTGCAAATAACTTGTGATCAATCGCACAATACTTCTGCGGTTTACAAAATAGAAGATTATCGTCATAATAATGCTTTGTTTCAGGGTTACGTGGGAGGGGGGGGGGGGGGGGGGGGGGGGTGGCATCTGAGACGTACTGTATATCAGTATTGTGGTCTAAGGGATAAAGTCACCTGACTGTAGATCACAAGGTGTCGGGTTCGGTACCTTGCCACTGCACTAACATTCATTAGCAAGACATTAATTAATCCATATTTGCCACACACGACTCAATAATTGTAGTGAATGGGAACCTGGTAGGGTTTACTCCTGTAATTCACTGGACGCTACGGTTGCCGTTGCTAAAGTTAGGGTAATGATATGCAAAGTAATTGGAAGTGCGTAGAGACGTTTTATTTCAATGTGATATGCGCTATAGCGTAGTAGTATGATGATGATAATGATTATTAGTAGTAGTAGTAGTAGTAGTATAGTAGTAGTAGTAGTAGTATAGTAGTATAGTAGAAGTAGTAGTATAGTAGTATAGTAGAAGTAGTAGTATAGTAGTATTATTAGTAGTGTCATTATTATCATTGTTTTTGTTATTACCTTTATCGTTACATCAATATTATTATTATTATTAATATCATTATTCTTTCCGAAGACACATGCCTCTGTTGCCCCCCCCCCCCCCCTCCATCTGAATCCGATGGTGAAAGTTTATGTTTTTATGAATATTGTATATGGTTTTTTTAATACACTTTTTCAGGATGCAATCGCAAAATTAATGCTCAAAACTCTTCACAGATTTCACAATAATGACTGCGTAAAGAATTTCGCAAATCTTTGCATATGATATTAAGTGAGTATAAAAAATTATAAATACTAAGCATTTTGTTTTCTCCCCTTCTTATTCTTGTTATATACCTCTTATGCAGCAGATGATGTGCCTGATAAAGTTGTATACACCGACTTACACAAAACGGTACAAAGAGGAGACAGTGTTGCTTTGAAATGCCAGTTCCGTGGAACACCACTAGCTGTCTATTGGAAGAAAGGTGATGATCCACAAACATCACCCATTCTGATCACCTGGTTTGGGGACTTTCCGCTAACCGGTTCGTGCGTGGATAATGATTCCTGTGACATAGATGATGATTTTTCCCTCGTCATTAAAAACATCACGATAAGTGACGAAGGACGATATATTTGCAGAGTTGCGAACTACAAGGATATTCTCCTTCATAACTTCACGGATGTGGAAGTAATAGGTAAGAAAGGTTTACAAAGAAAATTAACATAATTCATTTTCCTGTCAAAGAAATCCCTTCTTTTTTGTCATATGACTGGGTTTATATTTCTTAATGAATTATTCACGTCTTGGAACATCCATTGAGCATTAAATTTAAATATATTCAATACCATATTTATAACTTTATTATAGTAATCTTCAAATAAATCAAACTACCTAATGTTAAACTCTTGATAACGTCATTGTAAAAGTATGTCCCTATATTTATAATTGTAACTTATTGTTGTACAATTTTCCTGGCGTTTAAAAATGTGGGCGTGCAGATGGTTCTACATAAATGACATAGATTGGCTTGCTATTTGACCATTACGATATATTTTAGTTCCAGTGATCCTCCTTCCAACGGATTCTATGTCCCATCAGAATGTCAAGTTTGGGTTGATTGAAGAGTTGTCGTTGGGAATAGGATTAGGTTTTTAGGTTTTCGTATGACCAGTGGAACCCGGACACCTTATCTATGACGGACACAAATTCTCTCTTTTCGAGTTTCAATTACCATTTTGCGTATGTGCCAGATAGTTTGACCAATCGTGGTTTGGGCCAGAGAAACAAGGGTGCATTTTAATCTCCGCGGATAATCCCGGTGAAGCTGTAGGCCTAACGACCTAACCAAGCCACAGAAGCCTATTTCATTACACAAAATGAAATACTTATGTACATTGAAATGACATTGTTTTTTCTGCATTTCTGAACCAAACGATATGATCATTTCTCTTTCTTTATTTACTCTTCATTTTCCCTTAAAATTTCTATTAAACCATTTTGAGAAAGAATTTAAATTGGTAAAAAAAAGGCGTATTGAAACTTGTAAATCTATATTATCTTGTTCAGTTAACAACTGTAGAAAGTATATCAATCTTTATGCATTTTAATAATACAAAAAAAGGAGAGAGAGAGAGATAAAAATGAAGAAATAAACAATAAACAAATAATGGATACATAAATGATTACAAGAAAATACAGATCTTATAATGAGATGCGATTAATTGCAACTTAATTTGCAGTTGATATCAATCGCAACTATGTACATAAGAAATATGAGACTGAAAAGTTGCGATGGAATGGATGACTTGCGATTAATTCAGATCATTTGAAAATCTTTATAAGACGGGACCCAGATGAAAAGCTTAGTATTCATGCGAAGCCGTGTGCCACAGTTGGATTCTAAGCTTGAATAGAAGCATAGGCTTATTAAAGGCGGAATGATTATTTAAAATGCCATGAACAAATTGGATATTAATGTAAATAACTTTGTCAAATCTCACCTGCCCCGACAAAGAATTAATGAAGGCTTAAGATTTGTCATTCTGCCGGTCAACTGAATCTAATCTCATTGAAACCACTTGCCTGTCCTCGTTACTTAGTGATTTGGCATTGGCATTTTACATGTTTTAAGCCAGGGACCTTGGTTTAACTCTAGACGGAAACAATTATTTAACCTTGGCAAAGAGGGGCGTTATCGGGGTAATCGTCATTTTACCGGGGTAATTTTTCCTGGGGGTAATTGTCCCGGGGGTAGTCGTCCTAGTGGGTGGCAGCCCTAAGGGGTAGTTGTCCTAGGGGGTAGTTGTCCTAGAGGGTGGTTATCCTAGGGGTGGTTAACTGGGGGTGGTTGTCCAGGGGGTAGGTATCCGGATACAAGAGCAAGCCTACATACGCCTTCCTACTGATAGCCATTGTGACGTCACCTTTGCTTTAGATTGGAAAAAATATCGTTTTAAAATCGTTTTAAAATTCACTATTTTCCATGATAAGGACGATTATACTGACCACACGGAAAACAATGGGACAATAATTTTGGTGATATTAAGTGTTTTTGAACTTGTGGTTTTGATACCAATTTAGCAGTGACTGAGCGAGAGAGGACTATATACACTGCAGTAGCCCCAAACACCCACTTTGGTGTCTTGGCTTTCTCTTCTGCGATGTTCAACCGCGTAAGTGCGTAGACTTGTATCTACTTTGAACTTTTGGCAAATGACCTTTCCTTTTTTTCATTAGGATAGGCATCTTTTCAAAGAAAGATAATACGTAAGCTTGCCCGACATAGCAACCTACAGAATTCAAACTATATGAAAGAAAGACATCGTACACAGGTGACTAGAATAGCACGTCAATGAACGCTTGGGAAAGCGCATTGTATGCAAGTTGGCTATCATTTGGCAGACTGTCAAATACCAACCATCAATGAACACTTTGTTGCTTTTCAGTGGATTTAAATATAATTAAATGAATATATGAATAATCATCACATCATAGTCGATGCTTATCTCAGTGAATTTTAAATGAACATGCCAGTTTATGTCAAATGACCTTTATCTGCTCATGCGCAAATCCTAATTACGAAATCTCTTATTGGCCGCCAAGGAGAAGGAGATCGCGACGCTAGCCAAAGCCTTCGACGGTCAACAAGAATCGCTTCATATGCTTCAGTGATCAACGAATGAACAAGAACAATATAGTAGGCGGAACTTTTTACGTTTTTATGGAATTCCTGAATCGGAGGGAGAAGATACAGATGAGATAATTTGCAAGGTTGCTCGAGAAAATCTGAAGCTTCTGATTACAAAGAATGCTATCGAGCGATCTCACCGATTGCGCGCGAAGAAAGCGACATCTGACAAGAAAGAAGCAACAGATTCGCGATCTACAAGAGTAACTCAGAGCAACAAGTCAACGGAGTACAAAGAATCAGCTGAACAAAAGACCAAGCCCAGAGTCATCAACTCTTATCGCGTAATAGGGTGTTCAGACGCTAAATATATATATATATATATATAGCTATACTAGAACGGTATAGCTATACGATGAAATTTTGCGTCTGAACGCTGACTAACGAAACGACGTATAGCGAAACGACGTATAGCGAAACGAGGGTCAGAGCATCGTTTCGAACTAGAACTCGATAAAGAATCACTGTTCCGTGTCCGTCTGAACGTATGGCGACCATAGAACGGTATAACTGGGCGGGGCTTAACGGGAGCGCGCGTGAAAGGTGGAAGAGGAAATCCAGGCAGGGGGCTAGCGGATACCTCGTGATCATAACAACACGCGCAATCGGAAACTGCGCATCTATACCACCTTTTTCACGACGGTCGCAATATGCGTCTGAACGACCCGTTAGCTATACAATGATTCTTTATACGTCGTTTCTTTATCGAGTTTCGGTATAAACTGAATAGCGTCTGAACAGGGGGTTAGAACACTCATGTCAAAACGGCGCGAACTCAAAGGCAAAAGGATGGGTATCGATGAAGACCTTACAAAGGTCAACGCCGACCTTTTGAAAAAGACAAAAGCTACAAACAAAATTATAGCTGCCTGGACCTCGGATGGTAGAGTAATAGCTCTCCTCCCAGCAAGCGGAGGAAAGACTGTTAAACATTTCATCAAGTATGAGAGTGAATTAGACTTGATTTGAATACAATTCGGGTTTGACTCGCTTTCAGAGTGAAAATTTTGTGTCAACTCTTCACCTTGTGAGTGGGTCGGATGGATTTGAACACTGAATCGGGTCTGTTTCGCTCTTGGATTCAATTCTATGCCGATTTTTTTTAAAACTCTGAGAGTGAGTTAGACTCTTTACAATACGTGACAATTCTCACTTTGAATTGTATTTCAAGTCAGATAATGCAGCATTAAATTAAAAATTCACAAATTGATTCTTGTAATTATTTTCTTTCATTCACTTTCAGAAACACACATTCTAACCATTTGTCTCCTTTTATATTTTGATTATACTGTACCTTTATCTTAATGTTTTGTACTACTTATTATTTATTTGGTTTTTGGAGTAGATTAGGTTTAATGGTAAAGCAGTTTCCTTGTGTTAGTTGCCTTAAATCTGTGAAAACTACTCAAAGGGCTTTATTATGTACATGTTTCCAAAAATGGAATCACAATGTGCTAGGGTTAGTAATGAATTATATGATGATCCAACACAATATTTCATTGATTGGCAATGTTCGAAATGTCTTTTTACATACTTACCTTTTTTCTGATCATGACTACCATGCCTATGATCATCTACCTAATACTCGATATGACACGAATGACCACAACACTACCTGTGTTCCAGAAATAGAGACTTCTTTGTGCTTTGAGTATTTTAAAAACAAAGGTCTTAAATTTGTACATTTGAATATTCGTAGCCTCCTTCGCAACATAGACGAAATCAAATTATTCTTACAGAGTAATGAAGTCCATATTCTAGCACTGAATGAAACTTTTTTAGACGAATGTATTTTCGATAGTAACTCAATATTGACAATTTCCATCTTCTTCGTAAAGACAGAAACCGCCATGGCGGTGGACTGGCTGTGTATATTCACAATTCATTGTCTTTTGAAGTAATTAATTACGATGTACCGAACTCTTTGGAAGTTATACCGCTTATGATTCGACCAAAATTTTCAAACCCAATAATATTTCTTACTTGGTATCGACCACCAAATTGTCACATCGAGATATTTCAGCAGTATGAAAATTTGTTGTCATTTCTTGACAGATTTAATTATTGCATTATTGTTATGGGGGACACAAATTGTGATATATTAAAAAGACCAGTGCCGACTGAAACTAAGCGTTTGGATGATATACATAATCTGTATTCTTTACAACAGGTTAATACAACGGACTATACAATGATTACTGCCAATTCTATGACCCTCAGTGATCACATGTTAACGAACACAGCAGAGAGAGTAAAATCACATGGTGTAATACATGTTGGAATAAGTGATCATTCAATGAGTTATATCATATGGAAGTCGAAACATGAAGGTTCCTCTCGAATTTTCAACTTTAGAAAACTATCAGGTATTAACTTGGATTCATATTTAGAAAGTTTAAGTAACCAGCCTTGGCACGAGATTTTGATTGTAATGGCATTGACGAAGCGATCAGTAAATGGGAAAAATTCTTTTAGATGTTGTTAATGATTATATGCCTATCAGAAGTAAGAAAAAAAAACGGAATAAAAAATCGCCATGGATTAATCCAGATATTATTAAGTTGATTAGAGAAAGAGACAAGATAAAGAAAAGGCTTGGAAAAATAAAGATTAGGAAAAGATGAAAGATTACAGAAAATTAAGAAATAAAGTTACTTTTGAAATTAGGAAAGCAAAGAAAAAAATATCAATGATCAAGTAACAAAAATCAAAATCAATGCTGGAAATACTTGGACTGTATCGAAATCCTTATTACCTTCTAAAAATACTCGCAATGTCTTTAAAACTAACATAGAATATTTGTTACACAATTTTAACAATTATTTTGGAAATATTGGGAAGGTTTTAGCATCGAAGATACCGGTCAATCGTGAATGTGCGATTGAACATGAGTATCATACATCTTCTTTTTGTTTTAAAGCAGTGTCAAAAGAGGATATATTGAAAGAGATTAAACTACTGAAAAATAAATCTTCTTGTGATGTAGACGGTATTTCTGCTCAACTATTAAATATGTCCTCTCCAGTTATAGTTCCTTCTTTAACCTATTTGTTTAATAAATCATTGTTAGAGTGTATATTTCCTAACCAATCGTTAAAGAGATACCATTGTATAAATCGGGGGACAAAGATGATTCTTGTAATTCCAAGCCCATAACCATTTTACCTTCCGTTTCCAAAATGTTTGAAATGCTTGTATCTAACCAACTTAAATTGTACATGAAAGAAATTAATATACTCCGTGTTGAACAATCTGGTTTTAGACAGAATCATTCGACTATGATGTTGCTATTGAAAGTCACTGATGATTGACTGAAAGCAATGGATGAGGGCCTTTATACTGGGTCTGTATTTATTGACCTGAAGAAGGCCTTCGATACTGTGGATGTGAATATACTTGTTACTTAACTAGCTAGAATTGGTATTTCAAAAGATGTTTTACCGTGGTTTGAGAGCTATTTATATAACCGTCGGATGTGTACTAGTATTGATTCTGCTACATCAAATATTTTAGATATAGATTATGGAATACCTCAAGGATCAACACTTGAACCTTTATTATTTACTATATACCTTAATGATCTGGTAAAACAAGGGAAATACTGTAAACTACATCTTTACGCCGATGACTCTGTGATATATTTTGCTCATAAATGTGTTAAGAATATTTAAAAAAATATAAACCTTGATTTACGTAAAATACACAGTTGGTTATGTCAAAATAAACTTAGCCTTAATGTTGACAAAACTATTTGTATGCTATTTAGAACTGGTGCTATGTTATCAAAGTGTAATGATTTAAACGTAAACATATCCGGCAAACGCATACACAATGTAACACAGATAAATATCTTGGTATGCATTTAGATTCCAGATTAAAATGAGATTTTGATATTGACGAAATGTGCCGGAAACCCCCTCACCGAAAAGGTCATCAGCAGGATGTAAGGTCCCCGAGAGCCTATAGAAACAACTGTGCCTCGAATATTGAAGCTGTCAGTATATCTTCTATATATCGAACAATGTTACGAGTCAAAGAATACATGTGCGACTTACCATTCATGGGGTCCTCACATTTAAAAATCATCATCAAACTGTTAATAAACCAAAAAAAAATCGGAGATAAATCGAGATATATCGCCGGTCTTCGGCGCAAGTAAAATAAATTTAGCAACCAAATCGCACTGCGATTATGATTATGGTATCCACGCACAAAGTGATATTTTACACGTAAACCAATGGGGATCGCATAAAAAATTTAACTATGCCCGTGGGCATAGGTCATTTTTGCGGGCATGGTTAAAAACACGACTTCACGTTCAACCAATAAGATGACAGGATTAGGAAATATTCTTAGAGGCATTCGGTAACTTTGTGGAGGCTTCATTCAATAAATTGTTGAATTGTTGGATAAATACCCAGGCATATAAAGGGTTTCAAATATAGCATGCTATTATTAAGATATCTATGACTGAATACTCCCATTTACGAAAACGTAAGGCCATACGCTTTAGTCTAACACTGAGTCTAAGGGGTAAAATGAGTCTGGTATTTCCGGTCACTTCCATATGTTTACTTTTGTGAAGCACATGATGATTTTGAAGTGCTTTTTTTTTCCTGGGTTTCATTTTTACCCCGTATTACATACACTGATAGCATGTGAGGCCAGGCAGATTTTATCAAGCCTCTACAAAGTTACCAAATCATTTTAAGGTAAGGTATATAATAAGGCTATATAATCGCCCGGTTTTGTAATTAAGTCCATAGGCTATTGGGAAAGAGGGTGATACAAGTAATATAACCCTATTTTACCCGGTTGCACCAAAGACGAGGGGAATACAATTTTGTAAAACCACAGCTCAAAATGTCTGATACGGATAATAATTACACATATTTGTATATAGGCCTACTCATCTTTTTCCCGAAATATTTACAATCTCTCTCATTTTATCTTTATATCTATTTATTCATCATATCTCTCGCTCCCTCTCTCTCTCTCTCTCTCTCTCTTTCTCTCTCTTCCTTGCAGTTCCTCCAAGGGAGCCATATCCAATCATCGATGAATGCCAAGACTTTTCTCTGAGCATCAATCCTGAGCAAACTTGCGCCATTTTAACTTTGAATAGTACAGTCAACCTAACCTGTTCTGCCTTTGGATTCTACCCAACCTGAGAAGACCTCTATTTTGTACACGGCTCTGATAATGTCCCTGCCATAGGGACAGCCGAAGAGACGAACGACGATATGACGAAGAACAAATACATTACCATTCAGGCTCCCGCCAGCGACATACCTTACGTCTGTATCCTACGACATATGCAGCAAGATATAGTCATACGAAGTGCGACCGCTTTGGTGAAACTGGATACGCCATTTGATAATGACGATGCCCATGATGCCAGTGTCAACAAATCCGGTACACGGTCATTTTTTTTTTATATCCGTATGCTCTTTTAGCAAATTTTTAACTTCAAAGTGCATAAGTTGAGCGATCCTTCAATCCAGATTTGTGTTCATATCATGATAACTATATTGATATATCAATTACAGATTATCATCACCACTATTGTTATCATTATCATTAACATTAGTATTCCTATTATTGATATTGTTGTCGTTTCATCATTATCATCATTTCCTTTTGCCATTATCGTGATGATTATTATCATTAACTTCATCATTGTCATTACTGTACGATCATTAGGTTGTTTTTGTGAAACAACCGTAGAAGAAAATTGACCATCCTAATTCCTTACACACCACTTTTTTATCAATAAGTCTTTTCCCTTTCTTGCGAGAATGTGTGAGTATGCATGATAAGTTGTGTTTGGTTTGTAAGTAATACGTAACTACGGTGGGGGGGGGGGGGGGATTTGGGGAAGGGGGCTATTAGTGAGAATTTTCGTGACAGAGCGGACAAAAGTGCCAACATTCCTTTTGGCCTTCTTATCAATATAAGTTGAGGAGCCCTCGCGAATTATTAAAGGCGGTCGAGTAAAATGCAAAAATCAAAAATGGCCGCCATCTAATCTTTCTAGGTTAAATAATTTCATAGGAAGCAAATATTTGTTGTCAGATGAAATTATCGAGATCATATCACATCACTTATCATTTAAAAAATACGGGGCCTGTTTATAGGCATATCAAATGATTTTAAAAATAATATATGTGAAGGGCGCCCTCACTTAGATCAAAAATGTTATAAGAAATATTCAGTTATATATTGGGATATTACGTATGTGGCGAGCTCAAATCGTCTGATGGACCGGTGCGGTCATCAATATTCAGACACACGCGATAGCTCCGTATGTATTGTGATGTCAGTGTTTGATATCGCTGCGCTGGGTTTTGACAGGATTGTATGTGAGAAGATTCGGCGTGGGACACTTGCTTGGACCGCTGGCATTTTGCTGAGTGCGCGAGTGCGCTGAGTGCGCCATTACGTAATGGCTTCCTGGTAAACGCACGCGTCTTGTGAGATCTACCTCAGCTACGTTCCTTAATAGACAAAAAAATCGAAGAACGATGAAAAAATAACATTGAGTGAGATTCATGACAGAAAACAAAACTTGCCTATTTATGGCGTGCAACAGAGAGATGAGAAAGAAAACATCTACGAGGTACTTCAAGAAGTGTTTATTCACTTCTTGGGCGTTTCTAAGGAAGAAGCCTTTCGGATACCGCTTGCAAATGCCCACAGGCTGCCTCTTCCCGCTCGTGGAGCTGCTGGATCATCAGGATCTCGTCCCCATTGTATTGTGATGTCAGTGTTTGATATCGCTGCGCTGGGTTTTGACAGGATTGTATGTGAGAAGTTTCGGCGTGGGACACTTGCTTGGACCGCTGGCATTTTGCTGAGTGCGCCATTACGTAATGGCTTCCTGGTAAACGCACGCGTCTTGTGAGAGCTCCCGACATAGCAACTCAAAATTGGTGAAAACATCCGTTAAATGAACTCCTATCATTGAAAATGCAAAAAGGAATACGAGACTACAATCTAAGGATGCAGCAGAAGGGGAAACCACAGCCGAATGCTCCAAATAAGCGCAAAAACAGTGATAAATCAACCGACGTAAGTGAGCAACCCAATACGAGAGTCGCCATTACTAGTGACACGTCATCGTCATTGCACGAGGATAGCATTAGCAGCGCACCGGGAGCGGCCATGATACCCCAGGAACTTGCTGGAGTCAAGAGCCTCGTTCACTCAACTAAATGGTAAGCTTGATAAAATTATGGATGATATGGCTAATATGAAAGTAGAGCTTGGAAATACTTTTAAAAATGTATCAGATCTAGAAGCAGGTCTAACTTACATTTCCAATAAGGTCTCTAACATCGAAAAGAAAGATCTACCTCAGCTACGTTCCTTAATAGACAAAAAAATCGAAGAACTTGATGAAAAAATAACATTGAGTGAGATTCATGACAGAAAACAAAACTTGCCTATTTATGGCGTGCAACAGAGAGATGAGAAAGAAAACATCTACGAGGTACTTCAAGAAGTGTTTATTCACTTCTTGGGCGTTTCTAAGGAAGAAGCCTTTCGGATACCGCTTGCAAATGCCCACAGGCTGCCTCTTCCCGCTCGTGGAGCTGCTGGATCATCAGGATCTCGTCCCCCCCCCCCCCCCCCCCCCCCCGCAATCATCGTCAGGTTTGTTAGGATGACTGACCGTGATCGCTTGCTGTATGGATTCGAACGACGCCCACGTCAGCAAAGTTCTCACCCATTGACCAGCGCTGGTAGTGCTCAGCCGCTCCCACCACCCCCGGATTCGTCCCCCTTCAGTAAAGTCACTATCCGCACTGATCTGCCCCCGAAATTGAAGAGAGAGAGGGGGAGATTGGCTTCTCCCCTAGCAACAAGAATAAGAATCGTGGGATCGAAGGTAATTCTGCAGACGCACAAAATCACACGAAATGGAGCTGGGGCTGCCCCAGAAAATTGGTCTTCATGGTCCGACCCCGCTAACGGAGAAGGGCAATGAGGTTACCCACAAAAGTAATCCATGAGACCCTCAATATTTATTTTACTGGTGTGTTTCATCATAAGAGCGTTCTGCACCGTTAAAGTTTACAGTTTACAGCTTGATCTGCATAGAACTCGACCATTCTCTCGTGATGTTCTCATCTGAAGTCTTCTGTTATGATCACTTTTAAATATTCATCTTATTATTACATGAAATCTTGATTTTGTGTGATCTCCTTGCAACACGAATCAAGCTAATTGTTGGCAATTAATTTCTTCCTTCGTGCGTGGTGAGGAAACAGACACATCAGCAAGCAATGGTCATATTGACCATTAGGATCATATACATGTGTGTATACTGGGTATTGGGGATACAGATGTAATTTTGTTTGAAATGGAGGTTTTTGTGGGCAAACTGATACTTAAGTATCATTCTTTAGATTTTAAGTTATCAGTTCGTTAAGATACAAAATGTAGAAAGTTATAAAAACTTACATTTACAGCCCTCTTTTTGGTACTTGTTACCCACACCTCCATACGGATGACGACTGCTCTCAATATGTTGCGCACTAGTGAGGCCGCTCTACATGGTTACGCACCGTAGATACGTACGCAGAATGTTACGCACACAAGCTATTCTACGAAGACCTGGAAGGGCCAAACTGACGACGTAAAAAAATTAAAAATATTACGTACGTACGTAATATTTTTTATTTTTTTCGTCGTCAGTTTGGCCCTTGCAGGTCTTCGTAGGAGATCGACGAACCGATCGCGCCGGTACTACTACGAGCGCTGAGGGCTCCCTTCATCATAATCGTGAAAAATACAAACTGGATGCTGACGGGACAGTCTCGATAGCAGTTATCGACAAAAAGGACCCAAAATTTCAGGAAACCCTCTTCAAAGGTCGCAAAACAACCTGGTAAGTTTTAATCATCTATTATTCAACATAAGTATTTGGATGTAAGTAAACTGCAATATATGAGATTCAATTAAATATAGCCAAAAATGCACAGTGATGCAGTTTAGGTATGGGATGTGTGTTGGCTGCGTTACTACACAGTCGGCAATGGCGTGTACCTATGAGTGGAAACAGAGTAGGTGCCATGGACATAACACAGCCTTATGCTTGTGTACTACACGTCTTAGTGTTTAGTTCAGCTAAAGTGATTGTTATTGCTTTAAAATACAGGATTTTTTGATGAATGATGTGCATTTCTTAATTGACATTAAAATTCTTTATCATTTGATTTGTCAAATTAATAGAATAACGTATACTTGTTTTATTTCTATTCTTGTTTAATAAGGATTTGGGTGTGAGGAGTGTCACAACTTCTTGATTTTCCAGTACATTTGAAATTTTTCATCCAATTAATATTAACACATTCTGATTTCTTTGATTTCTTCTGATTTTTTCTTTAAGTGTCAGCCTTATCTTGCCTTCATCATTTGTCAAAAACACTGTATTATCGATATTCATTTGACATTTGACATTTAGATGAAATGTAGCTCCTAGCCTGTGCTCATGTTTTTACAAAATTCAGTAAAACTACACAAAGGACCAATGGAGATAGATTTTTGTGTTTAATTGTATTTCAAGTATCCACAATACAGCTGCTTTATTATTTTGAACAATTTATATGTATATCATTGGTCTTGGTTATCACATGTTATTACAATGCGTTAGTGAAAGTTACATGCTGCTTCTTTACATATATCTCTGCTAAAAAATATTTGATAAGAATTTGAGTATCATCAAATGTCTGCTTTTGATGGCAAATGGACTGTGACAAATATCTCAATTGTATTTTTGTGGAATATCACAAGAGGACCCTTTTCTGGCTTACTACATTTTTATTTTCAGTTTTGTAGTAACAGAGTGAGGTGAATTCTGGATCTTTTCAGTCATCATGATCAATGCAAGAACAAAGTGCATTCCATCATTTATTTAGATACAAAATACAAACATATCTATTACAGAATGACTAAAACATCGAAATGCTGCTTAAGTACACTGGTACTTTGTATTCTTATTTGCAAACAGGTAGCTTTTCAAGTCTAAGTGTTAGGGTCTTTGAGAAGTATAGCATTATCATCTCTCCAATAAGAATTAAGATACATTTATATTAGATGCATTTGTATTTTGTATTTGATTTGATTTGATTTATTCGTCAGGTATATTGCAATACAAACATAACCAGGTACCATGACAGGATAGCCCATGAAAGCCGAAATGGCTTATTTCCAATGGGGTCCTTACCTAAATAACTGATTAAAAAATACCATATGAATTTCTCACCCACTGATTTGTTCACATAATTTGAAGGTTTAATTCTGCTTTAGTCAGCTGTGCGCACATACAAACGCGACTCGAGTACGCGCTCGATCAGCTGGGTGGTCCAGGTCATTGCATGCTCTGTATAAATCGGTGTTTTGTTCGCGGCTGTTCTATTATAGCAATGGGGGGCAACGGAGAAGGGAGGGACAGAAGAGCTGCTATTTACGAATCTCACTCCGAGTACACAACAGTGCGTACGCGGGAAGGAAGAATTTTACACTTTCTCATTCGACATGATTCATCCATTTCATCCACGGTATGCAACATATCACTCCACAGCTGTAACGACTGGTCAATTCGCATTCACGGTCGTTCAACACACACATTGGATTGATGCACCCCGTTTTAGAATGGCACAGTCCAAATCGAGCCTATATACGCAGCATTACATACTGTACGTGCTTTATATACATGACATCTTTTTTGCTATGTTTCTTTTTAATTATGCAAAATAGACGGCGGTTTTTTTCGACCAATCAGGACGAACCTGATATCACAAGAAAGAGTAACATCTTGGCTTGCCCCCATACATTTTGACACGTAAGTCAGAAGCTATAGGAGGAATACGAGAGCAATGAGTGCAAAAAAGTGCTTCTCCTCACACAAAAAGCATGAAACCATGCATTTTCAGTCGAAAATAGACGGCGGTTTTTTTCATTCAATTAAAAAATAACTGATATCATGAGATGTAGAATTAATCAAAGTTTTATAAACCGTTTGCCCCCATGAAAAATCTTGCGCGGTTCTCGAGATATGATTTAAAATGTGCCGAAAAGGACGTGTTTTCGCCAAATTTCTGTCGAAAGATCGGGGATCACGACCGGTTAGCGTTAAGTGAACATGACAAATTCATATACTAAGAAAACACATTAGTACGGCTACAAGACTATCGTACACGTACAAGTAATAAGAATGTACTAAAGTAGCAAAATAAAACATAACATTTTTATAAAGTAGGCGAAGATTACATAAATGTGAAAACAAGACTTACTCAACGGAAAAAAACTATACAGAAAATCATAATGAAACTATCGATAATAAACGTTGGTTACATAAGTCATATAATATAGAAAAAAACCATCTGAGCTACAAAAAGGAGAGGAGAAATATAGTTATGGAGTAGACACATTTTTCAGATGATGCTTCAATACCCTTTTAAAATGTAAAAAATTCTTAACTGACTTAACATGATTTGGGAGGGAATTCCAGAAAAGAATACCGTTAAAATAAAAGGAATTTCCCATTTTACCTTTCCGCTTAGGCACTACGAAATTAAATTGACTATTTCTAGTGTCATGCCCATGAACACTTGAAGAGCGAGTAAAATTATTTGAAATATAGTGATCTGCATTAGAGTAAAAAATCTTATGTACATGGTGAATTAAAAGTTGTTGTGATCTAAGGTTTACATGAAGAAGACCAGCTGTTTCAAGTTCACTCTTCCCAATGTGTGTTCTTGGTGGTAAGTGATTAATATTAAAATCTTATTTTGAATTATTTTTAACTTGTTTTGATCCACCTTGCCTAGACTGCAGTACCATGCCGCATTAGCATAATCAAATAAACATTGTATTAAGGAAAAACTTAAAATGCGTCTTGATTTTAAGTTCATGCAATTTTGATAACGATACAAGAATTTTAGACCAGCATTAGCTTTTTTGACAATACTGTCAACCAAACTTGAGCAAGAAAGATCACTAGCTATATTTAGTCCTAAATACTTCACAGAATCCTGTCTCTTAATGAGTTTATTGTTATAACTTATATTGAAATCATCAGTATACTTCAGCCTACCCCGCGAACAAAACAAAATACTTTCGGTTTTACCAATATGTAAGCTAAGCTTATTTGCTGTCATCCAATTAACACAGTTTGATAATTCTAAGCTAAGTTTTTCCCCGATCAGCTTAGGATCAGTACCAGAATATAGTAACACACTATCATCCGCATATAAAAGTAATTTACTGTCGTTGACACAAACACACATATCATTAATGTAGCACATGAAAAGAATAGGACCTAATATGCTCCCCTGGTGAACTCCGCATTTTATGGGCATAGAATCGGAGAGTACATTTTGCAACGAGACAACTTGATGACGATTGGTCAAGTAAGACCTAAACCATTGCACACATGCAGAATTTAAACCCATTACTTCTAATTTACTTAACAGTATATTATGGTTAACGGTATCGAAGGCTTTTTGCAAGTCAAGAAGAACCATCCCGACAAAACGTCCTTGGAAATTTCGTTCCTGACAAAATCTAACAGGTGAATAAGACAAGTTTCAGTGGAATAACCATTTCTAAAACCAGATTGAAATTCGTATATTTTGTTTTCTTGAAAGTAGTTCTCTAATTGGGCATACACACGTTTCTCTAGGACCTTCGAGACTATACTTAAAACGCTAATCGGTCTATAATTGCTAACATTAGTTTTATCTTTCTTTTTATAAAGGGGTGTTACTTTTGCAATTTTCATTTCATCAGGGAAGGTGGAAGTTGAGATAGATAAGTTAATAATGTAAGTTAAAGGTTTATACAAATATTTAGCTCCATCCTTCAAAAATCTGGCAGGTACCAAGTCAAGCCCGGTACTTTTTGATATTTTCAACTTATTTAATTCATCTAAAACAAACTTTTCTTTGACAGGGGAAAAAAGAAAACAACCTTTCGACACACCCTTAGTGTCGTATAATTTTTGTAATTTAACACTGTCCGTTCCAAATTCATTTGCGTTGCTATCTGGCAGATTACTAGCTAATTTTTCTGCCACAGTTGTGAAATAATTATTAAATTCGTTCGCTATCCTCATATTATCATGACATAACTCCCCTTGGATATTAATAACATTCTCTTTAATATTCTTTTGTTTGTTTTTACAACCTAAATCTTTCAGATTCTTCCACAACTTTTTAGAATCATTTTTATGCTCATCAATTTGATTTTGGATGTATTCATCTTTAGCCTGTCTCACTTTTCTTTGCACCAAATTACGTAAAAGTTTATTTCTTTTCTAATTCTAAATTACCACAATCCTTTTTCATTCTTTTAAAAGCTATATTTCTTTGTCTTATTAACGAAATAATTTCAGCATTCATCCACTTATCGGTTCTTTGCTTAATTCTTACTTGTTTTAATGGAGCACATTTATCAACTATAGACATGAAAATATTTTTGAAAATTGACCACGCAGTATTTACTTCTTTACATTCTAATATGTCAGACCAATTGACTCGAGATAAAACATTATTAAAATCATCTATACAATAGTTTCTCATACACCGAATATTTATATTTCTATGCTGTCTGAATACAGGTCTTATTAGCTTCCTAGAGCAGTAGGTTAAAAAATGATCACTTAGGCCAATTTCAATAACACCACTTTGACAAACATTGAGAAAATGAAGTATAGTCTTGAAGAAACAAAAGAGCAAGGCGAATATATTCCATGTCATAGTCCATAACACCGTCTGTAATATAGCATGTTCTGCATAACCATGCATTTTTTCAATCTTTTCTGACAGGTTATATAGTTTATGCTTGTTCATGAATTTGTGTCATAAATAGTTGTGGCTATTTGCAAGCAAACACCATTCCAATTGAAAATTGGAATAACAAAAAAAAAAAAAAATCTTGAAACTGAGGAAGGTTTAAGAGTCTTTTTAGGTATTTTCGAAAAAATAACATTATTCTTGCAAAGCATGTGTTGAATTGCATGTTTTTGCGGTGAAGTATATGTGGTTCTTAATGCATCATATATGAAGCACATGCTGTTACCCTCATATAACAGACAATATGACTCTACTTTACAGAATATGTATGTTCATATAGAACATACCGTGCTCTCAGTATGGAAACACAAAATGTGCTCTCATTATCTTGATAATTTATTTTTTTGCAAAATTTTTCATCCAGAGATCACTCTCTCTATTCTAATATTTCTTCCCATACCATTTGAGACTCATAATGTTTCATTACCCTTTTATGGTGTGGAAATGACTGATACAAACTTAAGTAGAGAGCACCCCCCCCCCCCCCCAAAAAAAGATAGAGTTATCATATGTGACTACTATAAGTATCTATTTTTGAATGACTGCCGAAAATTTGCACCATTCCACAGTAAGCAATTGTATCACCTTGATATTGGGTAATCTTCTTTTGACCATTTGAAGGATGGTTATGTTCAATTTGATTAAGATAAATTATCAAGAAGATTCAAAGCAGTGAAAAAAATATTTTTGCTTTAGGCTTTAGATTGATTGTTCACCATAAAAGCTTGAGGTTTCATATAGACTTATTCTTGAATTATCTTTTGTCTGAAATATGTGCCAGACAAGTGTGCCAATAGGGTCTCAAGGGCAAAATACTGTCATATCATTTTCGAAATTTTGTTATATTATACTTAACAGTATTATACTATTGTGTTGTTTTGCAAATGAGATGATAAACAATGTATAGAGGTACAAAATAATATTGTAATTCTTGCTATTATTTTCCAATTTGGAATTTTTATAGCACTCGTAAATAATGGTTCAGTTTTCATAATTCATCTCTTTGTTGTCTGAAATTGAGTAGTGGTAGTCATATGATTCTTGTTTGTTTTTCTGTAGCATTGAGAAAGTTATGAATTTTGGAAATTTGTAATCACTATGCATATGGGAATTTCAAATTGGCCGAACAGATAATGTCACTGTGATGAAGTGGCGGACAACTTCCCCATTTGCTCCAAGACACAAAATGACTGAAATTTCATTTTTATCAAAATGTACTACTCGGTAGGATCTTTTTCTTTCATGAGGACTGATAACAATATGATATCGACAATGTGTTTTGAGTGCTGTCCCAGTGAGTGAATGCGCTTCGGGGAAAACCGCGAATTAATGATAACTTTGTGTAGACAAACGGAAGAGTTATACGCCAGTATGTCTCAAATGACTCACCAAATTGCCAATTTGAGATTTGCATAGATGTAGTGATCTCATTAAAACAAATATCCATATCTTCTTATTCCTTGTCCAATTTCTTTCAAACTTTCACCATCCTATTTTTTCTTATTTTTCTGCTTTCACACAAATCATCTCCTTACCAAGGTTGGATTGCCTTTAACTATACAACTCAATATTAGAATAGGGCAGATCTTCTGATATGTTTATGAAGTAGGTATTATGTAATCTCAATAATTATAAGTATATAGGGAATTGAGTGATATTTGAATATTTTACATATTATATTTCTGTACTTTATTGAATAGTCTGTTTTCAAGGGTCATGACTAGACCATTTTGAATGGGGGATGTTACACAACAAAACTGGCAAAAAAAACTAGGCAGGACTGTTTTCAACAATCCAATAACTGTTTTAAACAATTCAATAACTGTCATAATTTTTTGCAATTTTCCAACAAGACTCTACAAATTCAATATTTCTGACAGAGAATTTTGAATGAGGTTGTCACACCTCCCCCTTCCCCCTCGCAACATCATTAGTATTGTTTGAACCGAAGAAAGCTTTGATGGGGATTTTCCATTTTATACAAAACTTAACAATCTAAAGAGTTGATGTCAAGGCACACAAAGTCTTTTTATCAGTACCTTTTAAGCTATAAATTACTCTGAGATGTAATGAGTTGTAGATTATTTCCTCTTTATAAAATAGCTGTAGTTCTACTCTCAGATGATATGTTTGTTCTTGTACTGCTAATATCTGAATGAACTGTGTAGTAATGCTTCTAATGTGACAAACTGCAGATTCTACCAATGTTCGGTATTTTGATTGTTTATTCATTAAAAAATCTGCACGTATACATTATTTATCTCCAAATTATTTATGTACAAATTATTTATCTATCATATCTAATGTAAACAAAGTTATACAGTGGTTATACTACTAGAAAGTGTAAAAAAAAAAGAAGAAAAAAGCTTGTTTGAAATTTAAGAAGAAAGAAGATTCATTTTCCTAAAACAAAAGAAATTATTGGACAGTGTTTTGTTATCAATTAGATCCCTCTTTGTTTGAAAACAACTTACTCATAAAACCAAAAACAATAAGCAAAATTCAAGTGGTGTTCCGACCAACAGGTTCTTTCAAATTTCGAAATGTAATGTTCTTTGTAGAGACTGTCTAGCATTTTTTTGCTGCCAGTACTTACTGTTACCTTTAGAATTTTGCAGTTCAACTGTATTTTCATGCCATAAATTCACTGAAAGGCATTTAATGAGGTTTGCTGAAAGGTATCATTGTTTATGGAAGTTTCTCAATATTGTATCCATTTCCTTTCAAGATTGTGGATAAATCTAGCCACTAAGGAATGTGAAATAAATGGGCTTGTCTCGAATGGGTGGGTTGCGGGATGGGAGTGGGAACGGGCACACCCTTTCGAGACAAGCCCCCCCCCCCGGTTATCTCGAATGGACGCGTTCCCAGCGAAAAGTTCAATGAACGCGCCACTTCGGGACAACCGGGGGGGGGGGTCCTCGAAAGGGTGTGTTGAGTAGACTTTTGTAACAGACGTTTTAGAAATTTTTGAAAAATGTACTCTTGCTGGGTTTTTTTTTCTTTTGTCTAAGATGTAGAAAATATAATAAAACAGTATCTAAAAAAAGCTCTTGACAAGGAAATCATTATTTGTGCAAAATAAATAGGAGAATTGAATAATTATGCATTAAAACACACGGGGACGAAAGGGCAAGTGGCGTAGCTAGGATTTTTGTATTTATTTATTTATTATTTTTGTTTGGCGTGACCTGGGCCCCGTAACATAAAGAGTGTTTAGCTGATATCGCTGAAAGCATGACTGGAAAAATGAGGTAAGTACCTCCGTTTTATTCATTTTATATGACATGTCAATATTTTTTAATAAATCATAACAATAATTATGTAAAATTCTAATGTAAGTAGCATTCTATGACAATGAATTGTGCATATATAAAGATGAAAGATGATATTTTACCGGAATTAAGACGCCTTTTTATCCTATCGCGCAACCCTGTTTCAGTGGCAAGAAGCACACGCTGACGGAACAACCAAGGGTCCTTCGCCCGTGATCTTCGGCAGACCTCGCGTTGCTTGCCCGGTGGGTTGTGTACGGCAGAATTTTTTTCTGACTTGGACGATGCAAATTTCATTGTACTTGTAAAACTAATTTGTTATGATTGTATTATTATGACCCATGTCTCCTACTATTTCTTAACACACTTGGGCAAACCCACAAAATAGGGGCCGGATTTTTTCCAAGCTATTATAAGGCCAACCAATAACAACATTCAACAGGCAGGCCCACTATGTTTAACAACAGTAATAATAAACATAGTGGGCCTGCCTGTTGAATGTTGTTATTGGTTGGCCTTATAATAGCTTGGAAATAAAGCCGGCCCCTATTTTGTGGGTTTGCCCAAGTGTGTTAAGAAATAAGAGACATGGGTCATAATAATACCATCATAACAAATTAGTTTTACAAGCACAATGAAATTTGCATCGTCCAAGTCAGAAAAAAATTCTGCCGTACACAACCCACCGGGCAAGCAACGCGAGGTCTGCCGGAGATCACGGGCGAAGGACCCTTGGTTGTTCCGTCAGCGTGTGCTTCTTGCCACTGAAACAGGGTTGCGCGATAGGATAAAAAGGCGTCTTAATTCCGGTAAAATATCATCTTTCATCTTTATATATGCACAATTCATTGTCATAGAATGCTACTTACATTAGAATTTTACATAATTATTGTTATGATTTATTAAAAAATATTGACATGTCGTATAATATGAATAAAACGGAGGTACTTACCTCATTTTCCCAGTCATGCTTTCACTATCAGCGATATCAGCGGGGAAATGTGGAATTGTCATAGTCTCAAGACAAGTCGTTACGTGTTATTTAAATTCATTGCAAAAATTAATAACGATTGATCGCTATGAATCATGCTCTAATAGCCTTTGATTGAAGGGGGGGGCTTTGTGTTACGGATTTTAGCGATTGATTGCCATTAGCGCTTGATCGGAGTTTATAAACACTCTTTATGTTACGGGGCCCAGGTCACGCCAAACAAAAATAATAAATAAATAAATACAAAAATCCTAGCTATGCCACTTGCCCTTTCGTCCCCGTGTATTTTAATGCATAATTATTCAATTCTCCTATTTATTTTGCACAAATAATGATTTCCTTGTCAAAAGCTTTTTTTAGATACTGTTTTATTATATTTTCTACATCTTAGACAAAAGAAAAAAAACCAGCAAGAGTACATTTTTCAAAAATTTCTAAAACGTCTGTTACAAAAGTCTACTCAACACACCCATTCGAGGAACCCCCCCCCCCCCCGGTTGTCTCGAAGTGGCGCGTTCATTGAACTTCTTGCTGGGAACGCGTCCATTCGAGATAACTGGGGGGGGGGGGGGGGTTGTCTCGAAAGGGTGTGCCCGGTCCCGCTCCCATCCCGCTCCCGCAACCCACCCATTCGAGACAAGCCAAATAAATGTGACCCGACGCCTCAAAACCTACAATAAGTCACCAAAATTATTGTTTTTGTTTTATACATTTTCTGAAAGTAGAGATTCTCAGCTTTCCAATGGTATATCACTTGCCTAGTTTACTCAATGATAACACCTTTAAATATCACATTTAGAATCAGTATGTAACCAGCAATCAATAACTCCTATTCAGAGAAAATGGCCGTTTAAGTTCGGAACAAAAGAGTGCTAAACCTTCGCTCTCTGTGTGCGCCCAAGTAAAACTGGGTATTCAAATGGCCATAGCAACCGGTATGAAGGGATTATCAGATTAGGCTGAATTTTGGCAAGCTGCTTTAGGAGGACCTATTCATTACTCACTCCAAAAATCAATTTAATACCTTTAGAGGTAAAGTAGTAATTTGGCGTTAAATGAAAGTATTACCAAAGCTCTCCAAACATTCATTAGCTCGACATGTGAAACTAAAAGGAGTCTTTTTAAAATGCCAAAAAAAAAACATATTTCTAAGTTGAATTACGACTCACAAGTTTACTGCAATAAATCATATATACCTACCTATTATGCCAGTAGTCTTGACTACGGGACCCCTTCGAGAATTTAACACAAATGAGTCACAATATTGTGCGCACCCCCCGTAATCCTATTGTCCCCTTCGCCACTCACGCGCGTCAACACGCCACGGCTATCTTCCTCTTTCTTGCTCGCCCCAACGAGTTAGGATGTCGAGTTACGGAGCTCCTGAAATCAAGTCTTTTTGTATCTTTTCAGCGCGCTTTTTCGCATCGTAAAAGCACTTTTCGGTACTTATATTCGTCTAGATTATAGTACTCTTGTGTTTTGTTAGTCACTTTTGCCGATTGAAAGGGATTTTGATTCCTTTTTCTTGGCAATTATTTTTCACTTTTACGGTTAGCCCCACGTAGTTATATCTGTGTGTTTATGGGTGTTTCCGTTTGGCACCGAGCCTTTGGGTTCGGTGTTTGTTGTTATTTGCTGTGAAATTTGTTGTGCGTATCTCCAAATTTATTATTATTATTACCTGCACTCAGTCAAAGTATTTTGGTATATTTGTCTGTTTTATTGCAGTGTTATGAGTTCGGAAGAAGAAACAGCTAGGTCGCGGAGACCTGCTTCTTCCGAAGAGTCGTCTAGCAAGACGGCTCGGCCCTCCAGAACTCTCCCGAGTACTTCGGTACATGGGGGAGGAAGGAGGGCTGCAGGTAAGTTGCCTAGTGGTGTTTCCCTGCAGAGTTTGCCAGTCTCGGAGCTTGCGGCTTCGGGGCGGGTGGCGTTAACTGAGCTTGGGACGTCAACTCCGATGCCCGTGGCTTCGGGGTGGGTGGCGTCAGGTTCTAGTGGTGTGTTTCCCGCACGGTAGCGTTCACTCGCTTAAATCCGTTAGCGGAGACGCGTCCCACAAGTGGTTTGGATATCTCGAATCCAATCCCCCGGTCGTTAAGACCAGAGGGGGAGATGTGTTTCCCGTACGGTAGCGTTCGTTCGTTTAAACCCGTTAGGGGAGATGCGTCCCACTACTGCAGGGCAGCTCACGGGCTCAGCCCATGTTGGTCTGGGTTCTCAAACCCTAGCCCCCGGCCGATGCCAATGGGGGAACGAGTACTTCCCGGGCTGTCTATATTGCCAGCTGATGGGAATGCTCGAGCTAACAATTATGGGCGCTCTTCGGAGCAACAGTGCGTGACTACTTAGTAGTCGATGGGCAAATACCGAGTCATCTCGGTTCGCCCTTGCACTGAGTGCGAGACTACTAGTGCTCTCCTATTGCCGCTCTCTAGTGGTTCAATAGCGAGTTCACATGTCTTTAGTAGTCTATGGGCACATACCGAGTCATCTCGGTCTGCCCTCGCACTGGGTGCTTTCAGCACCCGGCTCAGACTTTGGGTTCAATACCCGTAAGTGCGGTCACCGGAGCGAGTGATTACTTCCGGTCTGACCTGAGGTCACGATTACTAGTGCTCTCCTATTGTTGCCCACGGGCGGAACAATAAAGAGTTCATATGTGACCCGCCGCCTCAAAACCTACAATAAGTCGCACGGACCACAACGTAGCAAACAGCCCAAAATAGTAAATTTGCTTGGATCAGTCGATTTTCTGTTTTTGATAGAAATGGGTAGTTTCATTATCATTCTATCATGTCACAAGTTTGTGAGTCGTAATTCGACTTAGAAATATGTTTTTGGGGCATATTAAAATGACTCCTTTTTTTCACCCGTCCAGCTAATGAATATTTGGAGAGCTTTTGTAATACTTTCATTCAATGCCAAATTACTACTTTACCTCTAAAGGTATTAAATTGATTTTTGGAGTGAGTAATGAATAGGTCCTCCTGGAGCAGTGTGCCAAAATTCAGCCTAATCTGATAATCCCTTCATACCAGTTGCTATGGCCATTTGAATACCCAGTTTTACTTGGGCGCACACAGAGGGCAAAGGTTTAGCACTCTTTTGTTCCGAACTTAAATGGCCATTTTCTCTGAATAGGAGTTATTGATTGCTGGTTACATACTGATTCTAAATGTGATATTTAAAGGTGTTATCATTGAGTAAACGAGGCAAGTGATATACCATTGGAAAGCTGAGAATCTCTACTTTCAGAAAATGTATAAAACGAAAAAAAAAATTTTGGCGACTTATTGTAGGTTTTGAGGCGTCGGGTCACATATACTATTAGTAGTCGGTGGTCGTATACTGGGGGTCGTTTCATCAAACCGTCATAACGACAAGATCAGCGACATCTCGACACTGTCGCTCAACTTGTCCGCTAAGTGTTTCACAAAGCCGTCTTTGCCAAGACCAGCGACAACTTCGCCGACAAGTGACTTGTCGGTACTCCAGACCTGTCATATCTTTATAGAACGCCATCACAAGCCAGCTTTTAGTCAGTCTATGGGCTGCGAAAAAATAACAAATGTAAATTAAGAGAGCATTTATTTCCTGATCTCCAAGCACTATCCTTTATCATTCCTTTACCAGATAGTATTACTAATGTCCATATTATAATATTGTACAGACGAACAATATGTTCTTATGGCTTCTTGACCCCCAACAAGTAAATGAGATTAATATTAAAAATACCCACATCCGTCTACCATAGAATCAGCATCGAAAACGGAACAGTCTGTATGTACAGACCCATGTGAACGACGACAATTTATCATGGATGTAGTTTCGCCTTTTTCCCCGTTTTCACGCAATGCTTTGATATGAATGATGTTATATGTATCTTTTAATAAATAAATATTAAAAATTGGGCCATAAGATATCTTAATTTAATCATTTTCTCTAAAATGAAGACGATTTGGGTCTTCTTTCCGTAATTAGTCAATTACGGTATCCTCTTACCTACAAATCTAGATTCGTACATCGCAAAAGCCTCCTCGAGTTTTCTCAATTTTATCAATTCTAAGATGCCATAAGAAACACATCTTTTCATGTAAACGGGATGTTTGTATCACAAGTATTCATCTTCGCTGCCATTTTTTACATTTTGGAATAGTTTGGGGAAAACTGAGCCTTAAATTCTGTTTGGGTAATTGACGATAATTCCAATGGACTGTGATATAGACTATGTTTTTTCGCCGATGAGTATCGATATCACTGAGTTGTCGTTTATCATGTCTTCGTGAAACAGTTTTTCAGGTCCATGACATTTCCGTAGATCGCCGACAACAGTTATGACTGTCATGGAGTTGATTTGATGAAACGACCCCCTGGGATCTTGTCCCAGTCTGCCCTCGCACTTGGTTATTGAATAGCCCCTGGCCGACGCCGTATAGGGGAACGAGTGCTACCCGGGCTGTTGCTTTGCCAGCTGATGGGTAGACTTGAGCCCATTTTATGGGCGCTCTACGGAGCAACAGGTGTGCTGACCTGTGTGTGTGACTGCTAGTGCTCTCCTATCGCCGCTCTCTAGTGGTTCAATAGCGAGTTCACATGCCTTTAGTAGTCGGTGGGCAAATGCCGGGTCTTCCCGGTCTGCCCTTGCACTGGGTGCCTTAGCGCCCGGCCCATGGCTGTTGCATCTTCTTGCTCAGCCGTTATGGGTAATTGGTGCGCGTCTTTGGCTTCAATACCCTCAGCGCACTTCTCCCATAAAGGGAGGTGAGCGTCCCTCAGCGGAGGGTTCGGTTCGTGTTCCCGAAGGGTTTCGGGGATCCGAACGAAACCGAATAAACGCTCTAAAAAGGCGGGTTTCGACTTAGGCTCTTGTTGAGCCAATCAGAAGGAAGCCTAGGGAAGGGGCTAAAAGAGGCAAGGCTTTGCCTGCCTCTTTCCCGTCGGGTTTCGCTAACCCACCGGCCTCTCAAGCTGAGATGTTCGGTGTGAGGCGGGCTTTGCCCAGACTCAGGGTTGGTCCCTTGTACCAGGCACCACATCCCCTGCTTTTGTCCCTTTGTTGGGGTCGGACATTGAGACTAATTAACCTTTTTATGGTTTATTTTTCTTTGTCTGTGACGGGATCACATGCGCCTCCTATTCTCGCAGCCTCGGGGCTCCGTCGGGTGAGGAGTCTTATGGTGGTCCATGGGTGAATCCGACTGTTTCGGCCTTTGTTCGTGATCCTTTGTCACGAACAATGCAGGCGGAACCAGATTTAGAGGCGGCCTCTCAAGCTTCGGTTTCCGAATCGCTGGGGCAGGCAGAGCCTCGGTCGCTCTCCCTTTGTGGGGTGGAAGCGATTGTTTTGTTCTGATTTTTCCCTGACTTGCAGTCAGCCCGCGCGCAGGGTTCGACTTCGCTTGGGTTCAGGCAGCGGGTTTCCTCCGAGGGTGTTTCTCTTGCGGAGGATTTCAAGCTGGAGTATGGACGCATTGATGTGGCGCTTCTTTTTAAGCGTCATGTTTGGTTTGCAGTGGTCAGTTTTCCACTGTAGCTGCCTCGGTCATGTACCGTCGCAGAGTCTTGTCCGCGACTTGGTTGGTAGCTGTCTTTGTTCCTTTCTCCCCGCTTGGGAGGCCATCTCCGGGGACGCTTTTGTTCTCTTTGACGGGCGAGACGGATTCTTCATAGATCGGTCCGCCCCGCTCCCCGGAGGGGCTATAGGAACTCGGTCACCTCACAAGCCCTCGCTTGTTCTCGTGCCTCATCGGAGATCGAATCTCTGTTGAGAAGGTAAGAGACTGGCTGTCTTTTTCCTTTTCTCCGACTTTTGTTATTCCCAAGCGCTCGGGAAAACTTCAGTGCATTTTTGGGTGGAGACTCTCGCCTCCTTTCTCCCGTTGATCAAGAGGAAGGACTACGCGGTCTTGATAGCTTTCGAAGATGCGTATTTCCACATTTCCATTCATCGCGCTTCGCGCGATCTCCTGGGGTTTTTCCTTCCTCTCAGAGACTTATCGCTTTCGCGCTTTTCCCTTCGGGCTGCGCTCAGTCCTTCGGGTACTTGTTCAGGTTGTAGCCGTGCTGGCAGCCTCTCTGAGGCGACACGGCCTTCGGCTATTTTTGCTACCTGGACGATTGGCTTCTCCTAACGGAGTTACACGATCGTTTGTTAGACGAGACTCGTTTGCTCGTCAGTCTTTCTCAAGGCTTAGGTTTCCTATTTAATTGGGAAAAGTCAGAGTTAGTTCCTACTCGCAGCCCATATTTTTTTTTTCTTTTTCTGGGGCTGTGTTAGACATACGGGTTCAGTTGGCTTGGCCCAGTCGGGACAGGATTCTCATCATTGTCTCTGCGGCTGGCAAGCTCTTGCTGGCCAGAAGGGTCAAGGCCAGACAGTGGCTTCAGTTCCTGGGTTTTCTAGCCAGTCTAGTCGATGTTCTGAAGGACTGCAGGCTCCTCATGAGACTTTTTCAGAGACATCTCCTCAGGTTTCTCAAGCTGGGAAAAGATTCTCTGTTGGTCGGGATTCCAGTACCAATAAGAATCAAGTCTCTTCTCTCTCGTTGGACGATCGAGGAGTTTATCGCGCGAGGCAAGCCCTTCGGTACCCCTCTTCCGTCGATCTCGTTTTCGGTGGACGCCTCTCGGTTGGGTTGGGAGGACATTGCAATGACAGCACGGTCGCGGGGGATTGGTCTCATCTTGGGACTCTTCCCCATATCAATGTCCCGGAGTTTATGGCAGTTCTGTTAGTTCTGCTTCATTTCAGAAGTCGATTTCTCAGTCGTTCAGTCTGATCCTCACCGTGGCGGCTTATTTCAATCGGCAGGGAGGCACTTGTTCTGCTACCCTGAGTGCCCTAGCAGCACAGCTGTGGAGGTGGTGTCGTCGCATGGCGATCACACCCGTGGCCTTTTTCACCCCGGTCAGGAGAACCTCATTGCGGATTTTCTGTCTCGGGGCAGGTGTCTAACATCAGAATGGATGCTCCATCCAGAGGTCTTTTCCGCATTCGCAGTTGCCTGGGTCCACTGGAAGTGGATCTTTTTGCGTTGGTTCTAAACCACCAACTTCCGAAATATTGCTCCCGTGCGCGCGATCGGGGAGCTTGGGCTCTCGATGCTTTCTCTCTCAGTTGGGAGAATCTTTGAGGGTTTGCCTTTCCTCCCTTCCAGCTGATTCCGCGAGTCTTGCGGAAGATCAGGGAAGATCGCGCTCGGGTGCTTGTGATAGCTCCCTTTTGGCCCAGGAGGAGTTGGTTTTCGGAGCGAATGAGCCTTCTGGTGGCTCAACCGTTCCTTCTTCCGTTAAGAGCGGATCTGGCGTTGCAGCCCCTCTCGGGGATTCTTCACCACGATCCAGAGTCCCTTCTTTTGGCTGCTTGGCCCCTGATAGTGCCGCGGATTTCTTATAACCATTCGTAGAGTTCTACTAGGGGAATTTTATAATTCCCGTCTTTCGGTCTTTTTCCTCTGGTGTAAAGAGCGAAATCAAACCCCGTCTAAGGCTCCTATTGGTTCAATTGCGGATTTTCTAATCTCGCTATTTGACAAAGGGAGATCCATCTCTACTATCCGAGGCTACCGATCGGCGATCGGGGCCATTCCTTCAGGCTTCTCAGATGGTTCGGGGATTTCCAATTCCCCGCTATTGAGTGGTTTGATTCGGTCGTTCTTTCTGAAACGTCCTCCTTGTTCTTTCTGAAACGTCCTCCTTGTTCTAGGTTAGTATCGTCTTGGAGTCTGCCTAAGGTCCTGGAGGCCTTGGTGAAACCTCCTTTTGAACCGTTAGGTGAAGCTCCGCTTCATCATCTTACGGTTAAGACGCTCTTTTTGGTAGCTATTGCCTCTGGGCAGAGGCGCAGTACTCTTCATGCTCTCTGTCTTTCTCCTAGTCATGTTCGCTGGGAGAGAAAAGGTGTTAGATTGATTCCTAAGGCTTCTTTTATGGCCAAGAATCAAACGGCTGCCTCTGGCCCTGTTGACAGCTTTCTTTTTCTTTGTCCGCTTTCTGGATTTTCGTCAGTGCGCAAGGACAAAGTTTGGTGTCCTGTTAGGGCTCTCAAATGGTATATTGATAAGACTAAGTCTTATCGTAAGGATGATCAGTTGTTCCTGATCATTAGAGGGCCTTTTTCTCTTGCTTCTCTTGATTCCATTTCTAGATGGATCGTCGAGGCTATTAGGGCCGCTGGCGCAGAGGCTCTTTTATCTGACAGTAAGCCTTGTGCTCATGACACGTGTAGTGTCAGCACTTCCTGGGCTCTGTTTCAAGGTGTGGCGCTAGATGATATTTTGAAGGCTGCTTATTGGCGTTCGCCCAATTCCTTCATCTCTTGCTACCTTAGGGATGTCCCTGCAGGTGAGGCTATTTTTGCGTCAGCCACCTTGAAGGCCGCTGTGTCTTCTTTGTAATCTTCGGTGTAATCCTATTCCCTTCTGCTTGAAACATGCCTCCCGGTCTTTGAGTTGGCGCTGGTCTGGCATAATAGGTAGGTATATATGATTTATTGCAGTAAATTTGTAAAATCAGCATTGATTTTCTTATTTACTATATAAATCTATATACCTACCTATGACCCTCCCTCCTTCCCCTCACCTTGCAAGCAACATGTTTCTTCTTGGAGTTGCTCGCAAAAGAGGAAGATGGCCGTGGCGTGTTGACGCGCGTGAGTGGCGAAGGGGACAATAGGATTACGGGGGGTGCGCACAATATTGTGACTCATTTGTGTTAAATTCTCGAAGGGGTCCCGTAGTCAAGACTACTGGCATAATAGGTAGGTATATAGATTTATATAGTAAATAAGAAAATCAATGCTGATTTTACAAACTTGAGACATGATAGAATGATAATGAATCTACCCATTTCTATCAAAAACAGAAAATCGACTGATCCAAGCAAATTTACTATTTTGGGCTGTTTTCTACGTTGTGGCCCGGGCGGGTTACAAATGTGTCTTTATGTACTTTGCAGGGCATGCAGTGAAGAACTATGTCTGCTATACGCTACACATTTGATTTATTGACAAATTCGCTGGTTTGAATGTAATACATTGTTGATAAAATTAAGTTCTAAAAAGTCAGATTGCCTGGATTTTTTTTTTTTTTTTTTTGTGTCTCCTATGAAATTGAACACAGGCTAAAAGTTCTTCTAGAATCATTGAAAATGACTGTTTATTTATTTTTTTTTAATTCTCTAATGGCACTGGGGAAATACATTGCCACTGCTGTTTTGCTTTATCCTTAATATGAGCTTTCAATTCGTAGGTGATTGTTGATTTCTTCATAAATCTCAACATAAGCAATAATTTTGTTCATGGAATATGTTAAATGACTGAATCCCTTTTGTTTTGCATATAGAGGTAATTTGGCAATTCCTTTTACCTAATATGCTACCCAGGTGATGCAATTCTGTTTAAACAGCTCTTCAGTCTATTTTTCACAGCATTACAATGACATTTTTACCTTTACAGGTTAGTGTATATCTGTAGCATGTGATGTTTGGTTTATCACGTTCCGTATTTTCACCTGCATTTGGGAGGCCCACCCTGATTTGGGATTGGTTGCTCTTTGGAAGCCTGTCTCTTGTCAGGGTGGACCTCCTAACGTGTTTCATAATTATGCATGGGAGCTCATCCATGTCCATGCATGCTTCACTGAAGTATGCTTGGTAGTTCATTTATGCACACGAAATTGTGTGTGTGCCCAAATGTTTACCAGTTGTATCTATGTATCAATGTTTCTCTATGTGTAGCCTCTTCCTTGTATTGTAACTGTTCTAATTTCTTCTCTTTCGACTTCTATCTCTTCACAGGTCACTGCCTTGCCCACACGCACACGATCATTGTCCGTACTAGGAACGACTTACTCCGTTCCGTGTTTTACTTTGATACTTTATGGCTGATAACATTCCCTTCAATATAATGAGCGATGATGAGCTTTACGGCTTGTTTAGACCTAATACTAGTACTCCAAATAATAATTGTAATTTACTGCAATAAATCATATATACCTACCTATTATGCCTGTAGTCTTGACTACGGGACCCCTTCGAGAATTTAACACAAATGAGTCACAATATTGTGCGCACCCCCCGTAATCCTATTGTCCCCTTCGCCACTCACGCGCGTCAACACGCTACGGCCATCTTCCTCTTTCTTGCTCGCCCCCGACGAGATAGGACGTATAGTCACAGCGCTCCTGAAATCAGGTCTTATAGTATCTTTTAGGTGCGCTTTTTCGCATAGTTAAAGCACTTTTAGGTACCTATATTCGCTTAGATTATAGTACTTTGTGTTTTAGTAGTCACTCTTGCCGATTGCAAGGGATTTTTGATTCCCTTTCTTGGCATTTATTTTTCTCTTTCACGGTCAGCCCCACGTAGATATTTCTGTGTGTTTGCGGGTGTTTCCGTTTGTCACCGAGCCTTTGGGTTCGGTGTTTGTTCTTACGGTTTTTTGGCTGTGAAAATTCTTTTGTGCGTATCTCCCAAATAAAATTTACCCTTATTTTACTGCATTCAGTTGAAGTATTCTTATTTTGAAAAGTATACTTTATTGTCTGTTTTATTGCAGTGGTATGGATTCGGAAGAAGAAGCAGCTAGGTCAAGGAGACCTGCTTCTTCCGAAGAGTGCCCCCGCACTGGGAGCTTTTAGCTCCCAACCCATGGCTACTGCATCTTCTTGCTTAGCCAATATGGGTGATTTGGGCGATTCTCTAGGCTTACGCCATGAGCGCTCCAATCCCTTTATGGGAAGTGAACGTCCCTCCGCGGAGGGATCGGTTCGTGTTTCCGAAGCGGCTTCGGAGATCCGAACGAATCCGATTAAGCGTTCTAAGAAAAGGGTTTCGGCTACGACTCTTGTCGAGCCAGCCAAGAAAAAGGCCAAGAAGAAGGCAAAAAGTGGCAAGGCTTTGCCGGCCTCTTGCCCGTCTGGCCTGGCTAACCCAGTTAGCTCCTCTCAAGCTGACATGTTCAGCATGATGCGGGCTTTTGCTCAGAATCAGGGTTGGTCCTTTGTACCGGCTACTTCAACCCTGACTTCTGTCCCTATTCAGGGGTCTCGCTTTGAGTCTAATCAGCCTTTTGTGATTGATTCGTCTTTGTCTGAGTCGGATTCGCATGTGCCTCCTATTCCCGCGGCCCTTGGGGCGCCGCCGGGCGAGGAGACTTTTGTTGAACCATGCGGGGCTCTGCCTGCTGAGGCCTTTGTTAGCGTTCCTTTGTCTCATTCCACTCGGGTGGAACCAGATTTGGAGGTGGCCTCTCAAGCTTCGGTTTCTGAATCGCTTGGGCAGGCGGAGTCTCAATCGCTCGCCCTCTGTGGGGTGGAAGCGATTGCTTTGTTGTCCAGATATCTCCCTGAATTTCAGTCAACCCGCGCGCAGGGTTCGACTTCGCGTTGGTTTAAGCAGCAGGATTCCTGCTGAGTCCTTTGTTGGCGTTCCTTTGCCGGGTCATCCCGGTCCGCCCTTGCACTGGGCGCCTTGGCGCCCGGCCCATGGCTGTTGCATCTTCTTGCTCAGCCGATATGGGTAATTGGTGCGCGTCTTTGGGTTCAATACCCTCAGCGCACTTCTCCCTCAGCGGAGGGTTCGGTTCGTGTTCCCGAAGGGCTTCGGGGATCCGAACGAAACCGAATAAACGCTCTGAAAAGCGGGTTTCGACTTAGGCTCTTTTTGGGCCAATCAGAAGCCTAGGGAAGGGGCTAAAAGAGGCAAGGCTTTGCCTGCCTCTTGCCCATCGGGTTTAGCTAACCCTCCGGTCTCTCAAGCTGAGATGTTCGGTGTGAGATGGGCTTTGCCCAGACTCAGGGTTGGTCCCTTGTACCAGGCATCACATCCCCTGCTTTTGTTCCTTTTTTGAGTCGGACATCGAGACTAATTAGCCTTTTATGGTTTATTCTTCTTTGTCTGTGACGGGATCACATGCGCCCCCTATTCTCGCAGCCTCGGGGCTCCGTCGGGTGAGGAGGCTTATGGCGGTTCATGCGTGAATCCGACTGTTTCGGCCTTTGTTCGTGATCCTTTGTCACGATCATTTCAGGCGGAACCAAGTTTGGAAGCGGCCTCTCAAGCTTCGGTTTCCGAATCGCTGGGGCAGGCAGAGCCTTAGTCGCTCTCCCTTTGTGGGGTAGAAGCGATTGCTTTGTTCTAAACTTTCCCTGACTTTCAGCCAGCCCGCACGCAGGGTTCGACTTTGCTTGGGTTCAGGCAGCGGGATTCCTCCGAGGGTATTTCTCTTGCGGAGGATTTCAAGCTGGATTATGGACGCATTGAAGCGGCGCTTCTTTTAAGCGTCATGTTTGGTTTGCAGTGGTCATAGTTTTCCACTGCAGCTGCCTCGGTCATGTACCGTCGCAGAGTCTTGTTTCTTACGGCCCTTTGGGTTAAGGAGTCGGACATCGCACTGCTTCTCTCGGATGTTCCGTCTCGGGTCCTTTTTGGCTTTTGGCGATGCGCGATAACAGGTCTCTGTCTTGTTTACATGCTCATCCTCAGTCGATGCGAGCCTCTGTCCGCGTCTTGGTTGGTGGCTGTCTTCGTTCCTTTCTCCCCGCTTGGGAGGCCATCTCCGGGGACGCTTTTGTTCTCTTTGGCGGACGAGACGGATTCTTCATAGATCTGTCCGCCCCGCTCCCCGGAGGGGCTATAGGAACTCGGTCACCTCACAGGCCCTAGCTCGTTCTCGTGCCTCATCAGAGATTGAATCTCTGTTGAAGAAGTGGGCTATAGAAAGGGTAAGAGACTGGCTGTCTTTTTCCCTTTCTCCGACTTTTGTTATTCCCAAGCGCTCGGGAAAACTTCAGTACATTTTCGGATGGAGACTCTCGCCTCCATTCTCCTGTTGATCAAGAGGAAGGACTACGCGGTCTTGATAGTTTTTCGAAGATGCGTATTTCCACTTTCCCATTCATCGCGCTTCGCGCGATCTTCTGGGGTTTTCCTTCCTCTCAGAGACTTATCGCTTTCGCACTCTTCCCTTCGGGCTGCGCCCAGTCCCTCGGGTTCTTACTCAGGTTGTAGCCGTGCTGGCAGCCTCTCTGAGGCGACGCGGCCTTCGGCTATTTTTGCTACCTGGACGATTGGCTTCTCCTGGCGGAGTCGCGCTATTGTTTGTTGAACGAGACTCGTTTGCTCGTCAATCTTACTCAAGACTTGGGTTTCCTAATATTTTGGGAAAAGTCAGAGTTAGTTCCTACTTGCAGCCCAGTTTTTCTGGGGGCTGTGTTGGACATTTGGAATCAGTTGGCTCGGCCCAGTCGAGACAGGTTTCTCACCATTGTCTCGGTAGCTCGCAAACTCATGCTGGCCAGAAAGGTTCTTGCGCGAGGCAAGTCCTTCCGTACCCCCCCCCCCCCCCCTTCCGTTGATCTCGGTTTCGACGGACGCCTCTCGGTTGGGGTGGGGAGGACATTGCAATGGCAGCGCGGTCGCGGGGGATTGGTCTCATCTTGGGACTCTTCCCCATATTTAATGTCCTGGAGTTTATGGCAGTTCTTTTAACCCTGCTTCATTTCAGAAGTCGACTTTTCAGTCGTTCAGTTCTGATCCTCACGGACAATGTCACTGTGGCGGCTTATGTCAATCTGCAGGGAAGCACTCGTTCTGCTATCCTGAATGCCCTAGCAGCACAGCTGTGGAGGTGGTGTTGTCGCATGGCGATCACACCCGTGGCCTCTTTCATCCCCGGTCTGGAAAACCTCATTGCGGATTTTCTGTCTCGGGGTAGGTGTCTTCCATCGGAATGGATGCTCCATCCAGAGGTCTTTCGCCGCATTTGCAGTTATCTGGATCCACTGGAAGTGGATCTTTTTGCGTCGGTTCTAAACCACCTACTTCCGATATATTGCTCCTGTGCGCGCGATTGGGGAGCTTGGGCTCTCAATGCTTTCTCTCTCAGTTGGGAGAATCTTCGAGGATTTGCCTTTCCTCCCTTCCAGCTGATTCCAGCTGAATAGATTAGCTGGAGCTAATGAGCCTTCTGGCGGCTCAACCGTTCCTTCTTCCGTTAAGAGTGGATCTGGTGTTGCAGCCCCTCTCGGGGATTCTTCACCACAATCCAGAGTCCCTTCATTTGACTGCTTGGCCCTTGTCGGGGAATCTGCAAGACAGTCGGGTCTCTGTGATAGAGCCGCGGAATTTTTATTGTCCAGTCGTAGAGTTTCTACTAGGGAGATTTATAATTCCCGTCTTTCGGTCTTTTTCCTTTGGCGTAAAGAGCGAAATCAAACCCCTTATCGGCTCCTATTGGTTCAATTGCGCATTTGCTAATCTCGCTATTTGACAAAGGGAGATCCATCTCTGCTATCCGAGGCTACCGTTCGGAACGATCGGGGCCATTCATTCGGGTTTCTCAGATGGTTCGGGGATTTCCAATTCCCCGCTGTTAAGTGGTGTGATTCGGTCGTTCTTTTTGAAGCGACCTCCTTGTTCTAGGTTAGTGCCGTCTTGGAGTCTGCCTAAGGTCCTGGAGGCCTTGGCGAAACCTCTTTTCGAACCGTTAGGTGAAGCTCGCTTCATCATCTTACGGTTAAGACGCTCTTTTTGGTAGCTTTTGCCTCTGGGCAGAGGCGCAGTACTCTTCATGCTCTCTGCCTTACTCCTGGTCATGTTCGCTGGGAGAGAAAAGGCGTTAGATTGATTCCTAAGGCTTCTTTTATTGCCGAGAATCAGACAGCTGCCTCTGGCCCTGTTGAGATTTTTCTTTGTCTGCTTTCTGGGTTTTCGTCAGTGCGCGAGGACAAAGTGGCTCTCAATTGGTATTTTAATAAGACTAAGTCTTATCGTAAGGATGATCAGTTGTTCCTGATCACTAGAGAGCCTTTTTCTCCTGCTTCTCTTGATTCCATTTCTAGATGGATTGTCGAGGCTTTTAGGGCTGCTGGCACAGGGGCTCTTTTTTCCGACAGTAAGCCTCGTGCTCATGACACTCGTAGTGTCAGCACTTCTTGGGCTCTGTTTCAAGGTGTGGCGCTTGATGATATTTTGAAGGCTGCTTATTGGCGTTCGCCCAATTCCTTCATTTCTTGCTACCTTAGGGATGTTCCCGCAGGTGAGGCTATGTTTGCGTCAGCCACCTTGAAGGCCGCTGTGTCTTTGTATTCTTCGCTGTAATCCTATTCCCTTCTGCTTGAAACATGCCTCCCGGTCTTTGAGTTGGCGCTGGTCTGGCATAATAGGTAGGTATATATGATTTATTGCAGTAAATTTTTAAAATCAGCACTGATTTTCTTATTTACTATATAAATCTATATACCTACCTATGACCCTCCCTCCTTCCCCTCACCTTGCAAGCAACATGTTTCTACTTGGGATTGCTCGCAAAAGAGGAAGATGGCCGTAGCGTGTTGACGCGCGTGAGTGGCGAAGGGGACAATAGGATTACGGGGGGTGCGCACAATATTGTGACTCATTTGTGTTAAATTCTCGAAGGGGTCCCGTAGTCAAGACTACAGGCATAATAGGTATATAGATTTATATAGTAAATAAGAAAATCATTGCTGATTTTACAAATTCTTCTCATTTTGATAATCTTGCATCTCAAAGAATTAATACTCTAGCTACTGACTTAAATGAAGATAAGGATAACTACTATATAAGCTCAAACTTTACTATGAATCAGTTTAAATCTCTTGAAAAAACACCTGTTACATTTTCCTTAATGCACTTGAATATTAGAAGTTTGAATTGTAACTTTGATAACTTGCGCTTTCTAATGGATACTCCCGGTCACTCATTTTCTATAATTGCTTTGACCGAAACATGGCTAACTCAAGAATCTGCTAGTTCATACTCACTCCCCGGTTATGCCTTCGTAGAGAATAATAGAAATAATAGAAGGGGAGGTGGGGTAGCTCTCTATATTAATCAACATTTTCACTATTTTATTCATAGTGATCTCAACTGTATGACTGAAATTGCTGAATCAATTGTCATTGAAATTAGAGTACCAAATTCCAAGAACATTTTGATCACGGTATGTTACAGACCTCCTAATACAAATATTCATGACTTCTTAGAATATCTGCAAGATTTATTGCACAATCCTCTATTTACAAACAAAGACTGCTATATTATAGGAGACTTTAACATAGATATATCTAGTTCTTCTATTAATACTTCACAAGAATTTTTGGATACCGTGTTTTCTGCATCCTTCTTACCTTTAATTACTAAACCAACTCGGGTTACCAACCAAACAGCAACCCTCATAGATAACATCTTTTGTAATGTTATTCCTTTACCCGAATCAGGAATTGTTTTATCGGACATATCAGATCACTACCCAATTTTTTTCACGAAGTCCTTGTAGTTTTAATAAAAAAGATATCCCGTCGGAAAGATTTAGAAGAATAACACCTAATAAAATAGCGCAATTGAAAGCAAGTCTTGAAGGTGCTGATTGGGCTGATGTTTATAGTTCGCATGATACAAATACAGCTTACAATACTTTTATGACGAGTTTCATGTCCCATTTAGATAGGCATATTCCATTAGTGAAAAAATCCTCTAATTATAAAAAGAGCCCAAGACTTCCTTGGATAACTAAATCAATTTTAAGATCAATAAATCGAAAAAACAACTTATATTACGCCAACAAAATTCAGCGTTCTGAAAAGTCTCACCGTAAATATACTACTTACAGAAATATTCTCACCAAAATATTACGAATTGAAAAACGGAATTTCAAAATCAGTTGATTCTCTTTAAACACGATATTAGTAAATCATGGAAAATCATAAATAGTGTTATTAATAAGAATAACGATAAATCACGTGTAACAAATATTAAATATAACAATGTAGAAATCCACGATTCAGTACAAATAGCTAATGTATTCAACCAATATTTTTCCGAGATAGGACATAATCTTGCAAAAAATATTCCTCCAACGCAAAAGAAATTTTCAGATTTCATACACCAGCCAAATCCCAATTTGCTGTTTTTGTCCCTGTACATAGAAAAGAGTTAATAGATATAGTTCACAATTTGAAAAATAAAAAGAGTACTGGACACGATGGTATTGATAACATTTTATTGAAAAACGTCATAAATTACATAGTCGATCCGTTGGTGCATATATTTAATTTGTCTTTGTCTAGCGGTGTTGTTCCTGATTGTATGAAGATTTCCAAGGTTATTCCGGTTTACAAAAAAGGAGAAAAATGTCATATTTGTAATTTTAGACAAATTTCTCTTTTACGCGCTCTTTCAAAAATTCTGGAAAGAATAATATACAAAAGACTTCTAAATTTCCTTAATAAAAACAACATAATTTCTGATTTTCAGTTTGGCTTTCGCCGAGGGCATAATACATCCCATGCTGTGCTTGCCTTTGTCGAAAAAATTACAAGGGCTATTGATAAATTAAATCATACTGTGGGCGTTTTCCTGGACCTCTCCAAGGCCTTTGATATCATAGATCATAAAATACTTCTCTACAAATTGAACAATTATGGAATTCGTGGCAAGGCCTTGGGGTGGTTCAGCAACTATCTAACAAACCGAAAGCAATTTGTATGTATAAATGACCAATGTTCTTCTATGCAGGATGTAAACTGTGGTGTTCCGCAGGGTAGTTTACTGGGCCCCCTTTTATTTATAATCTATATCAATGATATCCATAACTCATGTAATATCCTCTCTTTTATGTTATTTGCAGATGACTCTAATGTGCTCCTCTCACATCCAAATCCTGATATTTTGATTAATACCCTAAATATTGAATTAGACAAATTGTTACAATGGATAAGAGCCAATAAGTTGTCAGTAAATTTACAAAAAACAAAATGTATGCTCTTTAGCAATTCTATAGATATCTTGCCACATAACATTAAATTAGATAGTACTGATATTGAAGTCGTTTCTTCAATGAAATTTTTAGGTTTGACAATAGACGATAGACTTTCATGGAAAGTACACATTGATACAATTTGTCGAACAATTTCCCGGAATATAGGAATTATAAATAAGGTTAAATTTGTTCTGCCAACTAATTCACTACTAATGCTCTACTCGACATTAATTTTACCCTATCTAAATTATGGTATTATTGTTTGGGGAAATACACACAATTCTTATCTTCATAGAATATTACTTCTACAAAAGCAAGCTATGCGTGTTATTTGTAACAATTCATGGAGATCCCATACTGATGTCTTATTTATAGAAAATAAAATCTTGAAGATAACTGACTTATATCGCTATAATCTCGGTCAGTTTATGTACCAATTGAATAATAATGCTCTACCCTCAATCTTCAATATAATATTCAATAAAAACAAAACTATACATCAATACCCCACACGACAATCTGACGAATTTCATCTGCCATTAACTAGAACTATGCTCTCTAAATCCATCTTTACTTTCACAGGCCCGAAGCTCTGGACTATTCTTGATAATAGCATCAAGAATGCCCCTAGTTTAAACTCTTTTAAATTTAAATTTAAAACAATTCTTCTGAGTAACTGTTCTCAAACCTCGGCTCTCAAAAACTCATCATCCCTCAATCTTCTTCAAATTATTTCAAACAACATTGTACATGATTACGTTCCTATTCAATTTATGCTGCCATCCGTATTCTGGTCGGTCTGTGTTGTGTTGTGTGTGTCTCATATGCTTAGGTCAGACGGACATGTACGGATGTCTGCGGATGCATCCGTAAAAAAAAATAATTTCACCCGCAGAAATTGTTGAAAATCTGCGCAAAAAGCCAAAAAACCACGGTAGATACGCATGAGATACGGATGCAATACGCATGAAATACGCAAATCCTGCGGATGTTCTGCGGAAGACACCCCTTTGGCGGATGTGCCACGCTAGTGTCACTTAAATTCTGCGCAAGATGCGGACTAGATACGGATGTTCTGCGGAAGATACGGAAGTCCTGCGCACGATACGCATACGCACACGGATGTCGGCTTTCTCCTCGTCCGCAACATCCGCATATATACCGCGGCTTGTGGAGCATCACTTCAGTTGCGATTCGATCTTTGGAGAGAACACTACTACTACTACTACTACAGATTTTCAAAATTCACGCTGCGGATCTGCGTATGTCTGCGGATCCTGCGGATTAGGTTACGGATGGATACGGACGTTTTACGCAAAAATACGCAAAGATACGGATCAATACGCATGATACGGAACAATACGCAAATTCTACCTAAATTCTGCGCAAAAGACCTTGCGCGGGAAATTTAAAATAATTTTGAGATTTTCAAAACTTTTTCGCGGAAGACCTCGATTCCTGCGCACTCCCACGGATTTTTACGGATGCACTTACGGATGATACGCATGATACGGATTGCTGCGGATTTCTACGGATTTTTACGGATGCACATCCGCAGACATGCGTATCGCGCGTATCTGTCCGTCTGACCATAGCATTAGTAAGAGTCCTACCCTCTCTCGTTCTTTTCTCCCTTCCTTTTCTGTCTCTTTCACTCCTGTTATGTTATGTTTATCCGGTTCATGTGCAAATATGTTCCCTTTTCAACGATACACTATTTTTGCAATTATAAGTTATCGGGGGCTGCAATCTACAAGCCTAGCTTTTTAGCAGTCCCCTCCGCTACCAACCTAGTTTGGTTTTGGTTTTTCTATGTCTATATTGTACGCTGTAACCAATAATTGTAAGTTTCATTGATTTGCTATGTACGATGTAAACCTATGTATTTTATATTGTTGGAGTGGAAATAAATGAAATGAAATGAAATGAAACGCTCCCTTGAGTTTGTGCATGTGGCCGAAGACCAGCACCCCTATGCCGGAAACCGGCTCCAAGACAGCGAAAATGAACTTAGTATTGCCACGGCAACTCTTTATTTATTTTTTATTTTTTAATTTGGTTAAAACTGAAACAAATAGGTCTTCCATGATTTGAGTGAAAAAAATTTGTCTTACGTGGCCGAAGACTAGCATAAATGGCGGTGCCGTGGTTACGGACATATTTCGACAGGGCTCCGCGGCTAAAATCATTTTATATACCCTAAGGAAGCTTCACACCAAAAATGGTGTTTTTGTCCGCCGTGTCACAATAATCGAAAAAATTGGACCCTAAGTGACCCAGTTATATGGGGATCTTTGCCTCATGTATTTCTATTCCTTCACCACCGACAATGACTGTCTCATGTGCCTTCTGAATGGTTATCTGACGGCCCACGACTTTCGCGATTTCTGACTTTCTGAGGTTTCACAAGACCGACATTGTTGTTCTCGTGGACTCTCGGTCTAATGGAATTTACTGCAATAAATCATATATACCTACCTATTATGCTAGTCACTTGACTACGCGAACCCGTTCGAGAACTTAACACAAATGAGTCACAATATTGTGCGCACCCCCCCGTAATCCTATTGTTCTCCCCTTCGCCACTCACGCGCGGCAACACGCAACGGCCATCTTCCTCTTTCTTGCTCGCCCCCGTCGAATTAGGATGTCGAGTCACTGAGCTCCAGAAATCAGGTCTTTTTGTATCTTTTCAGCGCGCTTTTTCCCATCTTAAAAGCATTTTTCTGTAGTTATATTCGTCTAAGATTATAGTACTCTTGTGTTTTTTATGTCACTCTTGCCGATTGCAAGGGATTTTTGATTCCTTTCTAGGCATTTATTTTTCTTTTTCACGGTCAGCCCCACGTAGTTATATCTGTGTATTTGCGGGTGTTTCCGTTTGACCCGAGCCTTTAATGGTTCGGTGTTTGTTTTACGGTTTTGCTGTGAACATTTTTTTTGCGTATATCAAAATTTTAGTTATTTACCTGCACTCATTTAAAGTATTTCATATTTTGGTATACTTTATTGCCTGTTTTATTGCAGTGTTATGAGTTCGGAAGAAGAAGCAACTAGGTCACGGAGACCTGCTTCTTCCGAAGAGTCGTCTAGCAAGACGACTCGGCCTTCCGGAACTCTCCCGAGTACTTCTCCCGTAGAGGGAGGTGGGCATCCCTCTGTGGAGGGTTCGGTTCGTGTTTCCGAAGCGGCTTCGGATATCCGTACGAAACCGAATAGACGCTCTAAGAAGCGGGTCTCGGCTTCGGCTCCTGATGAGCCAGCTAAGAAGAAGCCTAAGAAAGGGGCTAAAAGAGGCAAGGTTCTGCCTGCCTCTTGCCCGTCTGACCCGTCTATTCCGCCTGACTCCTCTCAATCTGAGATGCTCAGCATGATGCGGGCTTTTGCCTAGTCCAGATACTGGCCGATTTTAATTCGGCCGCTTCCCCCACACACTCACACGCCATTGATTCACATACTCCACTCACCGCGCAAAACCGCTGATCGCGCGACTCCACTAATCTGTACTCCCCGAAAAAAATCGTCCGGAATACCCTGCCAGAACGAGCGAGATAATGTAGTATGACATCATCTAATTGATATTCATACGTAACCGCTCCGTAATGAATATGCATTGCAAGAAACAGCTGATCACATGCGCCAGGGATCGCGATGTTAGCGAAAGAAAACAATGCACGTGTGTGCATGTGTGCAGTGGCCGTGAGTGAAAACTTCCAGAGCTAGAGGTGCACGGTGTTTGATATACTCGCTGCTCGATGGCAATGGCGATGGCCGTCAAAGAAGAAAATGGCAGGGAAGACGAGCAGCTTTGCTATGGGAAGATGGTGCATGATATGCGATGTACAGCTTGTCACGCAAAAACATTACACGAATCTTCAGTCAACAAAGGTGAACAGATCTGAGCTTCAGAAGCAATTTTAGAGATGTATTATATAGTCTTACGTACATGCGAGATTTTATTTGTTTCGTATTCAAAATGTCTACAATGGAGCTACAAAATTAAATTCAACATGGATTTGATTCATTCAAATATATATTCAATATTCACTGCGGTTTTTAAACTAATTTAAAGAAATAATGTCAAAATCTATTTTGGATTAAACTTATAATGAATTGTAAAGCCTTGAATTTAGACTATAACTTAATCGGCCACGATTTGCATTCAGCTTGATTGACATTTGCAATAAGCTAATCAGCGGAGCTTTGACAATCGTATAGGCGGAGCCCGACGGTGAGAGTTCCCCCTGAAATTCGGGGGAGATGGCAGGTTTGGCTGGACTGTATTGAGGATCGACAAATTTGTGTAAGTCACTCGCCCTCAACGTCCGCTTGGTCTGCTTGCTGCGTGGACTATTCCCGGTGGAGCCACTCAATGTGACTTGGGGACCGCATGACCGTTACCAAAATCGCGGATATAGGGGTAAATTTCAAGGAACGTCCGCGGACAGAATATTCCTCGAAAATTATATAGAAAATAGGGGTGCGCAGGTGTCCTCGAAATTGATAATATAGGGGTCAGGAAAAGGGAAGAAAACCCAAGGCATGAAGAAAAATCCCGGAGCCGAGTCGCTAGCTGCGGGCCTGCCGGGGATCGGAGGGCGCGTTCATCGTTGAGAAAAAAATCCCCGTACTGCCGTCAGTCAGCAAGATGGCGGACGTGAAGGTAATAACGCTGTTGGGCTCGATCGCTCGCTGTACGCTGATTAGCCATAGCATAGGCAACATGACGCCACTGGCAGCTCGCCAGCGCCATCTTGTTTCCCTCAAAACAATTCCGGAACGTCGCCGCTGTATTTTGACCAAGTTTGAAGGACTATTTTACTCATATAATCATCATATGCCCTTCAAAGATGAAGTGGGAAGGTGCATGAAACGTGATGTTCGTGAAAGTCGTGTGAAAGGACTTATGTTTCACAGTGATCACACTTCACAGGTCAGAATAGTTCAACTTACACTAACAGTAACACTACAGTCCCATTCATACGCTTTCATGTTTTTGGGTGTATGGGTATGAGGCACTCATAGCCGTAGCCATAGGCCATTGCTGCTAATAGTACACTCATAGGCCCTTGCCTAACATTCACTCACTGTTGCAGCAGTCAAAAGCAGACAACAAAACTGTTCTAAACAAGATTTAAATTTAAAAAATTGCCATATTACCTGATTCAGGGACTCTTCAACTCTTACTTATAGTTTTTCTTATGTTAAGTTTTAGTCTTTGCAACAAATGTAGGGATTCAGACTTGAAACAGAAAGTGAAATTTAAAAATTAAATAATTATTTTCCTCTCCTGTATGAATGATCTAGCCTGGAAAAGGGCCTGCTGATACACACAAAAGCTATTGAAGCCTATTCACCCGTAAAAGCTAGTCTGGAGTACAAGGTTATCTTCAGATAAGCTTGTACATGTAGTGCTTATACAATTAATATAAGGAAAATGCATTTTTTAATGTGTTAATTGTTATTCATTTAAAAATATTTCGGCAATAGTTCATATAAACTCCTGGGGAAAAACCACTGAACTCTATGGACCATATGGTTATTTGAAATAACCGCTATGTCTGACCACTCACAAATAGGCGAGGTTAAATAACCTCATACCGACTTATACATGTACAAGCTTATCTGAAGATAACCTTGTAGTACTCCACTCTCCAGACTAGCTTTTAATAGGTGAATAGGCTTCAATAGCTTTTGTGTGTACTATCAGCAGGCCTTTTTCCAGTCTAGACAATTCATAGTATCATACATCATGAGTCATGAGAGGAAAATAATTATTTAAAATTTTATTTTCAATTCTGAATCCCCAAATTTGTGGCACAGTAAGACTAGTTGAAGAGTCCATGAATCAGGTAATCTAGCAAATTAAAGATAATCAAATCTTGCTTAGAGCAATTTTGTTGTCTGTTTGTGACCGCTGCAACAGTGAATGTTGGATACAGTCCCACATAGGCAAGGGCCCACCCATAGGTCATCTCGTGTATGAATGATCTAGACTGGAAATAGGCACGCTGATACACACAAAAGCTGTTGAAGCCTATTCACCCATAAAAGCTAGTCTGGAGTACAAGGTTATCTTCAGATAAGCTTGTACATGTATAAGTCGGTATGAGGTTATTTAACCTCGCCTATTTGTGAGTGGTCAGACATAGCGGTTATTTCAAATAACCATATGGTCCATAGAGTTCAGTAGTTTTTCCCCAGGAGTTTATAATTATGAACTATTGCCGAAATATTTTTAAATGAATAATAACACATTAAAAAATGCGTTTTCCTTATATTAATTGTGTGTGAACTTGTAATTTGAGGAATCGGGTCTTGGACACCTATTATGTTAATGAAAGAAGGGCATAAACGTCTTGTCCTTGAAATATGGTAAAATAGGGGAAAGTTTCCGAAAGTGTCCTTACAATCTTAAAAATAGGGGTATTTCAAAGTACCATTTTGTCCTTGTTTTGACGTAAAAAAGGGGGTTAAATTTCACAGAATGTCCTTGAAATTGACTGCAAAAGGGGTTATTTGCATTTTCGGTAACGGTCATACGCGTCCCCCTCTGCGGGGGAGTGGCTCCACCGGGGATTATTAATTCAATACAGTCCAGTAGGTGGACTAGCTTTTGCCCAAAGTCAGGGTTGGTCCCTCTTACCGGGTTCCACAACCCCTGCTTCTGTCCCTCTTCTAGGGTCTGACATTGAGACTAACCAGCCTTTTATGGTTGATTCTCCATTGTCTGAGTCGGGATCGCTTGCGCCTCCTATTCCTGCAGCCCTTGCAGCTCCGCCGGGTGAGGAGACCTATAGTGGTCAATGGGAGTGTCCGCCTGTTTCGTCTTTTGTTGGCGGTCCTTTGTCCCAATCAATTCAGGCGGAACCAGATTTGGAGGCGGCTTCTCAAGCTTCGGTTTCCGAATCGTTTGAGCAGGTAGAGCCTCAGTCGCTCTCCCTTTGTGGGGTAGAAGCGATTGCTTTGTTGTCCAAATATCTCCCTGAATTTCAGTAAGCCCGCAGGGTTCCACTTCGCGTTGGTTCAGGCAGCGGGATTCCTCCGAGGGTATTTCTCTTGCGGAGGATTTCAAGCTGGAGTATGACCGCATTGAATCAGCGATTCTTGTTAAGCGCCCTGTTACGGTTAGGGGTGAGGCCTTTGCCTTTGATTCCCAAGATCAAGACAGCTTTTTCAAGGCTAAGTCTCTCTCTCCGGAGATTCTAGCGGTGGGTCGTTGTTTGCGGGTTACCAATCCGCTTACCTCTGTCTCTTTTAAGTCTGAGGATAGGCGTTGGAGCAGTGTTGAAAGCCAGGTCAGAGCAGGTATGCGCTTGGCTGCTTTTCAAGGTTTTCTCTCCAACCTCAGGTCCAGGGCGGAGGAGTTGAATGTCACTGATGGTGACAAGCTGGTTATTTACTGCAATAAATCATATATACGTACCTATTATGCCAGTAGTCTTGACTACGGGACCCCTTCGAGAATTTAACACAAATGAGTCACAATATTGTGCGCACCCCCCGTAATCCTATTGTCCCCTTCGCCACTCACGCGCGTCAACACGCTACGGCCATCTTCTCTTTCTTGCTCGCCCCCGACGAGATAGGACGTATAGTCACAGCGCTCCTGAAATCAGGTCGTATAGTATCTTTTAGGTGCGCTGTTTCGCACATTTAAAGCACTTTTAGGTACCTATATTCGCTTAGATTATAGTACTGTGTGTTTTAGTAGTCACTCTTGCCGATTGCAAGGGATTTTTGATATCCTTTTCTTGGCATTTATTTTTCACTTTCACGGTCAGCCCCACGTAGATATTTCTGTGTGTTTGCGGGTGTTTCCGTTTGACACCGAGCCTTTGGGTTAGGTGTTTGTTCTTACGGTTTTTTGGCTGTGAAAATCTTTTGTGCGTATCTCCCAAATAAATTTTACTCTTATTTTACTGCATTCAGTTGAAGTATTTCTTATTTCGAAAAGTATACTTTATTGTCTGTTTTATTGCAGTGGTATGAATTCGGAAGAAGAAGCAGCTAGGTCACGGAGACCTGCTTCTTCCGAAGAGTCGTCTAGCAAGACGACTCGGCCTTCCAGAACTCTCCCGAGTACTTCGGTACATGGGGGAGGGAGGAGGGCTAAGGGTAAGTTGCCTAGTGGTGTTTCCTTGCAGAGTTTGCCAGTCGCGGAGCTTGCGGCTTCGGGACGGGTGGCGTTAACTGAGTCGGGATTGTCAACTCCGAAGCCCGTGGTTGGGTGGGTGGGTGGCGTCAGATTCTGGTGGTTTGGATATCTCGAATCCAATCCCCCGGTCGTCAAGACCAGAGGGGGGGGGGGGGGGCGGTTGTTTCCCGTACGGTAGCGTTCACTCGCTCTGATCCGTTAGGGGAGACGCGCCCCACTACTGCAGGGCAACCCACGGGCTTAGTCCATGTTGGTCTGGGTTCTCAAACCCTAGCCCCGGCAAACGCCATATGGGGGAACGAGTACTTCCTGGGCTGTCTACATTGCCAGCTAATGGGAATGCTCGAGCTAACAATTATGGACGCTCTTCGGAGCAACAGGTGTTTTCACCTGGGTGCGTGACTACTAGTGCTCCCCTATTGCCGCTCTCTAGCGGTCCAATAGCGGGTTCACACGCCTTTAGTAGTCATCGGGCACATACCGAGTCATCTCGGTCTGCCCCCGCACTGGGTGCTTTTAGCTCCCAACCCATGGCTACTGCATCTTCTTGCTTAGCCAATATGGGTGATTTGGGCGATTCTTTGGGCTTACGCCATGAGCGCTCTAATCCCTTTAAGGGAAGTGAACGTCCCTCCGCGGAGGGTTCGGTTCGTGTTTCCGAAGCGGCTTCGGAGATCCGAACGAATCCGATTAAGCGTTCTAAGAAAAGGGTTTCGGCTACGACTCTTGTCGAGCCAGCCAAGAAAAAGGCCAAGAAGAAGGCAAAAAGTGGCAAGGCTTTGCCGGCCTCTTGCCCGTCTGGCCTGGCTAACCCAGCTAGCTCCTCTCAAGCTGACATGTTCAGCATGATGCGGGCTTTTGCTCAGAATCAGGGTTGGTCCTTTGTACCGGCTACTTCAACCCTGACTTCTGTCCCTATTCAGGGGTCTGACTTTGAGACTAATCAGCCTTTTGTGATTGATTCGTCTTTGTCTGAGTTGGATTCGCATGTGCCTCCTATTCCCGCGGCCCTTGGGGCGCCGCCGGGCGAGGAGACTTTTGTTGAACCATGCGGGGCTCTGCCTGCTGAGTCCTTTGTTGGCGTTCCTTTGCCGGGTCATCCCGGTCCGCCCTTGCACTGGGCGCCTTGGCGCCCGGCCCATGGCTGTTGCATCTTCTTGCTCAGCCGATATGGGTAATTGGTGCGCGTCTTTGGGTTCAATACCCTCAGCGCACTTCTCCCATAAAGGGAGGTGAGCGTCCCTCAGCGGAGGGTTCGGTTCGTGTTCCCGAAGGGCTTCGGGGATCCGAACGAAACCGAATAAACGCTCTGAAAAGCGGGTTTCGACTTAGGCTCTTTTTGAGCCAATCAGAAGCCTAGGGAAGGGGCTAAAAGAGGCAAGGCTTTGCCTGCCTCTTGCCCATCGGGTTTAGCTAACCCTCCGGTCTCTCAAGCTGAGATGTTCGGTGTGAGATGGGCTTTGCCCAGACTCAGGGTTGGTCCCTTGTACCAGGCATCACATCCCCTGCTTTTGTCCCTTTTTTGGGTCGGACATCGAGACTAATTAGCCTTTTATGGTTTATTCTTCTTTGTCTGTGACGGGATCACATGCGCCTCCTATTCTCGCAGCCTCGGGGCTCCGTCGGGTGAGGAGGCTTATGGCGGTTCATGCGTGAATTCGACTGTTTCGGCCTTTGTTCGTGATCCTTTGTCACGATCATTTCAGGCGGAACCAGTTTTGGAAGCGGCCTCTCAAGCTTCGGTTTCCGAATCGCTGGGGCAGGCAGAGCCTTAGTCGCTCTCCCTTTGTGGGGTAGAAGCGATTGCTTTGTTCTAAACTTTCCCTGACTTTCAGTCAGCCCGCGCGCAGGGTTCGACTTTGCTTGGGTTCAGGCAGCGGGATTCCTCCGAGGGTATTTCTCTTGCGGAGGATTTCAAGCTGGATTATGGACGCATTGAAGCGGCGCTTCTTTTAAGCGTCATGTTTGGTTTGCAGTGGTCATAGTTTTCCACTGCAGCTGCCTCGGTCATGTACCGTCGCAGAGTCTTGGTTCTTACGGCCCTTTGGGTTAAGGAGTCGGACATCGCACTGCTTCTCTCGGATGTTCCATCTCGGGTCCTTTGCTTTTGGCGATGCGCGATAACAGGTCTCTGTCTTGTTTACATGCTCATCCTAAGTCGATGCGAGCCTCTGTCCGCGTCTTGGTTGGTGGCTGTCTTCGTTCCTTTCTCCCCGCTTGGGAGGCCATCTCCGGGGACGCTTTTGTTCTCTTTGACGGACGAGACGGATTCTTCATAGATCTGTCCGCCCCGCTCCCCGGAGGGGCTATAGGAGCTCGGTCACCTCACAGGCCCTAGCTCGTTCTCGTGCCTCATCAGAGATTGAATCTCTGTTGAAAAAGTGGGCTATAGAAAGGGTAAGAGACTGGCTGTCTTTTTCCCTTTCCCTTTCTCCGACTTTTGTTATTCCCAAGCGCTCGGGAAAACTTCAGTACATTTTCGGATGGAGACTCTCGCCTCCATTCTCCCGTTGATCAAGAGGAAGGACTACGCGGTCTTGATAGTTTTCGAAGATGCGTATTTCCACTTTCCCTTCTGGGGTTTTCCTTCCTCTCAGAGACTTATCGCTTTCGCACTCTTCCCTTCGGGCTGCGCCCAGTCCCTCGGGTTTTTACTCAGGTTGTAGCCGTGCTGGCAGCCTCTCTGAGGCGACGCGGCCTTCGGCTATTTTTGCTACCTGGACGATTGGCTTCTCCTAGCGGAGTCGCGCGATTGTTTGTTGGACGAGACTCGTTTGCTCGTCAATCTTACTCAAGACTTGGGTTTCCTAATATTTTGGGAAAAGTCAGAGTTAGTTCCTACTTGCAGCCCAGTTTTTCTGGGGGCTGTGTTGGACATTTGGAATCAGTTGGCTCGGCCCAGTCGAGACAGGTTTCTCACCATTGTCTCGGCAGCTCGCAAGCTCATGCTGGCCAGAAAGGTTCTTGCGCGAGGCAAGTCCTTCCGTACCCCCCCCCCTTCCGTTGATCTCGGTTTCGACGGACGCCTCTCGGTTGGGGTGGGGAGGACATTGCAATGGCAGCGCAGTCGCGGGGGATTGGTCTCATCTTGGGACTCTTCCCCATATTAATGTCCTGGAGTTTATGGCAGTTCTTTTAACCCTGCTTCATTTCAGAAGTCGACTTTTCAGTCGTTCAGTTCTGATCCTCACGGACAATGTCACTGTGGCGGCTTATGTCAATCTGCAGGGAAGCACTCGTTCTGCTATCCTGAATGCCCTAGCAGCACAGCTGTGGAGGTGGTGTTGTCGCATGGCGATCACACCCGTGGCCTCTTTCATCCCCGGTCTGGAAAACCTCATTGCGGATTTTCTGTCTCGGGGCAGGTGTCTTCCATCGGAATGGATGCTCCATCCAGAGGTCTTTCGCCGCATTTGCAGTTACCTGGATCCACTGGAAGTGGATCTTTTTGCGTCGGTTCTAAACCACCTACTTCCGATATATTGCTCCTGTGCGCGCGATTGGGGAGCTTGGGCTCTCAATGCTTTCTCAGTTGGGAGAATCTTCGAGGATTTGCCTTTCCTCCCTTCCAGCTGATTCCGCAAGTCTTGCGGAAGATCAGGGAAGATCGGGCTCGGGTGCTTGTGATAGCTCCCTTTTGGCCCAGGAGGAGTTGGTTCCGGAGCTAATGAGCCTTCTGGCGGCTCAACCGTTCCTTCTTCCGTTAAGAGTGGATCTGGTGTTGCAGCCCCTCTCGGGGATTCTTCACCACAATCCAGAGTCCCTTCATTTGACTGCTTGGCCCTTGTCGGGGAATCTGCAAGACAGTCGGGTCTCTGTGATAGAGCCGCGGAATTTTTATTGTCCAGTCGTAGAGTTTCTACTAGGGAGATTTATAATTCCCGTCTTTCGGTCTTTTTCCTTTGGCGTAAAGAGCGAAATCAAACCCCTTATCGGCTCCTATTGGTTCAATTGCGGATTTTCTAATCTCGCTATTTGACAAAGGGAGATCCATCTCTTTCATTCGGGTTTCTCAGATGGTTCGGGGATTTCCAATTCCCCGCTGTTAAGTGGTGTGATTCGGTCGTTCTTTTTGAAGCGACCTCCTTGTTCTAGGTTAGTGCCGTCTTGGAGTCTGCCTAAGGTCCTGGAGGCCTTGGCGAAACCTCTTTTCGAACCGTTAGGTGAAGCTCGCTTCATCATCTTACGGTTAAGACGCTCTTTTTGGTAGCTATTGCCTCTGGGCAGAGGCGCAGTACTCTTCATGCTCTCTGCCTTACTCCTGGTCATGTTCGCTGGGAGAGAAAAGGCGTTAGATTGATTCCTAAGGCTTCTTTTATTGCCGAGAATCAGACAGCTGCCTCTGGCCCTGTTGAGATTTTTCTTTGTCTGCTTTCTGGGTTTTCGTCAGTGCGCGAGGACAAAGTTTGGTGTCCTGTTAGGGCTCTCAAATGGTATATTGATAAGACTAAGTCTTATCGTAAGGATGATCAGTTGTTCCTGATCACTAGAGAGCCTTTTTCTCCTGCTTCTCTTGATTCCATTTCTAGATGGATTGTCGAGGCTATTAGGGCTGCTGGCACAGGGGCTGTTTCAAGGTGTGGCGCTTGATGATATTTTGAAGGCTGCTTATTGGCGTTCGCCCAATTCCTTCATTTCTTGCTACCTTAGGGATGTTCCCGCAGGTGAGGCTATGTTTGCGTCAGCCACCTTGAAGGCCGCTGTGTCTTTGTATTCTTCGCTGTAATCCTATTCCCTTCTGCTTGAAACATGCCCCCCGGTCTTTGAGTTGGCGCTGGTCTGGCATAATAGGTAGGTATATATGATTTATTGCAGTAAATTTGTAAAATCAGCACTGATTTTCTTATTTACTATATAAATCTATATACCTACCTATGACCCTCCCTCCTTCCCCTCACCTTGCAAGCAACATGTTTCTACTTGGGATTGCTCGCAAAAGAGGAAGATGGCCGTAGCGTGTTGACGCGAGTGAGTGGCGAAGGGGACAATAGGATTACGGGGGTGCGCACAATATTGTGACTCATTTGTGTTACATTCTCGAAGGGGTCCCGTAGTCAAGACTACTGGCATAATAGGTAGGTATATAGATTTATATAGTAAATAAGAAAATCAGTGCTGATTTTACAAATTGATGACCTGCTGCACACTCTTTTTAGTTTGCAGTGGTCACAGCTTTCCAGTGCAGCTGCCTCGGTCACGTACCGTCGCAGGGTCTTGGCTCTTTCGGCCCTTGGGGTTAAGGAGTCGGACATCGCGCCGCTTCTCCGGGATGTTCCGTCTCGGGGTCCTTCGCTTTTTGGTGGTCAATTCGCTACGGTTTTTCAAAAACTTCGCAGTTTCGCGCTCCCTTTAAGACGACGCGGGCCCCTGTCCGTCGTAGGCCTAATGTTCCCGCTTCGGGGCAACACAGTCGTGTTTCTGGGGTCTTGCCTGAGCTTCAGCCAGCTCCTTCTCGTGGAAGAGGGGGACGTGGCAGAGGCTCTTCGAGAGGTACTCGTGGCTCTCTGCGTGGCAAGGCGACGGCTTCGCACAAGGCTAAGCCTAGGCTTTGATGGTCTTCCCCGAGCGCTTGTTCATTTCGACATGGTAGGTGGCCGACTTCGTTCCTTTCTCCCCGCTTGGGAGGCCATCTCCGGGGACGCATTTGTGCTCTCCGTCGTGCGAGACGGATTCTTCATAGATCTATCCGCCTCGCTCCCCGGAGGGGCTATAAGATCTCGTTCACCTCCCATGTCTGCCCTGGCTCGTTCTCATGCCTCAACGGAGATCGAATCTCTGTTGAAAAAAAGGGCTATAGAAAGGGTAAGAGACCGGCCGTCTCTTTCCCTTTCTCCGATCTTTGTTATTCCCAAGCGCTCGGGAAAACTTCGTTTGATACTGAATTTGAAAAGAATAAACAAATTCATTCCTTCAGTGCATTTTCGAATGGAGACCCTCGCCTCCATTCTCCCGTTGATCAAGAGGAAGGACTACGCGATCTCGATAGATCTCAAGGATGCGTATTTCCATATTCCCATTCATCGCGCTTCGCGCGATCTTCTGGGGTTTTCCTTCCTCTCAGAGACTTTTCGCTTTCGCGCTCTTCCCTTCGGGCTGCGCCCAGCCCCTCGGGTTTTTGCTCAGGTTGTAGCCGTTCTGGCAGCCTCGCTGAGGCGCCGTGGCCTTCGGCTATTTTGCTACCTGGACGACTGGCTCCTCCTAGCGGAGTCGTACGATCGTTTGTTAGACGAGGCGCGTTTGCTCGTCAATTTTACTCAAGACTTGGGTTTCCTAATAAATTGGGAAAAGTCAGAGTTAGTTCCTACTCGCAGCCCGGTTTTTCTGGGGGCTGTGTTAGACATTCGGAATCAGTTGGCTCGGCCCAGTCGAGACAGGATTCTCACTATAGTCTCTGCGGCTCGCAAGCTCATTTTGGCAAGAAAGGTCAGGGCCAGACAGTGGCTTCAGTTCTTGGGATATCTAGCCAGTCTAGTCGATGTTCTAGAGGATTGCCGGCTCCTTATGAGACCTTTTCAGAGGCATCTCCTCGGGTTTTACAAACCATGCAAGGATTCTCTTTTGGTTTGGATTCCAGTACCAGTAGAAATCAAGTCTCTTCTCTCCCGTTGGACAAACGAGGAGTTTCTCGCGCGAGGCAAGTCCTTCCGTACCCCCCTTCCGCCGATCTCGGTTTCGACGGACGCCTCTCGGTTGGGGTGGGGCGGACATTTCAATGGCAGCACGGTAGCGGGGGATTGGTGTCATCTCGGGACTCTTCCCCATATCAATGTCCTGGAGTTTAAGGCAGTCTTTTTGACCCTGCTCCACTTCAGAAGTCGACTTCTCAGTCGTTCAGTTCTGATCCTCACGGACAATGTCACAGTGGCGGCTTATTTAATCGGCAGGGAGGCACTCGTTCTGCCACCCTGAATGCCCTAGCAGCTCGGCTGTGGAGGTGGTGTCGTCGCATGGCTATCACGCTCGTTGCCTCTTTCATCCCCGGTCAGGAAAACCTCATTGCGGATTTTCTATCCCGGGGCAGGTGTCTTCCATCAGAATGGAAACTCCATCCAGAGGTCTTTTGCTGCATTCGCAGTTGCCTGGGTCCACTGGAAGTGGACCTGTTTGCGTCAGCCCTGAACCACCAGCTTCCGAAATACTGCTCCCGTGTTCGCGATCAGGGATCTTGGGCTCTGGATGCTTTCTCTCTCAGTTGGGAGAATCTTCGAGGGTTTGCCTTCCCTCCCTTTCGGCTGATTCCGCGAGTCTTGCGGAAGATCAGGGAAGATCTGGCTCGGGTGCTTGTGATAGCTCCTTTTTGGCCCAGGAGGACTTGGTTTCCGGAGCTAATGAGCCTTCTGATGGCTCAACCGTTCCTTCTTCCGCTAAGAGCGGGGATTCTTCACCACAGTACGAAGTCCCTTCATTTGACTGATTGGCCCCTGTCGGGGAATCTGCAAGACAGTCGAGTCTCTCTGATAGAGCCGCTGGCTTTTTAATGTCCAGTCGTAGAGTTTCTACTAGGGAAATTTATAATTCCCGTCTTTCGGTCTTTTTTCTTTGGTGTAAAGAGCGGGATCAAACCCCGTCTAAGGCTCATATTGGTTCAATCGCGGATTTTCTAATCTCGCTATTTGACAAAGGGAGGTCCATCTCTACTATCCGAGGCTACCGGTCTGCGATTGGTGCCATTCATTCGGGGTTCTCAGATGGTTCGGGGATTTCTAATTCCCCGCTGTTGAGTGGTTTGATTCGGTCTTTCTTTCTGAAACGTCCTCCTTCTTCTAGGTTAGTCCCGTCTTGGAGTCTGCCTTAGGTCTTAGAAGCCCTAGCCAAGCCTCCTTTTGAGCCGTTAGGTGAAGCTTCGCTTCACCATCTTACGGTTAAGACGCTCTTCTTGGTAGCCATTGCCTCTGGGCAGAGGCGCAGTACCCTTCATGCCCTCTGTCTTACTCCTGGTCATGTTCGCTGGGAGAGAAAAGGCGTTAGATTGATTCCTAAGGCTTCTTTCATTGCCTAGAATCAAACGGCTTCCTCTGGCCATGTTGAGATTTTTCTTTGTCCGCTTTCTGAATTTTCGTCAGTGCGCGAGGACAAGGTTTGGTGTCCTGTTAGAGCTCTCAAATGGTATATTGATAAGACCAAGTCTTATCGTAAGGATGATCAGTTGTTCCTGATCACTCGAGAGCCTTTTTCTCCTGCTTCTCTTGATTCCATTTCTAGATGGATTGTCGAGGCTATTAGGGCTGCTGGCACAGAGGCTCTTTTGTCAAATAGTAAGCCTCATGCTCATGACACTCGTAGTGTCAGCACTTCTTGGGCTCTGTTTCAAGGGGCTTGTCTCGAATGGGTGGGTTGCGGGAGCGGGCACACCCTTTCGAGACAAGCCCCCGGTTATCTCGAATGGACGCGTTCCCAGCGAGAAGTTCAATGAACGCGCCACTTCGAGACAACGGGGAGGCTTTCCTCGAATGGGTGTGTTGAGTAGACTTGTGTAACAGACGTTTTAGAAATTTTTGAAAAATGTACTCTTGCTGGTTTTTTTCCCCGTTTTTCTTTTGTCTAAGATGTAGAAAATATAATAAAACAGTATCTAAAAAAAAAAGCTTTTGACAAGGAAATTATTTGTGCAAAATAAATAGGAGAATTGAATAATTGTGCATTAAAATTCACGGGGACGAAAGGGCAAGTGGCATAGCTAGGATTTTTGTATTTATTTATTTATTATTATTTTTGTTTGGCGTGACCTGGGCCCCGTAACATAAAGAGTGTTTATAAACTCCGATCAAGCGCTAATGGCAATCAATCGCTAAAATTCGTAACACAAAGCCCCCCCCCCCCCCCCCCCTTTTTCAATCAAAGGCTATTAGAGCATGATTCATAGCGATCAATCGTTATTAATTTTTGCAATGAATTTAAATAACACGTAACGACTTGTCTTGAGACTATGACAATTCCACATTTCCCCGCTGGTGAAACTAGTGAAAGCATGACTGGAAAAATGAGGTAAGTACCTCCGTTTTATTCATATTATATGACGATGTCAATATATTTTAATAAATCATGACAATAATTATGTAAAATTCTAATGCAAGTAGCATTCTATGACAATGAATTGTGCATTTTTAAAGATGAAAGCTGATATTTTACCGGAATTAAGACGCCTTTTATCCTATCGCGCAACCCTGTTTCAGTGGCACGAAGCACACGCTGACGGAACAACCAATCAAGGGTCCTTCGCCCCTGATCTCCGGCAGACCTCACGTTGCTTGCCCGGTGGGTTGTGTACGGCAGAATTTTTTTCTGACTTGGACGATGCAAATTTCATTGTGCTTGTAAAACTAATTGTGTATTTGTTATGATGGTATTATTATGACCCATGTCTCTTATTTCTTAACACACTTGGGCAAACCCACAAAATAGGGGCCGGATTTTTTTCCAAGCTATTATAAGGCCAACCAATAACAACATGCTTGCAACAAGCAGGCCCAAATGTTTGGCCTGCCTGTTGCATGTTGTTATTAATATTATTACTGTTGTTAAACATAGTGGGCCTGCCTGTTGAATGTTGTTATTGGTTGGCCTTATAATAGCTTGGAAAAAATCCGGCCCCTAATTTACTGCAATAAATCATATATACCTACCTATTATGCCTGTAGTCTTGACTACGGGACCCCTTCGAGAATTTAACACACATGAGTCACAATATTGTGCGCACCCCCCGTAATCCTATTGTTCCCTTCGCCGCTCACGCGCGTCAAGACGCTACGGCCATCTTCCTCTTTCTTGCTCGCCCCCGACGAGATAGGACGTATAGTCACAGCGCTCCTGAAATCAGGTCGTATAGTATCTTTTAGGTGCGCTTTTTCGCACATTTAAAGCACTTTTAGGTACCTATATTCGCTTAGATTATAGTACTTGTGTTTTAGTAGTCACTTTTGCCGATTGCAAGGGATTTTTGATATCCTTTTCTTGGCATTTATTTTTCCCTTTCACGGTCAGCCCCACGTAGATATTTCTGTGTGTTTGCGGGTGTTTCCGTTTGTCACCGAGCCTTTGGGTTCGGTGTTTGTTCTTACGGTTTTTTGGCTGTGAAAATTCTTTTGTGCGTATCTCCCAAATAAAATTTACCCTTAATTTACTGCATTCAGTTGAAGTATTTCTTATTTTGAAAAGTATACTTTATTGTCTGTTTTATTGCAGTGGTATGGATTCGGAAGAAGAAGCAGCTAGGTCAAGGAGACCTGCTTCTTCCGAAGAGTCGTCTAGCAAGACGACTCGGCCTTCCAGAACTCTCCCGAGTACTTTGGTACATGGGGGAGGGAGGAGGGCTAAGGGTAAGTTGCCTAGTGGTGTTTCCTTGCAGAGTTTGCCAGTCTCGGAGCTTGCGGCTTCGGGACGGGTGGCGTTAACTGAATCGGGATTGTCAACTCCGAAGCCCGTGGTTTCGGGGTGGGTGGCGTCAGATTCTAGTGGTTTGGATATCTAACGAGTCCAATCCCCCGGTCGCTGAGACCAGAGGGGGGGCGGTTGTTTCCCGTACGGTAGCGTTCACTCGCTCTGATCCGTTAGGGGAGACGCGCCCCACTACTGCAGGGCAACCCACGGGCTTAGTCCATGTTGGTCTGGGTTCTCAAACCCTAGCCCCCGGCAAACGCCATATGGGGGAACGAGTACTTCCTGGGCTGTCTACATTGCCAGCTAATGGGAATGCTCGAGCTAACAATTATGGACGCTCTTCGGAGCAACAGGTGTTTTCACCTGAGTGCGTGACTACTTGTGCTCCCCTATTGCTGCTTTCGAGCGGTCCAATAGCGGGTTCACACGCCTTTAGTAGTCATCGGGCACATACCGAGTCATCTCGGTCTGCCCACGCACTGGGAGTTTTTAGCTCCCAACCCATGGCTACTGCATCTTCTTGCTTAGCCAATATGGGTGATTTGGGCGATTCTCTAGGCTTACGCCATGAGCGCTCCAATCCCTTTTTGGGAAGTGAACGTCCCTCCGCGGAGGGATCGGTTCGTGTTTCCGAAGTGGCTTCGGAGATCCGAATGAATCCGATTAAGCGTTCTAACAAAAGGGTTTCGGCTACGACTCTTGTCGAGCCAGCCAAGAAAAAGGCCAAGAAGAGGGCAATAAGTGGCAAGGCTTTGCCGGCCTCTTGCCCGTCTGACCTGGCTAACCCAGCTAGCTCCTCTCAAGCTGACATGTTCAGTATGATGCGGGCTTTTGCTCAGAATCAGGGTTGGTCCTTGTACCGGCTACTTCAACCCTGACTTCTGTCCCTATTCAGGGGTCTGACTTTGAGACTAATCAGCCTTTTGTGTTGGATTCGTCTTTGTCTGAGTCGGTTTCGCATGTGCCTCCTATTCCCGCGGCCCTTGGGGCGCCGCTGGGCGAGGAGACTTTCGTTGAACCATGCGGGGCTCTGCCTGCTGAGGCCTTTGTTAGCGTTCCTTTGTCTCTTTCCACTCGGGTGGAACCAGATTTGGAGGTGGCCTCTCAAGCTTCGTTTTTGAATCGCTTGGGCAGGCGGAGTCTCAATCGCTCGCCCATGGCTGTTGCATCTCCTTGCTTGGCCGATATGGGTAATTGGTGCGCGTCTTTGGGTTCAATACCCTCAGCGCACTTCTCCCATAAAGGGAGGTGAGCGTCCCTCAGCGGAGGGTTCGGTTCGTGTTCCCGAAGGGCTTCGGGGATCCGAACGAAACCGAATAAACGCTCTGAAAAGCGGGTTTCGACTTAGGCTCTTTTTTGGGCCAATCAGAAGCCTAGGAAAGGGGCTAAAAGAGGCAAGGCTTTGCCTGCCTCTTGCCCATCGGGTTTAGCTAACCCTCCGGTCTCTCAAGCTGAGATGTTCAGTGTGAGATGGGCTTTGCCCAGACTCAGGGTTGGTCCCTTGTACCAGGATTCACATCCCCTGCTCTTGTCCCTTTTTTGGGTCGGACATCGAGACTAATTAGCCTTTTATGGTTTATTCTTCTTTGTCTGTGATGGGATCACATGCGCCTCCTAGTCTCGCAGCCTCGGGGCTCCGTCGGGTGAGGAGGCTTATGGCGGTTCATGCGTGAATCCGACCGTTTCGGCCTTTGTTCGTGATTCTTAGCGGCCTCTCAGGCTTCGGTTTCCGAATCGCTGGGGCAGGCAGAGCCTTAGTTGCTCTCCCTTTGTGGGGTAGAAGCGATTGCTTTGTTCTAAACTTTCCCTGACTTTTAGTCAACCCGCGCGCAGGGTTCGACTTTGCTTGGGTTCAGGCAGCGGGATTCCTCCGAGCGTTTTTCTCTTGCGGAGGATTTCTAGCTGGATTTTGGACGCATTGAAGCGGTGCTTCTTTTGAGCGTCATGTTTGGTTTGCAGTGGTCATAGTTTTCCACTGCAGCTGCCTCGGTCATGTACCGTCGCAGAGTATTGGTTGGTGGCTGTCTTCGTTCCTTTCTCCCCGCTTGGGAGGCCATCTCCGGGGACGCTTTTGTTCTCTTTGACGGACGAGACGGATTCTTCATAGATCTGTCCGCCCCGCTCCCCGGAGGTGATATAGGAACTCGGTCACCTCACAGGCTGTCTTTTCCCTTTCTCCGACTTTTGTTATTCCCAAGCGCTTGGGAAAACTTCAGTACATTTTCGGATGGAGACTCTCGCCTCCATTCTCCCGTTGATCAAGAGGAAGGACTACGCAGTCTTGATAGTTTTCGAAGATGCGTATTTCCACTTTCCCGTTCATCGCGCTTTGCGCGATCTTCTGGGGTTTTTTCTTCCTCTCAGAGACTTATCGTTTTCGCACTCTTCCCTTCGGGCTGTGCCCAGTCCCTCGGGTTCTTACTCAGGTTGTAGCCGTGCTGGCAGCCTCTCTGAGGCGATGCGGCCTTCGGCTATTTTTGCTACCTGGACGATTGGCTTCTCCTAGCGGAGTTGCGCGATTGTTTGTTGGACGAGACTAGTTTGCTCGTCAATCTTACTCAAGACTTAGGTTTCCTAATAAATTGGGAAAAGTCAGTTAGTTCCCACTCGCAGCCCAGTTTTTCTGGGGGCGGTGTTAGACATAAGGAATCAGTTGGCTCGGCCCAGTCGAGACAGGATTCTCACCATTGTCTCTGCAGCTCGCAAGCTCTTGCTGGCCAGAAGAGTCTCGGCCAGACAGTGGCTTCAGTTTCTAGGTTATCTAGCCAGTCTAGTCGATGTTTTAGAGGACTGCTGGCTCCTCATGAGACCCTTTCAGAGACATCTCCTCAGGTTCTTCAAGCCGGGAAAAGACTCTCTTTTGGTCTGGATTCCAGTACCAGTAAGGATCAAGTCTCTTCTCTCTTGTTGGACGAGCGAGGTGTTTCTCGCGCGAGGCAGGTCCTTCTCTGCCCCTCTTCCGTCGATATCGTTTTCGACGGACGCCTCTCGGTTGGGGTGGGGAGGACACTGCAACGGCAGCACGGTTGCGGGGGATTGGTCTCATCTTGGGACTCTTCCTCATATCAATGTCCTGGAGTTTATGGCAGTTCTGTTGACCTTGCTCCATTTCAGAAGTCGACTTCTCAGTCGTTCGGTTCTGATTCTCACGGACAATGTTACTGTGGCGGCATATTTCAATCGGCAGGGAGGCACTCGTTCGGTTGCCCTGAATGCCCTAGCAGCTCAGCTGTGGAGGTGGTGTCGTCGCATGGCAATCACACCCGTGGCCTCTTTCATCCCCGGTCGGGAAAACCTCATTGCGGATTTTCTGTCTCGGGGCAGGTATCTTCCATCGGAATGGACGCTCCATCCGGAGGTATTTTGCCGCATTCGCAGTTGCCTAGGTCCACTGGAAGTGGATCTATTTGCGTCGGTGCTAAATCACCAGCTGCCGAAGTATTGCTCCTGTGTTCGCGATCAGGGAGCATGGGCTCTCGATGCTTTCTCCCTCAGCTGGGAGAACCTTCAGGGATTCGCCTTTCCTCCCTTCCAACTGATTCCGCGTGTCTTGCGGAAAATCAGGGAAGATCGGGCGCGGGTGCTCGTAATAGCTCCCTTTTGGCCCAGGAGGAATTGGTTTCCATAACTTATGAGCCTCCTAAGGGCTCTACCGTTCGTTCTCCCGTTAAGAGCGGATCTGGTGTTACAGCCCCTATCGGGGATTCTTCACCACAGTCCGGAGTCTCTTCATTTGACTGCTTGGCCCCTGTCAGGGAATCTGCAAGACAGTCGGGTCTCTCTGATAGAGCCGCGGACTTTTTAATGTCCAGTCGTAGGGTTTCTACTAGGGAAATTTACAATTCCCGTCTCTCGGTCTTTTTCCTTTGGTGCAAAGAGAGAAATCAAACCCCTTCTAAGGCTTCTATTGGTTCAATTGCGGATTTCTTAATCTCGTTATTTGACAAAGGGAGATCTATCTCTACTATCCGAGGCTACCGTTCGGCGATCGGGGCCATTCATTCGGGTTTCTCAGATGGTTCGGGGATTTCCAATTCCCCGCTTCTAAGTGGTTTGATTCGTTCGTTCTTTCTGAAACGACCTTCTTTTTCTAAGTTAGTGCCGTCTTGGAGTCTGCCTAAGGTCTTGGAGGCCTTGGCGAAACCTCTTTTCGAATCGCTAGGTGAAGCTTCGCTTCATCATCTTACGGTTAAGACGCTCTTTTTGGTAGCTATTGCCTCTGGGCAGAGGCGCAGTACTCTTCATGCTCTCTGTCTTACTCCTGGTCATGTTTGCGGGGAGAGAAAAGGCGTTAGGTTGATTGCTAGGGCTTCTTTTGTTGCCAAGAATCAGACAGCTGCCTCTGGTCCTGTTGAGATTTTTCTTTGTCCGCTTTCTAACCTTTCTTCGGTGCGTGAGGACAAAGTTTGGTGTCCTGTAAGGGCTCTCAAATGGTATATTGATAAGACTAAGTCTTATCGTAAGGATGATCAGTTGTTCCTGATCACTAGAGAGCCTTTTTCTCCTGCCTCTCTTGATTCCATCTCTTGATGGATCGTTGAAGCTATTAGGGCCGCTGGCACAGAGGCTCTTTTATCCGACAGTAAGCCTCGTGCTCATGATAATCGTAGTGTCAGCACTTCTTGGGCACTGTTTCAAGGTGTGGCGCTTGTTGATATTTTGAAGGCTGCTTATTGGCGTTCGCCCAATTCCTTCATTTCTTGCTACCTTAGGGATGTTCCCGCAGGTGAAGCTTTGTTTGCGTCAGCCACCTTGAAGGCCGCTGTGTCTTCTTTGTAGTCTTTGGTGTAATCCTATTCCCTTCTGCTCGAAACATGCCTCCCGGTCTTTGAGTTGGCGCTGGTTTGGCATAATAGGTAGGTATATATGATTTATTGCAGTAAATTTGTAAAATCAGCACTGATTTTCTTATTTACTATATAAATCTATATACCTACCTATGACCCTCCCTCCTTCCCCTCACCTTGCAAGCAACATGTTTCTACTTGGGATTGCTCGCAAAAGAGGAAGATGGCCGTAGCGTATTGACGCGCGTGAGCGGCGAAGGGGACAATAGGATTACGGGGGGTGCGCACAATATTGTGACTCATGTGTGTTAAATTCTCGAAGGGGTCCCGTAGTCAAGACTACAGGCATAATAGGTAGGTATATAGATTTATATAGTAAATAAGAAAATCAGTGCTGATTTTACAATTTTGTGGGTTTGCACAAGTGTGTTAAGAAATAGTAGGAGACATGGGTCATAATAATACCATCATAACAAATTAGTTTTACAAGCACAATGAAATTTGCATCGTCCAAGTCAGAAAAAAATTCTGCTGTATACAACCCACCGGGCAAGCAACGCGAGGTCTGCCGGAGATCACGGGCGAAGGACCCTTGGTTGTTCCGTCAGCGTGTGCTTCTTGCCACTGAAACAGGGTTGCGCGATAGGATAAAAAGGCGTCTTAATTCCGGTAAAATATCAGCTTTCATCTTTATATATGCACAATTCATTGTCATAGAATGCTACTTACATTTGAATTTTACATAATTATTGTTATGATTTATTAAAATATTGACATCGTCATATAATATGAATAAAACGGAGGTACTTACCTCATTTTTCCAGTCATGCTTTCAGCGATATCAGCTAAACACTCTTTATGTTACGGGGCCCTGGCCAGGTCACGCCAAAGAAAAATAATAATAAATAAATACAAAAATCCTAGCTACGCCACTTGCCCTTTCGTCCCCGTGTGTTTTAATGCATAATTATTCAATTCTCTTATTTTTTTTTGCACAAATAATGATTTCCTTGTCAAAAGCGTTTTTTAGATACTATTTTATTATATTTTCTACATCTTACACAAAAGAAAAACGAAAAAAAAAAACCAGCAAGAGTACATTTTTCTAAAATTTCTAAAACGTCTGTTACAAAAGTCTACACAACACACCCATTCAAGGAAAGCCCCCCCCCCCCCCCCCCGGTTGTCTCGAAGTGGCGCGTCCATTGAACTTCTCGCTGGGAACGCGTCCATCGGGGGGGGGGGGGGGGGGCTTGTTTCGAAAGGGTGTGCCCGTTCCCGCTCCCATCCCGCTCCCATCCCGCTCCCGCAACCCACCCATTCGAGACAAGCCGTTTCAAGGTGTGGCGCTTAATGATTTTGAAGGCTGCTTATTGGTGTTCGTCCAATTCCTTCATTTCTTGCTACCTTAGGGATGTCCCTGCAGGTGAGGCTATTTTTGCGTCAGCTACCTTGAAGGCCGCTGTGTCTTCTTTGTAATCCTGTTCCCTTCTTCTCTTGAAACATGCCTCCCGGTCTTTGAATGGGTGCTGGTCTAGCATAATAGGTAGGTATATATGATTTATTGTAGTAAATTTGTAGAATCAACACTGATTTTTTTTATTTAATATATAAATCTATATACCTACCTATGACTCTCTCTCCTTCCCCTCGCCTTGCAAGCAACATGTTTCTACTTGGGGTTGCTCACAAAAGAGGAAGATGGCCGTTGCGTGTTGCCGCGCGTGAGTGGCGAAGGGGAGAACAATAGGATTACGGGGGGTGCGCACAATATTGTGACTCATTTGTGTTAAGTTCTCGAACGGGTTCGCGTAGTCAAGTGAATAGCATAATAGGTAGGTATATAGATTTATATAGTAAATAAGAAAATCAGTGCTGATTTTACAAATTTCCCCACTATACTCACCTATTGTCTGGTCGTTTTTCACAACTGCATTTTAATATTCTTCTTTTCAGGTTTTATTGCTGTCTCCATGCTCTTAGTATGCATCAGTGTACTGTCATCGGTGGTCACGTTTTTGTGGAGAAGACGTCGTCAGCAACAAAGGAAACGAGGTAAATGTACCTGATATGCAGTGGCGTAGATACGAACGCACTTTCTATTGTTAGTGTGGGGATGATGAATAAATCTCCCCCCCCCCCCCCTACTAACAATGGATGCGTGTATACGCCCGTGCTGATATGCAAAGGTTAACCTGTATCGGCCGCACAGAAACGTTGTTAGCACTAACAGTACCGATAGCGATGATTTGGCCGCACAGAAGAGTAATGTTAGTCAAATTCACTAACAGCGTCAGCGCTGTTAGCCTAACATTTCAAGGCCGCACAGAAACTAACAGTAGTGGTAATGTTTTAACAATTCACTAAAAGTGCCAGGGGCACCAATAGTGACAATGTTAGTGAATAATTTCTTGCGTGCGCTATAACTTGTCTCTCTTTAATACCAAGTACTTAAACATAGACCTAGAGTAATTAAAAATGTGGCAGGTAGCGGGTGACATAGATTTTGCTGATAACGGCACGATGAGACCAAGATATGATCCTTTTCAGGAAGAAAATGAACATGACTTATTCAAGAAGTATAGGTTTTCCAAAGCAGTGTTTGAAGACCTTTTTAACATTGTAGGCCCTGCTTTGGAAAGAAGAACATTAAGGTGAGTAACCACGTACCATACCTTAAGTACAGTCAATGTAACTTAATAGTGTAATAGCTACATACGCATCAGCCACTGATGATGAGAAGCATCATGATGAAAATCATCATTGGCAAATAGGCCTACTCCCATGAGTGAAGAGCTAAAAACTAAACAATAAATAAATGAATAAATAAATGATGAGAACTGGGTTTGCATTTTTTTTTGTGGTACGGTATCTTAATCTAAAAGCTAAATGCTAGTAGTTGCAGCAAGCAAGAATACATGTGGAAAATAATGTGAGATAATAGGGTTTCCAGTCAATTTTATTTGCTTTTGTCCTGCAACTTCATACCATTGCACAGCCATTTATAAGGCCTAGTCAATATAAGTCTTTGGCCATTCTTTTTCGAAATTTATTTTTTATTTTGCTATCCATTTTGTCAAAGACTGAAAGAGTTCAAAATCGTCACCCGGTCGTTGTAAGGTCTTGTCTATGTGACGAATTTGAATGACAATTTCTTGAAATCTACATCCCAAAGATGGATTTCATGGAAAATTTTGCAGCGGATTGCCAGGTCGGACGAATTCGAATGAAATCTGACGGAAAAAATGAACCTGTTGAATGACATTTTAATAAACTATCTTTGAAAGCTGACATTTGGATGATTATTGATTCCTATTAGATAATAGGACGAAACTTAAGTGCTCAATGGTGCATTTTGATCTTTAAAAAGTGTTAGATTGGACAGGAAATCCTTACAATACAAGGAGATAGATTGCTTAAACCATCATACAAAGATAACATGGGAAGATAAGCAGTGATAAGCATGATAAGACTTAAGAATTAAATCTGTGGTAATGGAATATAATAGTGAAATATAGAAACCACACTGGAAAAGAGAGAGATGGGTACTTTTTTATTGTGTCTGTTCACTTCAAATTTGAAAATTTTCCCGCTCTCAAGTTGCATGGAGTACTCCAGGCGGGCCCAGTCAAGTCATTCAGGCCCTTTAATTATGGACCTATAATATAGCCTGTTCGACCGAAGTGCTATGTGAGTATTTTATAAAAATTCGATTTCTTGGAAACTATAATGAGAAATAACAAGATACCTCAATATAACACTTGGGGTGTTTTTGGAAATATTATTTGGAAGATAGTAAAATATACGTTTTCCGTCGCTCGCTTCGCTGTAATCACAAAACTTTGAAATAGTTTCAGGCAGCGAGGACCATGAATATTTCCACATTATTTATTGTAATATGTCCATAAATGTTCAATGTTATGACAATTTTCGGGCACGTCACTGCCTTATTATCGCCATGGCGCCCAGATATTAGGGTTAACTTTTTATATTGAAATTAGCAACAGCATATTAAAGTTTCTTCGCTCGCTTCGCTAGCTCGCAAATCTTAGAAATTAGTTTCAGGCAGCAAGGTGCATGAATATTTCCAAAGGATCCTACTCCAAAATTCAGGCACGTCGCTGCCCTATCGCCATGGCACCCGAAAACTTTCTATATTGAAATTAGCAGCAGCAAAGTAAAGAGCATTTTTCCTCGCTCGCTTCGCTCGCTCGCAAACCTTATAAACCGAATATTTTCCATGCAGCGACTCCGAGGTCCATGAATATTTAATGTTATGACAATTTTCAGGCACGTCACTGCCCTATCGCCATGGACAGCTCTAGGGAACTTTGGTTTAAGTTACGCAACTATTATTCTCTCATTGTATTTATTTCCACGAAAGTTGCCAAAGCTATGATATAAACCCCTCAAAAAAGTTCTGCAATTCAAGTTTAAGCATTTATATCTCTCTAGTAACTGTATGATCATCATCAAGTTTGATATCATAGTAAAGCTTGTTTATTCACCTTCACAATGATACCACATTTGTATTGATTATGTAATCACGGATGTGCAGTGCACCTAAGTATAGGGCAAAGTCAAAAGTGAAAAGTTGCAGAATGCATTGTTATTGTTCACACTGAGTTCTTAACTGGAATGAAAGGTTTTGTTTCTTTGTTTTTGTTCCTTTTGGTTTGTTTAATTTTGTATTAGGTGTGCATGTTTCTGCTGTAATCCCTTGTTTGGTGGACAAATATTGTTTTCAGTGATTTTGATATAGAATTATTCTTTTGTTTTAAGATGGAATGTGTTTTAATCAGCAACTGATTGTGATAACATTAATATTGTGTTTTGGTTTCATGCAGAATATTGCAAGTTTCCACCTTAGCAGTACACAACTGCGGTGGGGAAAAAAGTCTCCCCTCAGCAAATTATCTAATTTTCAGCCATGTAACCCTATCACAGAAACATAAGCAACACAAACTCTCCTCTTCTCTTGGATTGCTTTTCACTTCAACAAACACATTCCCCTTTCTTGATGTGAACTCATGTTCTTTAACTCTCTCTCCCCTCTCTAACGAAACAAAAACAAACACAAATACACAAATTTGCAAATGGCAAAATGTTTGGGACTTTTTATTGAGTAACATGCACATCAAATGTGGAATAGCAAAGGATCAGTAGCGGCCGCACAGAAACGGTGTTAGTAGCAGGTTTGTTAGCGCTAACAAGTCACAAACAAATCAGCCACTAACAACACGGGTAAGATGACCGCACAGAAAGCGCTGTTAGGGCGCTGTTAGACACTCGCGCTGTTACAGCACTGTTAGTGGATTTGAGCCATAGAGTTAGGCAAAATCTATGATTTGTGCTTAGTAATCTATGTATAGATTGATGAATCGTGTTGATGCAGCATAGCACAGTGCGCGTGCGTTGTGTATTCACATTTTAAAATGTATATTTGCTGACAAATGACCAAAATAAACATGGCATTCCTGCCGGGTGACGGGTTTTTTTTACTAATCAATAATACTACACGTTCCCACATATGCTTATCTATGTTGGTGGTCTACTCTGTGTTTGGTTTTCAGCGTATGTTTCATTCTTTCTGATTGCATAGATTAGCTACGACAATATGTGAACACTTAACTTTGATTCCAAAGACTTTCCCGTGAAATTATTGCTTGCTGCAACTACTAGCATTTAGCTTTTAGATTAAGATACTGTACCACAAAAAAAATGCAAGCCCACTTCTCAGCATTTATTTATTTATTTATTTATTGTTTAGTTTTCACTCATGGGAGTAGGCCTATTTGTCAATGATGATTTTCATCATGATGCAGGGACCGCGGAACCGGGGTATGGTACATGGTTACTCACCGTAATGTTCTTCTTTCCAAAGCAGAGAAGAATGAATATGATATTGGCGTTAATATAAATACTCTGATTGGATTGATCGGATTGGATTGGATCATTTATTTCATAATACTGCAGAAATCTGCCATGAACATTACAATTGGTGAGCATACATCGTTCAAAATTTCGAATACAGATATCATAATCAATAACAATTCCAAAAAGCAGTATCATGGGAGAACCTAAGGAAAAGCACAGCTTGTCTAAACTAGGTTCCCCAATAACAGAGAGAATTAAGAAATACATGTATGTAATTATGTATACATATACATATATATCAATAAAGAGACGAGACAAGACGTGTGTAAAAGGAAAAAAACACAACAATACACATACAACATCACTAAAACATCAAAATAAAATAAGCATACTATGAACTAGTATACTAGCAGTTAATGTCAGCCTATTGGGTTTATATAGCAGTAGAAAAACCAGATACAAATAATACATGTATGTGTATTAAGTATGATTAAAAAGATGTCTTGAAGGAAAGGTTTTGTTTATGTTCTGTTTAGACACAGGCAGAAAACCAAATACTGTACAGTTGTTATGGACTTACACTGTAAGAGCTAATTTGATAATGTTTAAGATTTCTTCTAAAAGATTTAAGAGAGGAAGCTTGCTTTAGATTTGAATCAAGATGATTTCAATAGAAGGGCCCAGTGTAGATTAATGTTTTCTGGGCAACTGAGTACGAAGAAGTGGTAAATGAAAGAAAGATGATTGTCGTGTAGAATGCCTATGTATTCCATCATTCGTTTTAAACATTGATTGTAAAACCCGAGGCAATTCATGAATTCGTACTTGATACATTAAACTGCCTAACTGGTAATAAAACAAATCGTTTAGTCTCAACGCTTTATTTTCAAAGAATAATATATTAGATGGAGCTAGTCTAGGCTTTTTTCAAAATTATTCTCATCACCCGTTTTTGTATAACTGAGAGTCTATCCAACTGAGACTTAGTACAGTTGCCCCAAGCAAGAATGCCATAACTTATGTAGGGTAGAACCAAGGTGGAATACAACAAGAGTAATACATGAGAGGGAAACAAATATTTCAATTTGTTTATAATACCAACATTTCTAGAGAGTAATTTGTTTAGATACACAGTCTGTGGTTTCCAAGATAACTTATTATCAATAAGTAAACCAAGAAACTTTAACTCCTCGACCATTTTAATTGTGGCGTTTGAATTACTAAATAACATAGGCCTACAACGAGTTTTCTCCAAATTGAAAAAGTCATGTTCATTTTCTTCCTGAAAAGGATCATCTTGGTCTCCTCGTGCCGTTATCAGCAAAATCTATGTCACCCGCTACCCGCCACATTCTTAATTAGTCTAGGTCTATGTTTAAGTACTTGGTATTAAAAAAAAGGAGAGAAGTTATAGCGCACGCAAGAAATTATTCACTAACATTGTCACTATTGGTGCCCCTGGCACCGTTAGTGAGTTGTTAAAACATTACCACTACTGTTAGCTTCTGTGAGGCCTTGAAATGTTAGGCTAAAAGCGCTGTTAGTGAATTTGACTAACATTACTCTTCTGTGCGGCCAAATCATCGCTATCGGTACTGTTAGTGCGCTGTTAGCGCTGACAACGTTTCTGTGCAGCCGGTACAGAAGTTCAGTAGCGAGTAGAAGATCCGAATACAGCTACGACAGCCTGGCATCTCCTCCTCATGCTTGTCACCAGCCTGGTGATGCGTTGCTGTGGGATGAGGTTCCACTCTTCGATAAGGATCTGTCGCAACTCAGCCAGTGTAGTGTGATCTGTCACTCTGGCGCGTACAGCACGGCCAAGCTGGTCCCACAGGTGCTCGATTGGGTTCAAGTCAGGGCTGTTCGCAGGCCAATCCATCCTCGTCACTGCCTCCTCCTGCAGGTATTCGGTGATGATCCTTGCTCCGTGTGGGCGGGCGTTGTCATCTTGGAAGATGGCGTTTGGTCCAAGATTGCGCATGTATGGGATGACCTCTGGCCGAAGAATGTTGTCTCGGTATCTCTCTGCTGTCAGGTTTCCATCAACGATGGTAAGCTGTGTCTTTCCCTCAGCAGATATGCCACCCCACACCATAACACTGCCTCCTCCAAACGCTGTTACCCGGTCGATGCAATAGACAATAGCCAAGATAGCCATTCAATTTGCAACTTTTCACTTTTGACTTTGCCCTCTATTCAGGGGTGCTGTGCATTCAAGGATGACATAACCATTACAAATGGGGCATGGATGTGAAGGGGGATAAATGAACTTTCCAATGATTTAAAAATCAAGAATGATTAAAAAGCCGCCAAAAAGATAACAAGGCTCAGTTGAATTGCAGAACTTTTTTTGAGAGGTTTTTATATATAAGTCACAAACAAATCGGCCACTAACAACACGGGTAAGATGACCGCACAGAAAGCGCTGTTAGGGCGCTGTTAGACACTCGCGCTGTTACAGCGCTGTTAGTGGATTTGAGCCATAGAGTTAGGCAAAATCTATGATTTTGTGCGTAGTAATCTATGTATAGATTGATGAATCTTGTTGATGCAGCATAGCACAGTGCGCGCGGATCACTGGATCACTCAGAGTCAGTGTGTGTGGGTGGGAGAGATGGGGAAAGGGGATCACTAGGGGGATGCACCGCAATTAATCCCACTTGTGTGATAGAGAACATGCACCACGTCCCGAGCCCTCCCCGCCCCAGTGGAATGTTTATATAAAATTTAACCTCTAGTTTTGGTAATGATCACAAAGTTCATTCTAACAGAATGCAATAAAATGACCACCTAAGTGTTTGTATGTAAAAATAATTATATGTGCGAAGTGATTCTCTTAGGAAAATGTATATTTGCTGACATATGACCGAAATAAACATGGCATTCCTGCCGGGTGACTGGTTTTTTTCTAATCAATAATACTACACGTTCCCACATATGCTTATCTATGTTGGGGTCTACTGTGTGCTTGGTTTTCAGCGTATGTTTCATTCTTTCACAGAGGTTATTCAATTTTCTGATTGCATAAACTTACGAGATCTATAGCTGTGAACAACTAACTTTGATTCCAAAGACTTTCCCGTGAAATTATTGCTTGCTGCAACTACCAGCATTTAACTTTTAAATTAAGATACTGTACCACCAAAATAAATGCAAGCCCACTTCTCATCATTTATTTATTTATTTATTTATTTATTTTAGTTTTTAGCTCTTCACCCATGGGAGTAGGCCTATTTGCCAATCATCAGTGGCTGATGCGTATGTAGCCTATTACACTATTAAGTTACATTGACTGTACTTAAGGTATGGTACATGGTTGCACACAGTAATAGTCAGGCAGCCCAGTGACTTTTGATCAAACGAACGAGGTACCAATGTCTGAGTTTGGGAACATCCCAGGGGGAACTTAGTATATGCAAATATGGACGTCTGCCGCGATCCCTCTGCTTCGTGTGGCCCCAGGGGCCCGTTAAAATGGGCCAAAAAATGCATTTAATCAAAGATTATAGGTACCGCATGAAACTCATGGTAAATATATTGGTTCATCACACACTTTACAGAATGGGCCTTGCCAGACAAAATTTCTGCTGCTTAGGGCCCGCCAGATGTCCCCAAAGGGCCCCAAAAATTGGCCTCGATCAAACGGAGGAGATACCACTTGAAACCAATTTCAAGTGAATACATGAATACCACAAAGCACATAATGGCCCATGCCAGACAAATTTTCTGCTGCTAAGTGCCCGCCAGACGCCCCCAAAATACGCCCCAAAGGCCCAATATGGTAGCTTTGACCCAGTTTAAATATTCAAGGTACCACCTAAAACCGATTCGGAATGCCGAGGTAAATCTTACAGACTATGGAAATCATACTGACAGACACATTTTCTGCTGCCCAAGGGCCACCAGACGCCCCCAAAGGGCCCCCAAAATTGGGCCTCCAAAATTGGGCCTCGATCAAACGTAGGAGATACCACTTGAAACTAATTTCAAATGAATACATGAATACCACAAAACACAGAATGGCCCATGCCAGAACAATTTTCTGCTGCTAAGTGCCCGCCAGACGCCCCCCAAAATATGGCCGAAAGGCCCACTATGGTAGCTTTGATCCAGTTAAAATATTCAAGGTACCACTTAAAACCAATTTGGAATGCTCAAGTTAATCTTACAAACTATGGAAATCATACTGACAGACACATTTTCTGCTGCCCATGAGCCGCCAGACGCCCCCAAAGGGCCCCAAAATTAGAAAGCCAATATTTGTTTTATCTGAAAACACCATGTCTGTTTTATTGAAAATCTACGGTCTAAAAGGTAATCTTTTTGAGACAAAATTAGTTCTCATCATAAAACATTCTTGTAGTCGGACTAAGATGACTATTTTCAAAAAGCTCACAAAGCGTGTACATGTGCTGTACTCCCTGCATGGTGAAAACTAATGACGCCTGAATGTGACATATTTGCCTTATGAATTTATGGCATTGCTGTGTAAGATATGTGAAATTTCTTTAAAAACTTTTGTGCATGAACATCTATCGGATTTCAATATATCAAACCTAACACAGTAATATCCTTAAAACATAAAGAATACTTACATAAAGCATATTTCTCAAAAAAACACAAATACTGCTGCATAAGTGATCATCTAGACTTTGTATCTTTCAAAAATCCAAGTTAGATTGAATATTAGAGAATGTAATGAAAAACCCATTGCATTCTTACACTGAAATATTAGATACAAGAATACATTTAGGTAAAATATAAACAATTTTGGCAATTTGCATTTAAGGTTTGATGTATGTAGTTAGAATTTTGATCGATCTGATCGACTAAGTTCTTATCTTAATAATTGGATTTTTTTTTGGTTGAATTTGCTTTGTTCGGCAGTGTTATGGAGAAAGAAACAAAATTTAAAATAAAACAGGTGGTGGTGGTGAATTGCTTTCTAAGATGTACTTAGCAGTTACAATTTTTGTCTGAAACTTTCCAAAATGCCTTTTGAAACATTTAGTGGATGAAGTTTGAGAAATAAGAATTAATGGTACAGTATAGTGATAGTGATAAAACAGTGGAGATAAAACTAAATGCGCCATTCACACGTATCATAGAAGTATAATTTGTAAGCTAATGTAATTTAAACATCCCCATTAACTTTATGCTGAAAATATTATGGAAGCTCAAATCTCTGTTTCATCTATGGAGTCATCACTCTAAGTTGGCTCGGAACTTGAATCACATGTATCTCGCTTCATTGACATCATCTCCATTCATACCATACAAGCAGCAAATGAACTCCCGTCTGGCTCATCTACAGAACACAGATTGCCAAAGAACTGGATGAATGTTCCTGTAGAGTCTTTCTGAAGAATTTCTAGTGGCTTCACTTTATCATTTCGGTAGAATGCTGTGGTCAGTGCATGAAGTGCATGAAGACCTGGGCCCCGTTGCATAAAACTTACCATTCATGGTAACTCTGCTACCAATGGTAACCACCATGGTTACATCACTCAACAGCCAATAAAAATCAAGGTTTCCATGGAAGTTACCACTGATGGCAAAGTTCAGTTAATTGTAAGTTTTATGCAACGGGGGCCCTGGCATTGCAGCAGCTAGTCTACTTTGCAATGACTCAACATGCTCAAGGTTGGTAGCAACGCTACTAACATCAATGTGAGGGCGATAATTCTCAGATTCGCATTCCATGATAATGCGATCATAGGATTTGTCTCTCTGACTTCCCAAGTGCCTTCCAATCACTCCAGGAAAGATCACAAGAACATCTGTATCGGAAGCTCTGACCATTTCCAGTAATGTCTGCTGCATGAAATGCAAGGAGGGTGTCAGCTTAATTCCTCATTGCCTGGAACAAACATGTGATAGAAGATTTCTGGCGAGATACCCATATGATGTGATGTTCCCAATCGCAGATAAACAGGAATGTATGAAGAGTCCACCGTCGATCAAAGTCACATCGATTGGCGGAAGCGATGCTTCTGTGAAACCACCCTGCAATTCCACTAGTTTCCCTAGCAGCTTGCTTTTGTTTGTCTTAATTCCTGTTCCATCTGAGTGTGCTATAGAGGATATTTTGTGATTGGGAAGGACATTACATGCCTGAGGTTGAAGGATGTCTTATCTGAAACGATGACCAGAATATGAATGAAAACGTCCCTCAGACTCGCAGCTGATGATTTCTCTTTTGTGATGTGATGCCTCTTCAAATGGTCCCTTGCAAAGTTTTCTACCTTTCGTCTCTGAATGGGTTTCAGGAATCTGTGTCCGTCTCCTGCGCATTCTTCCTGGAACTATTATGAAGTTCATGGCTTCTAATCAGATAGTCTACGATTTCCTTGGATGCTTCTTTGCCTGTAGCAATGTTCAGAAGCCATGATAATGTTGTTGCTGGAGAAAAGAAAGGGTCACATATTTCTGTAATGGCATTCATCAAAGCATCCCTTTGGCAAATATCCTTCGCATTCTGCTTGTCTGTAGCTGTGTTGCTGGCTGCTCCATGGCATCCAGCCCTGTTAAATTCCGCAGCTCTGTGATGGACATGCCTAGCTGGGGTGATGTGATGCACCATCTTCTGATGGCATTACTTGAGTTGTGGAATCGTACAATGCCTCTCATTGGTGATGCTGCATCTCTATTCACACTCTGCTCTAGGGCCAAATCGATGGCTGATCTGGCAAAATGTCTGCTTGTTCATCTGATGGAGAAAGCCCCTGACTGTAGAATCAATCGACCCCGATATCCTGCCTTCTTGAGTTGACTGAGAAAGAGAATTTTGCATAGTTGGGTCGATTCAATCCAAAGAAGAGGTCGATTGCGACTGGAAGTATGTTGATGTAGCAAGTGACATCATTTGAGCATAGTGCACGCATGAGATCTCTGTGAGCTTGATTAATCATGAAGACATACATACACCATGTATTGGGCAGTGGGGCCAAGTTTTCCAGTCATCACTGCCTTGAAGAACAGCTCACACTGATCCATGTGTTTTTGAAAGAGTCGACTTGTATTGAGGACTTTTGTCTGAGCATCTGGATCCCAAGGAACAGTTGCAAGCAGGCCATTGATTGCATCTTGCGCGAGAGTCGACTTTCATAGATCTTTCTCTCCATGGCGAGAGCAAGGATGTCATGGATCCGGACACATCTGTTGTAGTGTTTCTCATGGATGTAACCAGTGGCATAATGAGCCCAAAAAAATAAGGGGACTGAACATGGCATGCACAACACAATTTCTGAATATTTTTAAGTGAGCCAAAAAAATCAAACTTTTTGAATGAAAATGTAATTTTGTTACAGATCTAGACCTATATCCGGTGGGTAATTTCAAATTGCCCCCTTTTTCCTCTTTTTTTCTTTCCCCCTCCCCCCCCCTTTTTTTTGGGCGGAACTTTTTGGGGGAGGGGGGCTGCATCCCCCAAGCCCCCCCCCCCCCCCCCACCACCAGTACGCCAGTGGATGTAACCGTTTAAGGACCCTTTATACAATTGTTGACTGCTTTAAGGGGCACGGTTAAAACTATGGCCCGAGATGAGCTCACAACTGTGTTATGCCCAGTTGTAAGATCACCAAGGGCCATGGTTTTAACTGTGACGCGAAAAAGAAGCAGTCAACATTTGTTTTATATACCGCATCCTTCGTTAGCTCAGAAATTCATTTCAAAGATAGATGAAATACGGTACCGTACCGTAATTGTCATCGATCACTCTTTCAATATTTTGTTTGGTGTACATGTATGGTGCCGACCGCACGCCCGCGTATCTAAATTGCCAAAAGACATATTATGCACTGTACGCGCGAGCAGAACTGTGCACGGTCAATATTTTTCACGATACCGCCCGGCAGTCCGTAGTGAATTTCATGCCCGCAAGTTTGACCAATCAGAAGCCTAGAATCTAGATATCCGGTAAATAATAGCCAATATTCTAGATTCGGTAAGGAGGTGTTGAGCGCGACTTTCATTGATGAAAGCGCCAATGGCACCATAGAAAGCCGTTTCCAAGTTGAATTTACCGAGCACTAAATATAATGTTTTCGTTTTTTTTTTTAATAATTTCTTTCTTGTGGTATGGCAAATTCATTTATGGGCCTCATGATTTGCCATGATGTGGGCCCTATGGAGCACAAACTTTGTCTTACATTGGCAGTTCTTTAGTGTGGAAAATACCTTTTTTTTCCATATTGTGTGGTATCTCCTATGTTTGATCATGTCCCATTCGGGGAGGGGGCTTTGTGTTTCTGCCGGCCCCGGGGCAGCAGAGAATTTGTCAAGATGATTTCTGTAGTATGTAAAATTAACCTGAACATTCCAAACTTGTTTGAGTGGTACCTTGAATATTTAAACTGGATCAAAGCTACCAAATTGGGCCGTTGAGCCATATTTGGGGGGCATCTGGCAGGCACTAAAAGCAGCAGAAAATCTGCCTGGCATAGGCCATTTTGTGCTCTGAGGTATCCAGGTATTTAATTAAAATTGGTTTCAAGTGGTATCTCCTATGTTTGATCGAGGCCAAAATTTGGGGGCCCTTTGGGGGCGTCTGGCGGCACTTGGGCAGCAGAAAATTTGTCTGTCAGTATGATTTCCATATTCTGTAAGATTAAACTGAGCATTCCGAATAGGTTTTAGGTGGTACCTTGAATATTTAAACTGGGTCAGAGCTACCATATTGGGCCTTTGCGGCGTATTTTGGGGGCGTCTGGCGGGCACTTAGCAGCAGAAAATTTGTCTGGCATGGGCCATACTGTGCTTTGTGGTATTCATGTATTCACTTGAAATTAGTTTCAAGTGGTATCTCCTACGTTTGATCGAGGCCCAATTTGGGGGCCCATTGGGGGCGTCTGGCGGCCCTTGGGCAGCAGAAAATTTGTCTGTCAGTATGATTTCCATAGTCTGTAAGATTAACCTCAGCATTCCGAATTGGTTTTAGGTGGTACCTTGAATATTTAAACTGGGTCAAAGCTACCATATTGGGCCTTTGGGGCGTATTTTGGGGGCGTCTGGCGGGCACTTAGCAGCAGAAAATTTGTCTGGCATGGTGCTTTCTACATAAATTCTACAAATCTAGGACGAAACTTCTGTTCCGGTTCTTCAATTTTCCACGAAGACTTTAAGACGGGCGTCCGGGCGCCCTTTGTCATGTGCAATTATTAATCTCCGTCCTAGAATCAGTTGCTGAACGAAAACTCCCTAATGACTGTTGAGGCGAACGTACAGCCCTATACTGATACCGTGCAAATGACGCGCAATATTGACAGTCCTGCACTATACGAATGTTAAACTTAAAGGTTTGGATGACGAGAGACTGTAGAGCTGTCTGAGTTCATAGACAAAGCCCTTGCCCTTGCTTCACTCATGTGTAGTATGACTGTCTCAAATTTCGAGTAGAAAGGGGTCCTTTCCTTTTCATTGTACATGTTTCGGGTGTTTTTTGACAACCTGCTCTTTGGAAACTAAAGGAAAATATTTTAAAGTTAGTTTTGAATTCCTCTTTAAAACGCGCTGAAAATTATATTATATTATATTGTTTTCTTGTTATTGTACTCGTAATCTGCAAATGGGGGGCAATTTCGATCCCGGCACAACCCCAGAACCTGACTACGCTCATGCCTCTGATTCCTGAAATTTGGCATATTCCTCTATATCCTTAGTAGTTCTTCTTGTTGTTGTATATTAATAACTCAGAGGTTTATTACTGCACTTGCTGTTGAATAGCAAGTTCTATATCATCATATATTTACTTATATGTATATTCATTGCAAAATAATGATTAGGGGCAAACTAAAATAACGTTATACACGAAGTAAAGATAATTCTATTACATAATGCTTTTTTAACAATAACAACAAAAGCAAGTTTTGGTTTTTCTCAAGTCATCGGTTGTCTGCATAATTTTGTGTCTTTTAACAATAACCACTTTCCAGAATTGTCTAAAGAGAACATATCGATGGAAGCAAAGGTGTTGATTGCTGCATCTGGTCAAATGAAATACGATGAGGAGACTGATGCTGCCATGCAGTCATCTATGTCAGGGTAAGAATATAATTTTTACATTAAAAGGGTTCTTCAGTACAGAAGTGGAAAAACCCGCAAAAACAACACTTTTTTGAATTTTTAATTTCCACGTTGTTAAACTTTAGTCATTATCGATAGATGCAATGATAAACTTCGGTATCGCAAAACATGATCACCATGGGCTTATATTTACTTGCTTCTCCCTCTTCTTCATCAAGGGCCCTGAAGATGTTTTAATAAAAGGCAAATCCATTTTAAACATTTTGAGGAAAATCATTCAAATAAGAAAGATTCCCTGCATCTACCTTGAATATGATTTTGTCCTCTGTTGTATAAGTTTCCTTTGTTGATATAATAATAATAATAATAATAATAATAATAATAATAGTAATAGAAATGACAACAACACTTGAGGGAAATTAAAATGATAGAATTATGGTGCGTAGCTCTATCCAGGTTCCCAATTGCAAAGGTTGAAAAAGGGAGGACAGCAGGGGAACTATTATAGAGCTACGTGTCATTATTCTCTCATGTTCGTTTCTAAAAATCATGGTGCATTTATTCCCAAAAGAGTCGCCAAAGTTGTTTGCATTTGTCTATATTTTTAAAATTGATATATATACATATATATATATGTATATATATTTATTTTAAAAATATAGACAAATGCAAGCAACTTTGGCGACAAAAACAATTGTCCCGCGTCGGTAAAAGAGAATTACACAACAGTCAAAAATAAATAAAACAATGAAAAATATATAGAAGTTGAGCCCATAGGGCTTCATCAGGAAATTAAGTTTATTCATATATATTTCGCTGGATTGTCACTATATTAAGGAGACATTCTTTTGTATTGCTTCTTTGTCCTCGTGTCTCCCTAATAGACAATCCAGTAAAATATATTATATGCACACACACACCCACCCACACACACACACACACACATAACATGTATATATATGTTATATATGTGTGTGTGTGTGTGTGTGTGCATATAATATTATATATATTATATATATATATATGTATATACATATATATATATATATATATATATACATGTTATGTGTGTGTGCGTGTTTTTATAATTATACATATATACTAGCAGAAGCAGCCAGTGGACATCCACGGGCGCTAGCTGTGTTTATGATTAATCACAATAATCAAGTGAGTAAAAAAAGTCGGGTAAAGTGTTATTTTTTTAACAAAAAAGTATTTACAACATGTGAGTATGTGTTATTGATCCAGCTCCTGCATGAGTTTTGAAGAAAATACATGTTCATCTTGATGAAGACTAAATGATATGGATATAATTATGCTCGAGCAGTATATCCATGCATAGAGGTAGAGGGAGCAATTTGTGTCTTGCCTTGTTACTGTGGTTTAATATGTATTCATATCATAGTGGAAATATTTTCGAAGGTAGTTTTGGTGGTGGGGGCGCTCCTTCTTTACACCGTGGTAACCAATATTCCTAAGTGAAGTGATCTAATACACCTCCCCTCCCCCGAATGATGTCTTCTGATCTGTTATGTCTGTCCTAAGGGAATGAATAATATATTTCAGGCGATATAAAATAACATGTTTCCAACGGTATGAGGGCCATTTTCTCCATTCATGTCAATTTAGTTGTTGATAATAGGAATGATTTATGCGACAGCCACCCAAAATGTGCGGTTAGGTAAACCCTAAAGCCTAACCCCAACCCTAACCCTATTGTTTTCATTTCGGGTGGCTGTCGCAAAAAGAAGTTTACCCTAGTATATGCTTCCATGATATGAGTAAAAGATGTCCGCTCGCTAGTCATAAGGACAGCTATTCATAATGATACATCACGGTCGCTATTCATAATCGAAGGAGAGGGTCGCTATTCATAATCGGAGAAGAGGGTCGCTATTCATAATCGGAGAAGAGGGTCGCTATTCATAATCGAAGAAGAGGGTCGCTATTCATAATCGAAGAAGAGGGTCGCTATTCATAATCGAAGAAGAGGGTCGCTATTCATAATCGGAGAAGAGGGTCGCTATTCATAATCGGAGAAGAGGGTCGCTATTCACAATCGAAGAAGAGGGTCGCTATTCATAATCGAAGGAGAGGGTCGCTATTATCGGAGAAGAGGGTCGCTATTCATAATAGGAGAAGAGGGTCGCTATTCATAATCGGAGAAGAGGGTCGCTATTCATAATCGGAGAAGAGGGCCGCTATTCATAATCAAAGAAGAGGGTCGCTATTCATAATCGGAGAAGAGGGTCGCTATTCATAATCGGAGAAGAGGGTCGCTATTCATAATCGGAGAAGAGGGTCGCTATTCATAATCGGAGAAGAGGGTCACTATTCATAATCGAAGAGGGTCGCTATTCATAATCGAAGGAGAGGGTCGCTATTATCGGAGAAGAGGGTCGCTATTCATTATCGGAAAAGAGGGTCGCTATTCATAATCGGAGAAGAGGGTCGCTATTCATAATCGGAGAAGAGGGCCGCTATTCATAATCAAAGAAGAGGGTCGCTATTCATAATCGGAGAAGAGGGTCGCTATTCATAATCGGAGAAGAGGGTCGCTATTCATAATCGGAGAAGAGGGTCGCTATTCATAATCGAAGAAGAGGGTCGCTATTCATAATCGGAGAAGAGGGTCGCTATTCATAATCGGAGAAGAGGGTCGCTATTCATAATCAGAGAAGATGGTCGTAATTTAATTAAATAACAAAGGGAAATGGGTGAAGGACAACCCAACGGTACAGTATTTAAGAAAGCCTCAGAATGCATTTCCGGCTTTTGTCAAATATATCCCTCTTCTTTTTTTTTGTGAACTTTATTTATCAATGCTCCCCACACTTTGAAAGGCGCTTTGCTAAATGAATGCCTTAATAATTAAAAAACGATGTGTAATCCATACATCTATGTAGGAGGAGAGGACCCCCTCCCTCCACACACCCACATCCTCCCGTATCTCAACTCCTGTGGAAACCCTAATCCTTAGCCTATATCTCAAGTTCCATTTCTCAAGTGGGATTGTCGGAGGGGGTAGTTGTCCTGCAGATTAGTTGTAGGGGGTAGTTGTCCAGATACGGGCTTAGAAATTGCCGTGAGAAAAATTGTTTTTTTCAAGCCTTCGTAGCAATATTTTCATACTACGTGATTTTAGTAACGTACAATTTATTGGCATCTACTGTTCTTACAGTGTGCCCCTGTTTATGGCCGAGGACTTGGGAATGAAGTATGCCCTCCCACGGTTGGGACTTTCAAATTTCCCTCAGTTAAAATCACCTTTCAGAGCATTTGAATGCATGTGGTTTTATGGTAATTACTAACTTGCTTAAAGTGATTAGGTAACTTTGTGGAGTCTTGACAAAATCTGAGCTGTCTGGCCTTACATGCTATCAGTGTATGTAATATGGTGTAAAAATGAAGCCCATGGGGAAAAAAGCACTTCAAAATCACCATGTGCTTCACAAAAGTAAACATATGCAAATGACCGGAAATGCCAGACTCATTTTCCCCACTGACTCAGTGTTAGACTTAAGCGTATGGCCATACGCTTTCGTAAATGGGAGTATTCAGTCACAGATATCTTAATAATAGCATTATATATTTGAAAACCTTTCTATGCCTGGCTATTTATTTATCCTTCTGAACATCATTATACAAGACAGATATCAAAATTCAACAATTTATTAAATCAAGCTTCCTCAAAGTTACTGAATGCCTTTAACCCATTGACTACGGGAAACGGGCGGTTCCTGTATTAAGTATGTGGGGATGAGAGAATTTAGTAGTCAACGGGTTAATTTCATTATTTTCTTTGAAATCTTTATTTCGGTCTTCCTACTCATGATCTTAACAAAAATCATGACAAAAATTATGACCATGTTGATTGATCGTGATCCTATGAATAATAATTGTCATGGTCATCTATTTGATCATGTCATTTATTGAAGGTGAATTATTGCATGTAGGATTGCCCCCCCCCCCCCCCCCCCCCCTCCTGAATTATTTTGGACATATATTACACATCTTTCCCTTCCTGGGATATTGATACCCATGCTTCCATAGCATTTAAAATACAAATTCTACTACTAGAACTGTCGTTTATGAACTCTCCACTTGAAAAAAAATGCAGGATATAGATGTATATATCGTATCTGGACAACTGCCCCCTGACAACTTCCCCTTAGATCAACTACCCCCGGTCATCTCTTCCTTATGTTCGTTCATATTTTCATCCTTTCATCTTTTCTTCTGTACTAAACTTAATATTGCTTTATCTTTCTGCATTTGTTTTCCCTAACTTTTCTTATGTTATTCTTTGTGTTAGTATCATTTTATCTTTATCTTTCCTTTATTTTTCCCCTTCTTCTTTATTTCTATCCTTTAATTCGTAACCCTTTATGTTCTTCTTCCTTTCCTTTTTTACTTATGCTACTCTTTGTTTTGGGCTTTCTTTCATCTTCTTTTTCTCTCCATTCTTATGTTATTCTTTGTTTTGATCTTTCTTATTCTTCTCTTTCTGTCTTTCCATATCTTGTTCTTTGTTCCCTTTCTTTATCCTCTCTTGCTGTCTTTCCTTTATAAATGTTATTCTTTGTATTATCCTTCCATCATTTTTTTTCTTTTTCTCTCTCCCTATGTTTTCCTTTATTTTTTCCTTCTTTCATCTCTTTCATCTTTTGTTCTACCCTACCCAGTGTATTTCTTCATTATTCTCATTTCATGTTCTCTTTTGATCTTTCCTCTATCTCTTGTTCTTTGTTTCTTCCTTTTATCATCTTCTTTATTCTGTATTTTTTATTCTAGTTTTCCTTTATTTTTTCCTTCTTTCATCTCTTTCATCTTTTGTTCTGCCTACCCCGTGTATTTCTTCATTACTCTCATTTCAATAGCATTTCTCTTTTGATCTTTCCTCTATCTCTTATTCTATGTTTCTTCCTTTTATCGTCTTCTTTATTCTGTATTTCTTATCCTAGCATATTTTCACTTTCCTTCTTTTATGTTTTCAGTATTTTTCTTCCTTTATCATTTTGTATTTGCTCTTCTAGTTTTCTTCAGAAGGGTGCGGTTTTTCGAAGAAACCTGCCATAAACTGTGACTTAATTTAAACCTAACTGAGATCTAGGATTCGTTCATAGGCGCCGGAAGTGAGGGGGGGGGGGGGCTCCCCCCCCCCCCACAAAAAGTTGGGGGAAACGCGTTTTCGACCTCCCCATAGGCGTAAATGCATAATCTTGGAGGGGCTGAAGTTTTTTGCCCGAACTTCAAGTTTCCCTTTTCTATGTATGTAGTGAAAATGTACAAAAATTACATGTATTCCAGTATTAAACTATCTAAATATAAGGATATTGGAGCACCTCGCTGCCCGTAATGAGGTGATAGTCAAGCCGATATTGCCCTTCTCAAAATCCTCAAGGGGCTGCAGCCCTTCGTACGCCTATATCCCCCTCCAAGTTATCTACGGAATTGTACAAGCTAGGGAACAAATCGATTTTTTTTTCTTTTGGCATTTTTAAGCTGCAAAAACGTCATTTCTTATTCGATGTACTAAGGAAAATTCGCAAATAATCACTGCGATCTAGGCCAAAATCCAAATATTGAACATTGATAAAAATCACTTTTCTCATTCTTTCTCAAATGGGGGTACAACACTGACGGAACAAGTGAGAAATAATCAAGGAATTTAGGAAGGCCACCGAAAGTTGATCTTTCAAATGTATATAGAACATTTGAAAATGCGATTTTATATGCTTTAACATAATTATACTGGGGCAGAATATTGAAAAACAAAACAAAAACATGGGCGTAACTAGTACTAACTACGAGGGGGTACCGGGCAAGTGCCTAGCCTTTTGACAAGGCTTCGTGACTTGGCTATTTTCCTCGTCATGCTGTGCCTGAGATGAGACTAGCCGGCGACGAAAAGAATCAACACGGCCCGGATGAACGCGCGATCGAGCGACTTTAGTCGCGAGGCCTTTTGGAACCTGGGTTTCCATCGTCCGATATGAATTATTCACGAGTTATTTGCATACCAAATTTATGCTGACGTCATGGGAAGATACGTTCGCTGATTGGCTCCTACCTATAAGGTAGCAGATCCTCGCTAGGAACAAAGGATAGCATAAGAAATACAGGCCAGGTTCTCACGTCGCTCGATCGCGCATTCACCGGGCTGGGCGGCTAGTCTTAAAGGGAGTGGCAAGTCGTAATCCATGGGCCTGACCAGTTGGCCTGACTCGAGGAAATTCGGATACAATCAGGTCCAATAGAGCGCTACCGAAGGAATGTTATTGCCCGATTCCTCGGGCGATCGTTAACGCAACCGACCAATGAGATTCAAATACTGGAATAAAGAACGCGCGATCTTGTTTACTCAAATTTGGGTCAATGTGCGAACTTTTATTAGCTGCGCACGATAAATTGAAGTCGCTTTGAACTTTGATCCAGAGAAAGGAGCAGCCAACTGTAAAAGCGCCCATAGATTCCGACTTGTCGCTCCCTTTAACTGTTATGCAGCCACTACTAGCTTACTTGCCGAGAAAAGTAGCCAAGTCACGAGGGCCTTGTCAAAAGGCTATCAAGTGCCCTGCAAATCAGATGGGGGAAAAAATAATGACAGAGGAGAAAAGAGAAAAAGATGTTTTGTTCAAGCGGACCCTGCTCATCAGCGCCCCTTATAATAAGGGCCTGTGTATCACGGATTTTATATTTTGCTTTGAACTAAATTCCGTTCAATCCAATTTATTCCCATTTCCAGCAAAAACATTTCCTAGAAAATTAATCAAAGTAAGACATAGAAACATAAATAGTAAAGCAAAATGATACATTCTGCACGATTTCAGTTTTAGAACTAGCTTTGAATTTATCATAATTATACATGATGTATACAAAGAATTAATGTATAACTTTAATGTATACTGTAAAGCATACCGCTTGTATGTAAACAACCATAGGACCAACGGCTTTAATTCCTCTCCGAGGGACTTGGGGTTAATGCCTTACCAGAGGACACGAGTGCATCCTGGTTTCGAACCCGGGTCCTTTAATTACAAAGCCACTGCTTGACCAGTGAGATATCTCGCCCTTTCTGAGGAAATCTAAACAACATAGAAATGGCAAGAGGTAAAAGGGTTTTTAGGAGTTTGTATTGCAGCCGATTGTGTAGAGGTGTCGTGGTCTAGCGTATACGTCACCGGACTGTGGATCACATGGTTCGCGGTTCGAGTCCAGCGGCAGCAATCACGTCCTTTGGCAAGACATTAATCTACATTGCCATTCTTACCCAGGAGATAATGGGTACCTTTGAGGATTATTCATGTGAACGGAGCAAAATGGCAGGATGGCGGGTGTGCGGGCTTGAAATCCAATGACAAGGGGTAATAATAAATAATATTGTAAAGCGCATTGAAGTATTCACATAATGCGGTACATAATAAAACCTACAATAAGTCGTCAAAATTATATATTTTTTTTTTATACATTTTCTGAAAGTATAGATTCTCAGCTTTCCAACGGTATATCACTTGTCTAGTTTGCTCAATGATAACACCTTTAAATATCACATTTAGAATCAGCATGTAGCCAGCAATCAATTACTCCTATTCAGAGAAAATGGCCATTTAAGTACGGAACAAAAGAGTGCTAAACCTTCGCTCTCTGTGCGCGCCCAAGTAAAACTGGGTATTCAAACGGACATAGCAACCGGTATGAAGGGATTATCAGATTAGGCTGAATTTTGGCAAGCCGCTCCAGGAGGACCTATTCATTACTCACTCCTTTTTAGGGGCCGTTTGTGAGCACGCAAAGCGTGCGAATTTGGTGATGAATCCCAAAAACTTTGATGTAGCGCCTTTTTAGGCTTTTTTCTCTCACTTCCTGAATAGCAACCCTCCTCCCCGAATGAATAGCGACACTCCTATTATGAATGGAAATCCTTATGAATAGCGACCGTCTTCTTTGATTATGAATAGCGACCGTCTTCTTCGATTATGAATAGCGACCCTCTTCTTCGATTATGAAAAGCGACCCTCTTCTTCGATTATGAATATCAATCCTTATGAATATTGACCTTTATGAATAAGGACCCTCTTCTCCTATTATGAATAGCGACCTTCTTCTTCGATTATGACGAGCGACCCTTATGATTAACGACCACGAATTGTGAATATGAATAGAGACCCTCTGTACTTTGTATTGAATTGAAAAGGTTTTTATTGGTATTGGACATGGCAGTCAAACAACTGAATTGAGTACAATTACAATGGCATAATATGGTTAAAAAGCAATCTTATAAAATAAAGAACATATTATACATACACACATATATTGCACATATATAAAGGAAAAAAATATTTGAAGGTATGAAAACTCATGTCTAAGGCAGTAACAGATAAAAGAATTAACATAATTTGCGGAAGACTTGGGAGAAAATGCAGTTGGAAATAAAGGAATATGACACAAGAGTGGGTCAAGGATGAGTAAGCAATCACTTTGCTGACACATACTCTCAGCAGTACAATCAACCACAGTCGCAAGACTCACACCCTTCCACTCTCAAGCACACACTTTTGTACTCAACTCTTGCACACTCGCATAAACTCTTGTATACTGGAAATCAAATCAAACACCATAGCTAAAGATTTTGCTCACCCATCCCTGACCGCCTCCTCAGTCAAGTGGTATAGTACAGTTCTGATTTACACATAATTGAAAAGACATTTTCCAAAATATGAAAAACAATAATTATTTTCCCCAGCCGTAAAAATAAAAGTGAGACAAATCTATGCTAAAAAAATTGAAAGCCATAAGTTGCCATGTCATGACTTGCCATAAACCGTAGTCAATTGAATAATTTAAAAATAACAGTTTACATACACATAGTAATTAAAAAAAAAAAAAAAAAAAAAGAATTGGTTTAAGATGGTTTTTAAAAATGGTTTTAGAAAGGTCACACGACCGTAACATGCACAACTGGTACTCGTACTTATTGCAATGACCTATATGGCAAAGCTGGAATAGTGCATCCCAGTTCAATCAGTACTATTTAACAGGTCAATCAAATATGGAATTGGACTGGTTTTAAATCGTTTGGTTTTACAATGAAATTGACGATACATTTGCCCTTCTTCGCAATGAGTAACCAACATCATTGTTAACAGGTAACCAATGTTTACACAGTGGGCTATTGGTAAGAGAGACGGCAAACTTAACACATAATTGTTTCCTTCTTTCGGACAGAGATGATAAGGAACACATTTTTAGGGCATTATCATAGTTAATATATCGAACACCCAGCATAATCCTACACGCTCTTTTCTGAATGCGTTCTAAACATAAAACGTGGCTTTGTGTAAGGTTACCATTGAAAACTGGTACCCCATAATCCAATATTGGACGAATATAACCCTTATAAACTGTAATTAAATCACAAAGTGGCAGATCATAAGTCCTGAGACAACGAAGCATATAGAGTTTCTTGTTGCATCTACATAAAAGATTTGATATATGACTGTCCCATTTTAAGTTGGACTGTACAACAATACCTAGAATCTTGGCTTTATGCACTTCATTCAAACTTTCATTACCAATGAACAGGCATCTCTGCTCTGTAGCAATTTTTGAGAAAACAACATGCATACAACAACATTTAGATGGGTTAAGAGTCATATTATTTGAGATAGACCATTCTTGGAAATCAGACAGAGTGCTTTGTAATTTTGATGGTTGTATCTGTTTACGACATTCAACCAAAGTAAGATCATCTACATATTTAAAATATGGAATCTGAGAGTTAATACATGCATCATTTATCATTATAAGAAAGAGGATGGGGCCTAACTTTGTGCCTTGAGCCACGCCTGCATGTGATGTCGACCAATCTGAAAACCGACCAAGGTATTTAACTCGCTGTAGTCGTTGCTCAAGAAAGCTCAAGATCCATGAGATAAGGCAAGGTCTGACTCCCAGATTGAGTGATTTTTTGACTTATTGCCCCTCATGACTTATTATGAATAGCGACCCTCTTCTCCGATTATGAATAGCGACCCTCTTCTCCGATTATGAATAGCGACCCTCTTCTCCAATTATGAATAGCGACCCTCTTCTCTGATTATGAATAGCGACCCTCTTCTTCGATTATGAATAGCGACCCTCTTCTCTGATTATGAATAGCGACCCTCTTCTCCGATTATGAATAGCGACCCTTTTCTTTGATCATGAATAGCGACCCTCTCCTTCGATTATGAATAGCGACCCTCTTCTCCGATTATGAATAGCGACCCTCTCCTTCGATTATGATTAGCTACCCTCTTCTCCGATTATGAATAGCGACCGTCTTCTCTGATTGTGAATAGCGACCCTCTTCTCCGATTATGAATAGCGACCCTTTTCTCCGATTATGAATAACGACCCTCTTCTTCGATTATGAATAGCAACCATTATGAATATTGACCTTTATGAATAACGACCCTCTTATCCTATTATGAATAGCGACCCTCTTCTTCGATTATGAGTAGCGATTCTTATGATTAACGACCCCGATTTGGTATTATGTATAGCGACCCTTATGACTTATTATGAATAGCAACCCTCTTCTATTATGAATAGCAATCCTTATGAATAGTGGTCCTTATGAGTTTATGAATAGTGACCCCTGTTCGCTTTATGAACAGTGACCCTACAGGTATAGAAAATTACACGTTATGAATAGCGGTCTTTATGAGCCACTGGTCCTTATGACTAGCGAGGTTACCCTGGGAGTCAAAAGTAGAAATAGATGAAATTTAAATAAAGTGTCCTTAAATATGAAGAACCGAAATCCCCCTCCCCCTTTTTTTACATTCTAACAATCACATGTTCCTCCCCTTCACCTTGTCTCATGGAACATCAACCCCCACAAGAAACAAAAACAATTGAAGCACAGAATGAATGAAGAAAACAGCCCCCCCCCCCCCCCCCAACCAAAAAAAAAATAAAATGAAAGTTCAATTATAAAATAATGGAATGCTTACATAAATCAAACTTCCAAAGGAACCGAATTTTCACAAAATTGATAAAAGGCAGAAAAGTTTACAGGCACCTGAATCGATCCGAATCTATCGCGACGACCGCTCCCGGGGATGTCTCATTGAGAAATGTGCATCATCCGCTTAAATCTCTTGTTAAATTAAAAAGCAATGCAGTAGGTGCAGATTTTGATACCCTAAACGGCGACTTTGTATCTTGCTTGGTATTTTACAACCTATTTGAGGATTACGTCATCATCATAGACCTGTTTAGCCAAAGAGGAACCATAAAAATAAATTGACCTAAAGTTGGAACACATTACCGAACTATATCCCTCCCCCCCCCCCCCCCCCCCCCCGGCGGATCTTCTTCTTATCATCTCTGAATTTGTTACCCTTTTACCTTTACCTTTACCTTTACCCGAAGTTCTGGAAGAATGCTGTAGTCTCAGCAGTCAGGCTTCCAGTTCCACCATTCTTGATTTTTGCTCTTTTTTTTATACCTTAAACGCGTAACCCGGGTTATGCGTTTATTGCTGAAAAGATTTTTTTTGTTAACCGTTATTTTCCTTTTTCTTGTACGTGGATGATGCCTGATGTACCGGTCTCAATGGGAAATGCCCCCCCCCCCCCCCCCCCCCCCCGTAACCACGCAGCTACAAAATAATGATGTAAATCTAAGCGGGAAACATAGTACATGCAGTACATGTACACGTGCTCTGTGCAAACACGTGTGTTGATGCGCTGTATATTGAAGCCATACATTGTACTGCATGTACTATGTTTGCGCCGTAGACATAGAACACTACAGCACGCAGAGTTATGCCAAAGTAGGGCACACGTCACTTTGTTCTTTGGCAGTACACCAATTGAGGTTTCTCCCCTTCACAGGTAAAGGGTATGGTTTGGACATCACAGAATGTACTTTTTCGTGCGTACGGCAGTGCGCTGTTCCATCGGCATAATTATTACTCCCTCCGGAAATTCAATGTTTAGAAATGAATTTATGAAATATGGACTGCACGTCAGCCCTTAAAAAGTGCCCCAACCCTCTAATAACCATTCCCAGCCCGTGGGTACCAAAAGGTGGGGACCAAAAGAGCCAGGGATGCTCCTATTCGAACCCCCCCCCCCCCCAAAAAAAAAAAAAAAAAAAAAAAAAAAACCCAAAAACTCAAAAACCCCAAAACCCCCCAAAAATGCCACATAACCTTAGCGTGTATGGACTAGCGGGACCCGTGGAAATCCACGGGTTCACTTTTTACACTGCACCCTCAACATCTTCACAGTCGATGTGTACATTCTTGTGAGTTTATTTATTTATTATTTTTTGGGTTAATGAAATTATCATGCATATGTGCTCATGATCACAAATACTTATTCAAACATACCCTCATACTCAGCTAATTGAATTGAATTGAATTGAATGGTTTATTAAAAATACTGAAAATTGCAGCCAAAGTGCTGAATTACATTCAGTTTACAATTTAAAATAACAAAGTTGAGACAGATAATAAAAAAACGTCATCGAAATACATACTAAGATAACTCCAAATAATAAAGCATAAAGCTATTACATTTAATATAACTTGCAGTATAAAAGACTTGAAGATAAGAGAAGTCTTAAAGAAAAATTAGAAAACAGTGTAATTATATATCCATACATGGGCAGGTACAATTGGAAATGCAATCAGATTAGTTATAAGAAGTTACACGGAAAGAAAGGGATAACTAAATGCATTTCGTAAATTAATAAGTAGGTATAAATGCAAAATCATAAAATTATTGAAAGACGGCAGTAATGAATATGTTAAAATGCATAACAATCATGTTTTATGGGAATTATTGCACAAACTTGGTAGGAATGACATTTGTAAAGTGACTCTATTGTTAAATAAAAGTCATGTTTACAAAATTCAAATTACATGAGATATCATTGTCATAATTAGTATTTTCAAATAACGGAAGTCAGATTGTAAATCACCTTGATATATCATCATAAAATTTCTCTAGAAGGAAATGCGTCAGATCTATCGTAAAACAGTAGTTTACAAATACATACATAATAATGAGTGAGTGATTAGAGGCCGTTTGCGTTTAGAAGCCTGGCGAGATATGGAATAGGGCTTTTCCTATAACGTTCAGTCCTGCATTTCGGTTCATTACAGATTCGATTTTTCTCAGTAGTCTGGCATTTGAGTTTGCCTCAAGCCAACCTCCTCTTCCAGATTTGAAAGAAACACGGACAAAGTTCAGGCATAACTCTTCTTGTCGACAACTAAGAGACGACAGGCCAGTCGTCTTAAGAGTGATATTGATGGCCCAGGATGGTTCTGAGGGCTCTCTTTTGGACGTTCTCAATGTGTTTGCTTTGAGTTGTAGTCAATGAACTATGCCATACCTGGCAAGCGCACTCAAGTAGCGGGCGAATTAACCCGGTGTAGACTGTGATCAGATCGCGTTTAGGGAGGGCGAATCCTTTCAGTGACCTTACCATATACATCCGTCGATTCACTCGCGACACAATGTCCAGGATGTACAAATTCCATTTGAGGTTGTCCTCGATGATCACACCAAGAACCTTCACGACGTTGACCATGTCCAAGGGATCATTTCTAAGAGATACATGCAGCTGTGGAAGTTGGGTTTTACTGAAGCATATCTCCATTGTAGAACATTTCTTAGCATTCAGGAGTACAAAGTTGTCACGGCACCAAGATTCAAGGGTCATGAGTGACTGGTAGAGCTCGTCATCCTGATCATGTACTCTGCAAGACATGGCCAACGTCATATCGTCCACATATTTCCAATGAGCAACTGTCTGATCGCGCAAAATGTCATCTATCAGGCCGAGGAAAATCAATGGGCCAAGCCGAGTACCTTGAGGCACTCATGCTTTAACCGGTAGCCAATCTGATAGAGTACCAACAGTATTGTATAATGTTATGTAATCTACAGAATATATTTTAATTCTATGATAGATATCATTATGACATAAAGGGGAGAGGGAGAGAGAGAGTGGTGGTAGACAGATAAGAAGAGAGAGAAATGGATGTATAGAATATAAACATAACAGAAAAAGAGAGAGAGGGGAATAGAGATAAAAGACTTTCTTTTGATGTTAGTATTTCCATTTAGCTTATTGTTTATGATATGAGAACTTAAATATAGTTGTAAAATGAATTAGCAAGTTAATGGCCTAGTTATGTATATTTTGTGTATGAAATATTGTTGTCATCGTAGAGGTCGCTCATTACTTAGTCTATAGCAAGAAATACAATTTTAGTTAGAAATTGGTAGTAGTTATATATTTTCTATAAGTAATCGAGCGAAGATTCACCTACACATAATTGTAATTCTCAAATTCAGTGAGACACTTACATGTATGAGCAAAAAATGCGTTCAATCACATCCTACAATACACATTAAAAGTATTTACAAAAAAATAGAAGTATGAATTTCCGAATATTAGGCCCCCTCCCTCACAATATCCTGGATCCGCCGTTAGACATGGTGGATGGGGAAGGCAGGCCCTATCATGCCCCTGCCCTCACTCTACTCCATCCAGTGGCATAGAAGGGTCCCAAGTACAATGCATTCACATAATCCCGCGTCACCCATCCCATCTTTCACCCCTGCTAGTGCTATCTACACTGTGAGTTTATTATTCTACGCCCATAACTTCAATGGAATAACGCTCCTAGCAAAAGTTTTCTCCTCAAACTGATAATATTCATGGAACGTTTTTTTTTTTTTCTCACGTCCAAAGTTAACCTTACAATATCGAAATAAACAGCTTTTACTACAGGTTTCTTCCCCCAGAGTTCATGCAGCCAAGGCTGCAGTGCTGGTACCGCTAGCTCAGAGCAGAGTGCAACGACGCCGAGACAGAGCCTGGCTAAAAAGAGAAGAATTTCATCAGTAACTATACAGAGAACAAAGGGACAAACAAAGTCTTTAAATACAGTTTCTAACATTATTTAGTTCAAAATAATATAATTCACGTCCAAAATCATATTTATGCTACGTCTTAGAGATCTTAGAATCAATAGAATTCCAGCTTCAGAGGAGTAAGATGAAGACGATAAACAGAGGCCTTTGTCAGCGAGGACATCAACCCATTCTATAAATACGGAGGATATAAAAAGGCCTTGCTTTATAAGGAGAATTTCATCTGCCCCATATCCATTTACTACTAGAATTGCATTACTTCACAGTCTGCATACAAGACTGAACTTCTTGAGGCGTACATTTTGGATCACGATCTCGATGTTTTCATCTTAACAGAAACATGGGTGACTGAAGGGGACCACGTGACTTTGAATGCATTGAAGCCACCAGGTTATGTATATCACTCTGTTCCGAGAGATGGAAGGGGTGGTGGAATCGCTACCATTAGCAAATCTGCACTCAATGCAAGACTCTTACCTACTGAAGCATTTCGTAGTTTTGAATGTGCAGATATGGAAATCAAGTACAATAGTGAGAGGCTAACGATTACAGTTATTTATCGACCACCATCCACTCGAAATGGACTGTCCCGCAGTATGTTCGGTGAAAAATTCTCACCCATCATAGATTCTGTTCCTTCTTCTAATGACACTGTCTTGCTGGTTGGGGACTTTAATAAACATGTGGACAGTGACACTAACCCCGAATCTGTTCGGATTGCTCAACTCCTTGCAAATTTGGTACATCATGTTCAAGGCAGCACACATTTGTCAAGGCATACACTTGACCTTGTCATTGCTAGATCAGATGTAGTCTCATCATTAGATGTGGACTCATTTCTATCAGATCACGCAGCAATAAGCTTCACCTGCTGTCTACAGAAACGTCCTGTTCCTGTAAAGAGAGTAGCCTACATGAAGTTAAGTGCCATTGACTTAGATGCCTTCTCTGATGATGTATGTACGTCTCTACCTACATTGGACAGTTCTGATGATACATCACAGGTTGTCACTGCATACAATTCTCATGTTCATGAAGTACTGGATCTTCATGCACCTGTTAAGTGTCGCAATGTTGTCCTGCGTCAGCACATCCCACGGTACAACAACGACATCAGGCACAAGAAACAGTTAACAAGACGAGCTGAACGACGATGGCGATCTTCAAATTGTCATGAGAATCGTAAAGCCTTCATCGCTATGAGAAATCAACTCAACGCAAGTATATGTGAGGCAAAGACTGGATACAGAACTAGCAAAATATCGGAGTGCGAAAAAGATCCCAAGCGTCTCTTTCAGATGCTAAAGGATATGTTGAGTCCATCCAAGTCTGTTGCTCTTCCTTCTCACGATGATGATGGGGAGTTTGCAAATCAGTTTAGTACATTTTTTTCGAATAAGATTCCTTCAATAAGAGAGATGGTGGAGATTAGACCCGAGCATCCTGGAGACTGTGGACTGAGAATTGAATTTGTGTGTGAATCTGAGCTATCGAGTTTTGAGCCCGCTGACACTGAAGCTATTAAGCGGATTATACGTTCTTCTCCGAACAAGTCTTGTCAGTTGGATCCTGTTCCAACATGGATCATTAAGAAATTATCGACAACTTTTGCTGGTTATCATGAACATAGTGCATCTCTTCGGGCTTCAGAAGTACCTGATGACTTCAAACTTGCTGTGGTCACTTCCATGCTGAAGAAGACTGGCTTAGACCCTGAACAGCTTTCTAACTACAGGCCTGTTTCAAATCTGCCATTTGCATCAAAAGTTCTTGAGAGAGATGGACTACATGGAAGATAACCATCTCATGGAAGTCATGCAGTCGGCGTATAAGACTGGTCTTTTGAGAGTCTCGAATGACATTCTCACAGTTATTGAAAAGCTCCAAATGGTACTGCTTGTCATGTTGGACTTATCCGCTGCGTTCGACACCATCGATCATCACGTCTTACTTCAAAGACTGAAAGGCTTGGTGTAAATGGTTCAGCATTGCGTTGGATTGAATCATACCTTTCTGGCCGGACTCAACAACAATGCAGCGCGTGTGCTCACTAAGCTAGGAAGGACACTGGAATAAGTCATATCCTTCGCCAATTGCATTGGCTACCGGTACAGAAGAGAATCATGTTCAAGATTTGTCTGACTACCTTCAAGATTCTACATGGACAGGTCCCCAAGTACCTTTCTGAGATGGTGTCAGTAACTCAGTCAGTTAGGTCACTGAGGTCTATGGAGTCCACGAGACTAATTGTGCCGAGGACAAGAATGGTAACCTACGGAGACAGGTCCTCCGCCAAGGCCGCACCCATTCTCTGGAACTCTCTTCCTCCGTATTTGAGGCAATTAGATTCCATAGAACAATTCAAGACACTACTGAAAACTTATCTGTTTGTCTAAAGATCCTAGATTTGATAATTACATGTAGTTTATCTGTTGAACTATTTCTATCTACTGCATATTATTATATTTGTTGTTGCACCTTGATCGAAACATTCGGATATGTTCGCGTTATAAATTCATGTTATTATTATTATTATTATTTATAGAATGTATGACTTCGTTTGGGAGTTCAGTGCTGTGCATATATGCAGTATATTGTTGTATCGTAAGCCCGTCTAGTATATGGCTGGATGGATATGCAATCGCGTCGCAAATTGAGCTTGCATTGAGATTGAACCGCAGTCTGGTGGGTGCTGCTCCTACATGCACAGGCGTAGCCAGGATTTTTCAATAGCACGCGAAGAGTGCGAAATTGGTGAAGAGCATGGGATCTAGGGATTAAGGCGCCCAGGGAAAACAATGAAGTTAGGTCCCCCCCCCCCCCCCCCCACGCCCTGCTTGCCCAAATTTATCTACGTTATTGTACAAGCGAGGAAGCAAAGCGACCAAGCGGCAAATTTTAAAATTTTTAACACTAAAAAACGCATTTTCTTGTGCATTTTACCCATGACATTTTGACCACCGCAGTTGAGCGGTAGAGATACATTGATAAACGGTTTTCTATTCACTCACTTCTACAATCGGGAGCAGCGTTATTGTACAAGCGAGGGAGCAAACCCTATAGGCTTGAGAAGGGGTCGAGAAATTCAGCAAGGCGAGCTGAAGTTCAGATTTCTTTCAGTTGAGCCTTTGCAAATGCTGTTTTATCCATTTTATTTTATATTTACCAGGAGTCATATGAACTTTTTGAACCATTTAAGCTATTTAAGAAATATATACTGGGGGAGCGAAATTACGAGATCCTGAAAGAAAAGACCTAGCTTTATTTTGACGTTTTAGCCAATTTCAGAGCCTGATAACGGCTTGTAGCCCCTTTTTAGCCCCTTTCTCTCACTTTCCCCCCGCTTTTTCGCTCTCGCTTTTTTTTTTTGTGCTGAATAGGGGGGCAAGGCCCCCCGGTGCCCCCCCCCCCCCCGTCTACGCCAGTGCCTACATGGTATACTAATCACAAAGCGGACATTGATACAAATCGTACGTACATACCACGGACCTCTATTAAACATACCCATGGCATAATTATTTTTCTTACGTGGGTTCCCACAGTGAGAGATACAGAATTCGCCGGACGTACGCGCAAACGTCGTCCGATTCGGTCGACTGCGAGGCAAAGCACGCGAGCCAATGAGGTTTGGTCGTTCAGGAGATCGTTCACCTGCTACCAACGCGACGTCGTCGTGCAACACGAAGGGGGCGACAACCATGCGGACGGCCAGGCCGACCAGTCGGTACGAAAGGCGGCTCGCGGCGGGCAGCGGGGAAAATTATATAGAGTCCAACTCCCTCCTGCAGCGCGTGCAACGTCAATAGGGGCGGGCGCGGGACCCCCTGCGTGGCCTTCCGAATTAATTATAGTGATATTCCTGAAGAAGCCTTATAGGCGAAATATTGAACATTTTGTGTCTAACAGAGTCATTTATTCTGTCTGTCTCTCACTCTTTCTCTCTCTCTCTCTCTTCATATATATATAGCTGTGGTATATTTTATTTCCTTACAATTATATATACACATGTATATATAATTGTAAGGAAATAAAATATAGCACAGGTTTGGCTCAAGTCGACAACGGAACTTAGAAAATTTTAGAATGAACAGGCAGCCATACATTACGGCTGATACCATTTTGCTTGTAAAATTTTCTAAGTTTCGTTGTCGACTTGAGGTAGCCAGACCTCATGTTGACTTTCATGATGGTATTTCCATTGGTGGTGTGTGTGTGTGTGTGCGTTTGTTTAGCATTATATCCGAGGACATTTTCGGACAGAGAACAAAAAAAAAATCATGACAACAATGGTCCTCGGAAGCCGGACAATAGTCCTCGAACGTCCAACAATGAATTTGTGCTTTATTCCGTCGACTGTCCGAGGACGAGTAACAATAGAGGCACAATAGTTGTCCTCGGAAGTAAAGCCATGTAAACGTGTGTGTGTGTGTATGTAAGAGAGAGTGACTGTGGAACAGATGACGCAGGTCACTCGTTAATTGACAGCTTTCGGCAATAATGTTCTTCAGGATTTATTTAACATGACCAATTGATTAAGCAAATCAATCCTGAAGAAGGCTAATTAGTCGATTTGACGTCTCCACGTGGTCGATAGCAAACCTAGAAATGTTCTTTTTTTATTTATGATCTTATGTGGTCTTAGAACAATTTCACCTTTGTTGCACAAAGGGCTACTTTTAGCAATTTTGTATAATTTGCATAAATAATGATAATAATAATAGTATTGATATTTTTTAATGGCGCCTAGTAGCTAGCTATGTTAAAACCCAAAATTGAGTTACATGTCACATACCCGTGCATTATACCTTTTTTTTTGGGAGGGGGGGGGGGGGGGGGGGGGGGTAGGGGAGTATAGATCTATTTTTAATGCTATTTTCCAATTCAAGGTCAACTTTAGGTACTAAAATTAATGTGTGACACAAAAAGGTAAAATCAGTTATCTGTGGACAATTATGTTGCATTTGTATCTATAGTTATAGGCTTAATATTCAAATAAACGGGGTTTGGGGTGTGTAGAAATGATATATGATATGATGTATTCAAATATGAGGTCAGTATTGGTCAGAGGGGATGAAGTCAAGGCCAAATTGTTTATGTAGATATAATTTGTCTTTGATGGGTTTATGGTGCCGAATCCATTATGATGTTATATTTTCAATAAAAGTCCATTTCACAAAATGAAAGTCAGGTCAAAGTTCAATAGCCCTAGGTCAAGAAAGGTTAAATTCAAATATCTGTCATTTTTAGTTCATTGTCAGGGCTCAGAGAATAGTACTTGTATTCAGAATTATGTCCAGCCAAATTATGGATAATATACAGTCTATGATATCATATATTAAAAGTTCCGGTTAATATCAGTCACAAGGGGTTAATTCAAGATCAAAGTTGAACCTGATAGTGAATAAAGTGTATACTACTGCATCAGTACAATTATGCCTATGAAGGTTTCGGGTTGAAATATCCTTTAATAATGTTATTTCACTTTTTAACTCGTGTCAGCCAATCAAAGTTACGTCAAACGCCGATGCATCTTGGTCAAAGAAGTCGAGAATGCTTCGTATATGGCACATATTATTAGGAAAGATTTATCCCAGACGGACTTGTGATTCATTTTAATCCTGATGTTTTAAGGTTTGGTACCGGCAAACAGAGTAAATCTTTACTCTGTTTGGTCGACCAATGGGACAAAGAGGAGACTGCCACAATCAGAGGCGTCGCTAGGGGGGACACCCCCCCCCCCCCCCACTCAAAATTGCTTTCGGAAAATGCGCCACCTCTGTTGGCCAAAAAAAGGAGGGGAAAACGGATAGGAAGAGGAAAGGGAAAAGGAGAAAGAGAAAAAGGGAAGGGAAGAAAACAAAAACAAAGGAAAGGAAGAGGGAAAGCAGAAAAAGGGAAAAACTGACGCATTGGGAAGTTAATATTCGGGCAAAAGGCGTCCCCCTTCGGGAGTAGGCTGCAGCCCCCCTCCCCGACGATTTCCAAAGTTCCGATATTCGGGAAACTACTTCATATTTCGGGCAGCGAAGTGAGGTGCCAGAATATCCACATATTTGGGCAGCGAGGTTGCAAGATATTTATGTAACTTCTGTACATTTTCCTCTATGTATTTTGTTTTTATTGTGAGCGAGCGAAGCGAACGAACAAAAAATGCGAAATTGAAAAGTTAGTATTCTGGCAAAAGGCATTCGGCAATGAGCTGCAGCCCCCTCCCAACGGGGATTTTCAAAGTTCCGATATTTGGGCAACCACCAATTCGGGCAGCAAAGAGCGAAGAATATCCAAATTATTTGAGAAGCGAGGCTCCCAGATAATTATGTAACTTCTGTACATTTTCTCTATGAAAAGCGTGTCAAAGGCCAGAGCAATTTTTAAGCTAAGGACATAAAACTCTATGAGAAAGAATTCGACCGCTCAAACAATGAATAATGTGGAGAAAATGGATTAAGCATGTCCTAAATTCTTATTTGTAGTGGGAATAGTCCTTTGAACTGGTTATAGAAGCACTGCTTGCGTTCTCCTGTATCGGATGACTCATGCGAGTGACGTCAACTTCCAACGGAGTTTCTCGGAACCTCTGGTCTCTGGCATTGGCGGCGGAAGCACTAAAAAAATTTAGGGGGGGGGGGGGGGGGGGGGGGGGGGGGGGGGGGGGGGGGGACGCCAGACAATATTTAACACTTTGCTCTGCCGGAACCAGGATTTTTAAGGGGTGCCGAAATTGCGCAAGTCGCGTGACGGGCTTAAGGGGGGGGGGGGGGGGGAGGAGGTCAACTGCACTAGTAAACGTAAGTATTGGATGTAGAAGCATCAAAAGGGGGGATCGGTCGTCGAGACGGGTAAACAGTAAACACTAAACATTGGAGGATCCAGGATTCAAAAGTTGGATGTTGACTTGAAATCGTGCGAGCCATGGGCGCGATAGCGCACGCCGCATTACCGGCTGAAGGGGGAGGGGCGAATTCTCCCTTCGCCTGGATCCACCACCGGTAAACGTAACAATGGCAGAAAATAAAGTGATAGTAATATGTGTATAGCATGCATCGCGAGCGCGTACCCCTGTAAGGGTGAACGTGCCCAGACTCAAGAGGGACAATTTGCTAGGGCCTTGTTGGGGCTTCCGGGAGCGAAGGTCCCCTAAGCGCTATAGTAGATTTCGTAAACTCTGAGGCAATCATCTAGATTTCATTTTTCTCTATAAATTAATGCTTCCACCGTGGGCATAATGACCGTGGGCCACCACCACTACAAGAAACGGAAATAAGATACAAATCATTGTAAACAATGTAAAGTGACGGTTTAAATGTTTTTATTGCGATTATACTTGATTGTAGCTTTATAAATCGTACACAACTCTTAATTGAATAAGTGACAATGCGTCTGGTTCTCTACCAAGACTTACGTGATGTCATGATGAATCAACAGCTAGGTACATGTATTAAAATGCGAATTCACCCCTACTCTCTTGATAGTGGCTAGTGTACATGAATTCCTGCATAGCTTCTCCCTTCCAGCTACCTATTCAGTCTTGAAAAGTTGATATTCGCTAAAAAAAAAATAAGTTTAGGCCTAGCATGAGCATGTATGTGATGAGTTTGGCGGCACATAACTTTGCATAACTTAAAAAAAAAAAAATCGCGCACCTCAAGTTTGCTGAAAGCAGCCTATACGAGAAGTAATCATTATTACTCGTCTGACCATCTTCTCTCATTCTGAATGCCTAAAAGTGCCATACAAATTTATACTTGAGGCATTTGGTAGCCTATAATGCAAAAATCATTACGACAAGTCATAATATGTTGGGTAAAAATTAAATGATGCACCAAATATTATTTTAGGTATAGGTTGTGTAGAGGCCACAGCAGTAGATTCGCTGTTCTGGGACTGAAATACAATGTATGAAAATCGAAACAAAATATTAAGTGGGAAACAAATATTTTGTAAGATTTCACAAATAATGTTTACATTGGTGTATTTAAAGTGAAAGCAAAAATATCAAACCACCAACACGAAATCATCAATATACATCAAATAACAGGTGTATAAAAACAATATTTTTCCCAACAAAAATATAATGTGAAATTATAACTGTCAATTTGACTCAGAGTCTTTGGACCCTACAGGTCTGGCAACTGCACTGACATGTATGAGGTTTCCTCATATTTCTGAGGACGGAAGTGTAAAATAGCAAACAAACAACAAAGTGCTGTTATTCTACTTTATGGAATGATTAAGAACTCCAAATACATCTTCTTGCACTCCTAGCTGGTAATATGTCTGAATTTGACAGAGCTAATATTTGAACTTTTGAAGTAACAAAATGTCACTGAAATCATGGAAGTCAGGAAGTGTAAGACGTGTCAGCTATAGATTACAGATATATGACATACACTGTAAAGGGATTCCGCTGTGACCAGGAAAAACATATCTTGACCATTAAATAATTATTCAAAAATGTCTCATTTTACGTCTCTTCACAATCCTTGTCGCGTGTGAACTTTATATACAAGAGGAAAATGAGAACTCGAAGAATATGTGAATTATGAACACACATGGGTTTGTTAGAAAGGTTTACAACCGAAGTTTATCGCATGGGTCCAAAATCAAACATCAAGCTTAATAAAATGGACTGGTTTACATGTATCAGACAGTCACATTGCACTATGCCATCGGGGGGGGGGGGGGGGGGACTAACCAGTAACCATCACGCGTACGGTGTATACCACATCTGCGTCTGAAAAATGCGAATATAGGTGTATTTTTATATTATTAGCTTTGCAGGCCAATGCACGCAAGGCCAAATGTGCATCTCTTTGTTCCCCATTATGACGGATAAGGCCCCCAAATTGACAATTTAAAATATTAGCCCCCGAATTTCGGACGAGGCGCCACCCTGCAAAAGGACCCGTTTTTGTTTTGTATTGTTTTTTTTGGGGGGATGGGGGAAGTCGTCAGGTATAGAAGGCCTAATTCTCCCACTATATATTTTTCGTTGGACTTGGGCTGTATGAAATATTGATTCTGCTCATGAAGAGAATCAAACGCGGTGAAAAAGTGCACCCGCCTAAATACACTTTCCGAACTTGCAATGTTCCCGCGGTCTTCCCGCCTCCACTCTGTGATATTATTTATCAGTGATATTTGGTTTTGCTTAAAGAGCTGAAATTTTTGCGATGGTTTTATTTTCGCGAATTTCGCGAGTCAAACCCACGCGAATTAAAACTTCCACTTCTGTTTTATAGTAATATCAACATTATCAAAATCGCGAAATTATCCCTCGCGAATCATTAAACCCAGTATGACCCGGACCAAAATAACAATCAGTAAAGTTTCCTGTTTTTTCTTCATGTTTGTTGGTTTTTGTTTTAAAAAGAGAAAATGGATAAAAAAATATTTTCAAATTGTTAGAACTTTGAGAGTTCCGTGTAATATTCGAAGAATAAGTTGTTACTTCTATGACGATTTTGAACAAAAGAGAAATTCTCCTGCAATCTAGGGTGCATGATTGTGATTTGAAAGAAAGCCATTCTGGGCGGACCCCCCCCCCCCCCCCCTCAGAAATGTACCCCGCATCCGCATTACGAAACCTATTGAAAAGATACAGATGTATCGGACGCACGTGTCGCATGTTGTATACCTGACGGCTTGTCTCGAATGGACGCGTTCCCAGCGAGAAGTTCAATGAACGCGCCACTTCGAGACAGCCGGGGGGCTTTCCTCGAATGGGTGTGTTGAGTAGACTTTTGTAACAGACGTTTTAGAAATTCTTGCTGGTTTTTTTTTTTTTTTTTCGTTTTTCTTTTGTCTAAGATGTAGAAAATATAATAAAACAGTATCTAAAAAACGCTTTTGACAAGGAAATCATTATTTGTGCAAAATAAATAGGAGAATTGAATAATTATGCATTAAAACACACGGGGCGAAAGGGCACACACATACACACATACACCCTCAAGCTGTTTCTGAATAAAACATGGACAAATGTTTCCCATTGTTTTGTCTGTCGTTGTAATTGTACTCAACAGGACATTCACAGACACCATACAAAATACATTAGCAAATATCTTGTTAGTCTTTGTTTTTGGTTAGAATCAAATGAATGTATGAGGTTGCATGAATTCACAATGGAATGCTCATTTAAAATTCAAAGGTCAGGTCTGGTCGGGCAGACAGTCCAGAATAGAATGTTAATTCACTGCGGCATATTTTTTTTTACGGGGGGGGGGGGGCACAAGATGCCATGCCCCACTCCTTATTGGTTGGTAAGAAAATAGGAAGATGAGTGAGGAAGATGAACAAATATTCCCGGGAAAATGTAAATAGTGGTCAATTTTCGCAGACTCCCGGGAATAGGAGGGTGGGGGTTAATTTCCGAAATTGCCTGGATAGGGGGTCCAATATCTCAGAAAATCGGGATAGGGGGGTAAAACAAATTCCAACTTCTCCGGGATAGGGGGTCACTTTTGAAAATGAGGTACGAGCACAGGCCTACCCTTGTATGGGGAGTTGGGCCGGGTACAAACGACCTTTTGATATGCGTTTTGACTTTTGATAGTGGGTATTGATGAAATGATAGTGGCATTAAAAGGTGTTTCTAACTTTGGAAAGATGATAAACACACCTTGGCTTATGTCAGCACATGTCTGTAACACAATTTCACAATATTTAACAGGTCACGCCAAAAAAATAAAAATAAATAAAAAATCCTAGCTACGCCACTTACCCTTTCGCCCCCGTGTGTTTTAATGCATAATTATTCAATTCTCCTATTTATTTTGCACAAATAATAATTCCTTTGTCAAAAGCGTTTTTAGATACTGTTTTATTATATTTTCTACATCTTAGACAAAAGAAAAACGAAAAAAAACAAACAGCAAGAGTACATTTTTCAAAAAATTCTAAAACGTCTATTACAGAAGTCTACTCAACACACCCATTCGAGGTAAGCCCCCCCCCCCCCGGTTGTCTCGAAAGGGTGTGCCCGTTCCCGCTCCCATCCCGCTCCCGCAACCCACCCATTCGAGACAAGCCGTCCTAGTACTCCTAGACTTGTTACTCTTGCCGTCACCTGCTTAAGAATAAGACTTAGAGTTAATAAGTTACAGTTTAATAATAAACCGTTCCAGTTTACAAGGGTAGGCCTACTTCATGGCGCATATAGTATACATACCTCTGATCGGGCCCATATCCAGGTACAAAGGCTAAATCTAGACCCCATGCAGGCCTCAATCATCCACCGTATTGTCCTTTGTGCTCATCTGATGAGGAAGACTCGATGAAGCATTTACACAGTCATAGGCGCACATCATAACAGTCAACCGCGCTCACTTGGGAGGTCAAATGAGGGTGCGCATTTTCTTAATCTCCCAAACATCATGGTATAAAAATTATATATATATACATATATATATAATTTCTTTAAGGGAAAGGGGGGACGTCCCCACCAACCCAAAATTTAGGGGGGGGGGGGGGGGGGACTGTCCCCCCCCCCCCCCCCCCAAAGAAAAATTAGGGGGGACGCGTCCCCCCCGTCCCTCCCCCCCCCCCCCCCCCCCCGCTTCCGCCGCCTATGGTCTCTGGTCTGACCCTTCTGTTGAATTGTCCTTTATCCGACCTTGACCTAACAGACTCGTTAACCCTGTCGAAACCATGAAATAAATATTTGAACATGCAATCACTAACTATAACCATGTAATCCATAATGAACTTAATTCTTCATCAGTATTTCGTAAATGTGGCTTCATAGTGATAAACCATCCAATAATTCTCCACCTTTACTTTAGAACAGTAATTTAATCATCTAAATATATTTACCTACTAACATTCCTGAATGGAAGCCACGAATTTATTTATCTTGTCCCTACAACGAATGCTTTGAAAGAAATCTATAATTAAGGCATTAAACAAAAGTCTCATTTTGATATCAAACTTCACTATTTCATGGAGATTTTACAAAACAAACATCACATGAATTTATAGAGTTTCACTTTTCAAGATTTGTGCTTAAAATACATGTACATTACATAAGCAACAATTATCAACAGAAGCAGAAAATGGCGTACAGACTTACCACGAATGTGGGTGTGAAAATGCCATAAAAGGCAAAACCATCGACGTTCTCTTAAATATCGATATGGCAGCTAAGAAAGTAAGACTTAACATTTCCCTTCTTAATGCAAAAATATCGTGAAATAAAAGAACTTGGCCAAGTGAAGATGAAAGGAAAAGAGAGCTCTAAACACGTCCGCTCCTTTCAACAGAAAGAACGTAAAAGGGCCTTGAACTTTGAACTTTGAACTTTTGTTTGATTAATGGTGCCTCAGCTACTAGGGCTATTTGCACCAAACCTACTGATCGAGTTTATAATCTCTGTGCAAAGTTATCTAATTCTTATAAGTTATGGAAAAAAAAAACCCATAAAGATCACATTGCAAGAAAATCACAAATATGGCAATTAATGTATCACTAGAAACTGGGAAGCTTACAGATGGCAATCGTATAAGTTTTATGTCAACTGCGTATCTGATGATTATAAAAACAACATAAATAAAAGCTTCTCTAAGCATCTGGAATATCCGAGGATTCGCCAGAAATATAGCAATGTTTTGATGTCGTCACACAAGGGATCGATGCTGCTTAAGCAGACGACGTCCTATAATGAATGAACGTAATTGCAATGCAATTATTTATCAAATTATAAAGAGTTTGGTATATTTAACATGACCTTATTTCACACCATTCTAAAAGGGAAAGTGAACTGATTCTGATAACTAAAACCGTTTGATAGTAAATACACAGGAGAAGGGTCAATGATCAATGAAATAAACCCCACTTTCAAATTGAAAAGCCCTCCGAATAATATGACAGATTGTATTCGTTCCCTCTTGAAACGCCGAACATGCCCCGGTGCAAGCAGCTGAAAATACAATGGCGTCTTATTTTGTTTACAAGTGACTGATTCTTTTATTTTTTTAACGCTGCATTTTTCATCAAAATAATACCATACACGAAGTTAAGAGTGAGGCAACAGACTAACATTAAGACTGACGCTAGTCAAGTAAGAGAAATAAGTGAAGAGGAGATGACAAAACAGGCACTGAAAAATGTGTAAGATGTTATGGGACATCGTCTGCTTAGACAGGACTGGTCCTTCGTGTGTCGTCACACATCTCAGCAGCGTTCAAGGAGCTCTTCAGCTGCTATATCGGGGGCTGTATTTTACCGTTTTATAATTGATAATAATCATTAATTCAAATGTTTCCAAGCGTTGAATTTGGATAACCTTGTATAATTTATGCCATTTATGCAATAATAAGTATTAAGCCAATATTTATTTCGATGGAATTTTCTTGCAATGTGATCTTTAAAACCTTTTCCTCTTATACAATACAAATTTATACCGAACATGTGACTCACAACTGCATCACCCACCACAACCTCCCAGCTTCACCCGGTATAGGCCCGGTGACCTCATGCCGCTCCGTTTACCAACAATTTAAGGGACCAGCCCAGTCAGCTATCAACTCACAGGAGCTCTAGCAATCGAGGCCACCAGGCCCAAACACGAGCAGCTAATGAGGCAAGGGGGTAATTTCAATGTGAATCCACACAGCCGCAAAACTCCATGCATGAACTAGTACTATAAATCAACTTTACACTCATCAACAAACTCCATCACCTCTTTAAAGGGGGCCTTTCCCCCAAGCAAAGAACGAAGATTACATTCATTTATTCCTATAGAATTGAGTTTTGTTTGCAGTTTTATTCTCTGAATTCGATATTTTTTGCATTCCAATAAAAAGTGACCGACTGTATCAGGCTTTAAACATACCTCACATAATCCATTGTGGTGTTTTTTAATCTGGTATTGAAAAAATTTCAAGGATTTACCCGAACCCATACGAAGACGGTGGAAAAATTACCTCACTTTTCCTATTACCACCCCATTTGCTTTGTTTAAACTTTACATTGGGTTCTATGTCTTTCAGAGTATTTTGTTTATATTTATTCCAGTGTTGTTGCCATTCAGCTTTTAGTTTCAATTTAGTGGCATGTTTTATTTCATTTAGATTCAACTTAATGTGCAAATCAACACGACTTTTATTAGCAGCTTGTTTAGCAATACTATCAGCATTCTCATTACCAGCTACACCACAATGGCTTGGAACCCAGTCAAAATGAACCTCAATTCCCTGATTACCAATAGAACAGAGGATAAGATTTACTGCAATAAATCATTTATACCTACCTATTGTGCCAGTAGTCTTGACTACGGGACCCCTTCGAGAATTTAACACAAATTAGTCACAATATTGTGCGCACCCCCGTAATCCTATTGTCCCCTTCGCTACTCACGCGCGTCAACACGCCACGGCCATCTTCCTCTTTCTTGCTCGCCCCCGACGAGTTAGGATGTCGAGTTACGGCGCTTCTGAAATCAGGTCTTTTTGTATCTTTTCAGCGCGCTTTTTCGCATCGTAAAAGCACTTTTCGGTACTTATATTTGTTTACATTATAGTACTCTTGTGTTTTGTTAGTCACTTTTGCCGATTGCAAGGGATTTTGATTCCTTTTCTTGGCAATTAGTTTTCATTTTCACGGTTAGCCCACGTAGATATATCTGTGTGTTTGCGTGTGTTTCCGTTTGGCACCGAGCCTTCGGGTTCGGTGTTTGTTCTTACGGTTTTTTGCTGTGAAAATTTGTTGTGCGTATCTCCCAAATTTTTGATATTTTTATCTGCACTCAGTTAAAGTATTTCATATTTTGGTTTACTTTATTGTCTGTTTTATTGCAGTGTTATGAATTCGGAAGAAGAAGCAGCTAGGTCGCGGAGACCTGCTTCTTCCGAAGAGTCGTCTAGCAAGACGACTCGGCCCTCCAGAACTCTCCCGAGTACTTCGGTACATGGGGGAGGGAGGAGGGCTGCAGGTAAGTTGCCTAGTGGTGTTTCCCTGCAGAGTTTGCCAGTCTCGGAGCTTGCGGCTTCGGGATGGGTGGCGTTAACTGTTCCTGGGACGTCAACTCCGAGGCCCGTGGCTTCGGGGTGGGTGGCGTCAGGCTCTAGTGGTTTGGATATCTCGAATCCAACCCCCCGGTCGTCAAGACCAGAAGGGGGGCGGCTGTTTCCCGCACGGTAGCGTTCACTCGCTTAAATCCGTTGGGGGAGACGCGTCCCACTACTGCAGGGCAGCCCACGGGCTTAGTCCATGTTGGTCTGGGTTCTCAAACCCTAGCCCCCGGCCGATGCCATATGGGGGAACGAGTACTTCCCGGGCTGTCTACATTGCCAGCTGATGGGAATGCTCGAGCTAACAATTATGGACGCTCTTCGGAGCAACAGGTGTTTTCACCTGAGTGCGTGACTACTAGTGCTCTCCTATTGCCGTTCCCTAGCGGTTCAATAGCGGGTTCACACGCCTTTAGTAGTCAACGGGCACATACCGAGTCATCTCGGTCCGCCCCCGCACTGGGTGATTTCAGCACCCAGCCCATGGCTATCGCATCTTTTTGCTCAGCCAATATGGGTAATTTGTGCGAGACTTTGGGTTCATACCCTCAGCGCACTACTCCCTTTGAGGGAGGTGAGCGTCCCTCCACGGAGGGTTCGGTTCGTGTTTCCGAAGCGGCTTCGGGGATCCGAACGAATCCGAATATGCGCTCTAAGGAAAGGGTTTCGGCTACGACTTGTCGAGCCAGCCAAGAAGAAGGCCAAGAAAAAGGCAAAAACGGGCAATGTTTTGCCGGCCTCTTGCCCGTCTGGCCTGGCTAACCCGCTAGTTCCTCTCAAGCTGAAATGTTCAGCATGATGCGGGCTTTCGCTCAGAATTAGGGTTGGTCCCTTGTACCGGGTACTTCAACCCTTGCTTCTGCCCCTATTCCGGGGTCTGACTTTGAGACTATTCAACCTTTTGTGATTGAGTCGTCTTTGTCTGAGTCGGGTTCGCATGCGCCTCCTATTCCCGCGGCCCTCGGGGCTCCGCCGGGCGAGGAGACTTATGTTGATCCATGGAGGGTCCGCCTGCTGCGTCCTTTGTTGGCGGTCCTTTGTTCCATTCCACCAGAGTTTGAGGCGGCCTCTCGAGCTTCGGTTTCTGAATCGCTTGGGCAGGCGGAGCCTCAATCGCTCGCCCTGTGCGGGGTGGAAGCGATTGCTTTGTTGTCTAAATATCTCCCTGAATTTCAGTCAACCCGCGCGCAGGGTTCGACTTCGCGTTTGTTCAGGCAGCAGGATTCCTCCGAGGGTATTTCTCTCGAGGAGGATTTTATGCTGGAGTATGACCGCATCGAGGCTGCGCTTTTGGTTAAGCGCCCTGTTACGGTTAAGGGTAAGGCTTTTGCCTTCGGTTCCCAAGATCAAGACAGCTTTTTCAAAGCTAAATCTCTTTCTCCGGAGATTTTAGTGGTGAGTCGCCGTTTACGGGCGGTCAATCCGCTGACCTCCGTCGCCTTTAAGTCGGAGGATAAGCGTTGGAGCGGTGTTGAAAACCAGGTCAGAGCGGGTATGCGTCTGGCTGCTTTTTCAGGTTTTCTCTCCGACCTCAGGTCTAGGGCGGAGGAGTTGAATGTCACTGATGGTGACAAGCTGGTTATTGATGACCTGTTGCATACTCTCTTTAGTTTGCAGTGGTCACAGCTTTCTTCTGCGGCCGCTTCGGTTACGTACCGTCGCAGAGTCTTGGCTCTTTCGGATCTTGGGGTTAAGGAATCGGACATCGCGCAGCTTCTCCGGGATGTTCTCTCTCGGGGTCCCTCGCTTTTTGGAGGCAATTTGCTACGGTTTTTCAGAGAGAGATTGATGCGCGTAAGCAGGTCTCTGACATGGCTACGCAGTTTCACACTCACTCTAAGCCGACGCGGGCCCCTGTCCGTCGGAGGCCTGCTGGTCCTGCTTCGGGTCAACACAGCCGTGTTTCTGGGGTCCCGCCTACTGAGTCTCAGCCAGGTCCTTCTCGCGGGAGAGGTGGACGTGGCAGAGGCTCTTCGAGAGGTTCTCGTGGCAAGGCGACGGCTTCGCATAAGGCCAAGCCTAGGCTTCGATGGTCTTCTCCGAGCGCTTGTTCTTTCCGACATGATAGGTGGCCGACTTCGTTTCTTTCTTCCCGCTTGGGAAGCCTTTTCCGGGGACGCTTTTGTGCTCTCCGTCGTGCGAGACGGATTCTTCATAGATCTATCCGCTTCGCTCCCCGGAGGGGCTATAAGAACTCGTTCACCTCCCATGTCTGCCCTGGCTCGATCTCATGCTTCAAAAGAGATCGAGTCTTTGTTGCAAAGGAGGGCTATAGAAAGGGTAAGAGACCGGCCGTCTCTTTCCCTTTCTCCAATCTTTGTCATTCCCAAGCGCTAGGGAAAACTTCGTTTGATACTGAATTTGAAAAGAATAAACAAATTCATTCCTTCGGTACATTTTCGGATGGAGACTCTCGCTTCCATTCTCCCGTTGATCAAGAGGAAGGACTACGCAATCTCGATAGTTCTCAAAGATGCGTATTTCCATATTCCCATTCATCGCGCTTCGCGCGATCTTCTAGGGTTTTCCTTCCTCTCAGAGACTTTTCGCTTTCGCGCTCTTCCCTTCGGGCTGCGCCCAGCCCCTCGGGTTTTTACTCAGGTCGTAGCCGTGCTGGCAGTCTCACTGAGGCGACGCGGCCTTCGGCTATTTTGCTACCTGGACGATTGGCTTCTCCTAGCGGAGTCGCGCGATCGTTTGTTGGACGAGACTCGTTTGCTCGTCAATCTTTCTCAAGTCTCGGCAGCTCGCAAGCTCATGCTGGCCAGAAAGGTTCTTGCGCGAGGCAAGTCCTTCCGTACCCCCCTTCCGTCGATCTCGGTTTCGACGGACGCCTCTCGGTTGGGGTGGGGAGGACATTGCAATGGCAGCACGGTCGCGGGGGATTGGTCTCATCTTGGGACTCTTCCCCATATCAATGTCCTGGAGTTTATGGCAGTTCTTTTAACCCTGCTTCATTTCAGAAGTCGACTTTTCAGTCGTTCAGTTCTGATCCTCACGGACAATGTCACTGTGGCGGCTTATGTCAATCGGCAGGGAGGCACTCGTTCTGCTATCCTGAATGCCCTAGCAGCACAGCTGTGGAGGTGGTGTCGTCGCATGGCGATCACACCCGTGGCCTCTTTCATCCCCGGTCAGGAAAACCTCATTGCGGATTTTCTGTCTCGGGGCAGGTGTCTTCCATCGGAATGGATGCTCCATCCAGAGGTCTTTCGCCGAATTCACAGTTGCCTGGGTCCACTGGAAGTGGATCTTTTTGCGTCGGTTCTAAACAACCTACTTCCTATATATTGCTCCTGTGCGCGCGATCGGGGAGCTTGGGCTCTCGATGCTTTCTCTCTCAGTTGGGAGAATCTTCGAGGATTTGCCTTTCCTCCCTTCCAGCTGATTCCACGAGTCTTGCGGAAGATCAGGGAAGATCGGGCTCGGGTGCTTGTGATAGCTCCCTTTTGGCCCAGGAGGAGTTGGTTTCCGGAGCTAATGAGCCTTCTGGCGGCTCAACCGTTCCTTCTTCCGTTAAGAGCGGATCTGGTTTTGCAGCCCCTCTCGGGGATTCTTCACCACAATCCAGAGTCCCTTCATTTGACTGCTTGGCCAGTCGGGTCTCTCTGATTGAGCCGCGGATTTTTTAATGTCCAGTCGTAGGGTTTCTACTAGGGAAATTTATAATTCCTGTCTCTTGGTCTTTTTCCTTTGGTGTAAAGAGCGAAATCAAACCCCTTCTAAGGCTCCTATTGGTTCAATTGCGGATTTCCTAATCTCGTTATTTGACAAAGGGAGATCCATCTCTACTATCCGAGGCTACCGTTCGGCGATTGGGGCCATTCATTCGGGTTTCTCAGATAGTTCGTGGATTTCCAATTACCCGCTATTAAGTGGTTTGATTCGGTCGTTCTTTCTGAAACGTCCTCCTTGTTCTAGGTTAGTACCGTCTTGGAGTCTGCCTAAGGTCCTGGAGGCCTTGGCGAAGCCTCCTTTTGAACCGTTAGGTGAAGCTTCGCTTCATCATCTTACGGTTAAGACGCTCTTTTTGGTAGCTATTGCCTCTGGGCAGAGGCGCAGTACTCTTCGTGCTCTCTGTCTTACTCCTGGTCATGTTCGCTGGCAGAGTAAAGGCGTTAGATTATATACTATATACCTACCTATGACCCTCCCTCCTTCCCCTCACCTTGCAAGCAACATGTTTCTACTTGGGGTTGCTCGCAAAAGAGGAAGATGGCCGTGGCGTGTTGACGCGCGTGAGTAGCGAAGGGGACAATAGGATTACGGGGGGTGCGCAAAATATTGTGACTCATTTGTGTTAAATTCTCGAAGGGGTCCCGTAGTCAAGACTACTGGCATAATAGGTAGGTATATAGATTTATATAGTAAATAAGAAAATCAGTGCTGATTTTACAATTTAATCTCACAGATAATAGGATTATTCGTCTGATTATGTGATAATGCTTGTAACGCACTCATTGAGTCACTAAAAATACATACAGCAGTAGGTTCCACGGGCAAAACCCAAATTAAAGCCATATAAATAGCAGCTAATTCAGCAGAGAAAATAGAAGTCTGTGGAAGTAACTTATAACCACGGGAATACTTATACAGTGGAACACAGAAACCACAGCCAACTTTTCCATGAACAGGGTCAACCGAACCATCTGTATATATATGAAGACAAGAAAACCATTTCTCATTAATATTTTGAATAGTATTGTTTCTATTAATATACTCATTCTGCACACCAACACCCAATGACTTGATGGAAAAGTGAACATTAGTTTAAAATAATACCAATATGGAAAATCAGAACGAAAACGATCAGTGAGATCAAGATCAGAAACATTACCACGAAAACCAAAGGGAATGCGGCCTTTTTTTATTCCACTTTTCTTCAAAGTAAAGCTTCTGCCAGCAATCTTCAAGTAAAATGTGCCATGGATGGTCTGTATTACTTCTAATCAATTCTGAATAAATGTTGCACAAGTATTTGCGGGTTAACTGAGGCGGGGGTTCTCCACACTCTATTTGTAATTTCGTTATTGATGTCAGACATAACGCCCCCGTACAAATCTTAAAGTAGCTATTCAAAGAAAATCACAAATATGGCAATTAATGTATCACTAGAAACTGGGAAGCTTACAGATGGCAATCGTATAAGTTTTATGTCAACTGCGTATCTGATGATTATAAAAACAACACAAATAAAAGCTCTTCTCAGCATCTGGAATATCCGAGGATTCGCCAGAAATATAGCGATGTTTTGATGTCGTCACACTCGGGATCGATCCTGCTTAAGCAGACGACGTCCTATAATGAATGAACGTAATTGCAATGCAATTATTTATCAAATTATAAAGAGTTTGGTGTATTTAAACATGACCTTATTTCACACCATTATAAAGGGAAAGTGAAACTGATTCTGATAGCTAAAACCGTTTGATTGTAAATACACAGGAGAAGGGTCAATGATCAATGAAATAAACCCCACTTTCAAATTGAAAAGCCCTCCGAATAATAGCAGGATGGTATTCGTTCCCTCTTGAAACGCCGAACATGCCCCGGTGCAAGCAGCTGAAAATACAATGGCGTCTTATTTTGTTTACAAGTGACTGATTCCTTTATTTTTTTAACGCTGCATTTTTCATCAAAATAATACCATACACGAAGTTAAGAGTGAGGCAACAGACTAACATTAAGACTGACGCTAGTGAAGGAAGAGAAATAAGTGAAGAGGGATGACAAAATAGGCTCTGAAAAATGTGTAAGATGTTATGGGACATCGTCTGCTTAGACAGGACTGGTCCATGGTGTGTCGTCACATATCTCAGCAGCGTTCGAGGAGCTCTTCAGCTGCTATATCGGGGGCTGTATTTTACCGTTTTATAATTGATAATAATCATTACTTCAAATGTTTCCAAGCGTTGAATTTGGATAACCTTGTTTAAATTATGCCATCTATGCAATAATAAGTATTAAGCCAATATTTAAAATCATTAAAGTTCTACTTTAAGAGCTTTATACTGAATTCCATTTAACATATTCTTAACGGAACCATACTCTAGAACTGGTCGTATTAAAGCTCTGTATAGGAGGGAACTACAGTTCGCACCCCATTTACAACCAGCAATACAACGCAAAAGATTGATTTTTACTTTACATCGATCTAAAATATACTTAATATGGGTACTCCATGTTAATCTGGAATCAAAAATCAAACCAAGAAATTTAGCAGACTTTTTAAATTCTATATCTTTATCGGATATTCTAACAGACTTCTTATTTAACTGACCCTTCAAGGAAAACATTACTGCAACTGATTTTGTAGCAGAAAGTTTAAATCCCCATTGCATACACCACTTGGAGATACAATCAAGGTCTGATTGGAGATGTTTATTCAATAAATTAGTATTTCTATGAGTTTTCCATAGTGCAATATCGTCAGCAAATTGACATATTTTAACATGAGATATATGTTTATATAAATCATGTACAGATATATTAGATAATAATTATAATAAAATAATAACTACACGACGACAAACTGCCTTTTTCTTCTTATATTCAATATAATCATTCGGAAGTCTTGTCCGTCGAACAGTTCTAAGGGCGTGTCTCTTTTCCTTTACTGCTTGTTCATATGCAGCATTCCACCAGATTACAGGATGTTTCTTTTTTATAGAGGGCTTAGTTTTTGGAATGGAGTTATTTAAAGCAATATTAAGCTGGTTAATAAATTCTTTATAAATAGTATCAATTGACTAATCCAGTTCTGGATATGAAATATTATCATTGCATTCTGCATGAAATGTTGGGGAACATTTCATGCAGAATGTAATGATAATATATCAGCCCGTTTTATTGACCATTTTGGTGTGAATGGGAGGTTTGTCTGTGGAAACTGAACGCCACAATCAATTATAATCGGAAAATGATCACTGCCCCAATTATTTTCTAAAACTTCCCAAATACATTTAGCAGCTATATTATTTGATGTCCATGTTAAATCCAAGCATGAGGTATTACCACTGTGTTCGTCTAATCTTGTACCAGACCCCGTATTAAGGCACACAAGGTTGCCATTTTCCATAGCTTTTTCTATATTAAGACCATTCGAATCAGTTTTGGAACTCCCCCATAACGTATTATGACCATTAAAGTCACCACATATAAAAACAGAGCTGCCAACGACAGAAAACACATGATCTAAAAAATTATCCTCAAGTTTTAAGCACGGATTATAAATATTAACGACTGAAATCCAATTTGTGTTATTGATGTAGACATCAATGGCTAATATTTCAATCTCAGATTTAGGTAAATCAATAACTTTATAAGACAACCCTTTTTTAATTAGTGTCAGACAACCGCCACCCTGCCTTTTATTATCAGATTTCCTGTCTTTTCTTATCGTTTCATAATCATATAAATTAAAATAATTCTTATCCTTCAACCAAGATTCCTGAATACAAATGATATCCGGTTTGGGGTTAATGTCATTTGTTATAGCTACCTTAAATTCAGCCCCCTGTCTAACTATTGATTTAGCGTTCCATTGGAGGAAACGCATAAGAAAGCAAAGTAGCACAAAAGAAAAATAAAACTTATTCATTTCACGGTCTATGATTATTTCTATGAGAGTTATTTCTACGTCTTGAAGACGATTGACAAGATTCACCATCTGATGTAATCTTATCGGACGATTTACCAGGATCTGACAAATTTATTTTAACATTACTTTTTTTGGAATCATTACCAGTTTCATTTTCAGTTGTGTTACCAACTTTCCTTTGCTGAGAGTTTTCATTACATGTCTTTCCAGATAAATCCTTATGAAAGGCCTGTTTGAAGAGATTCTTCATTGCGTATTGAATGTCATCCTTACTTTTAATTTTATCACTGCGACTTATTTGAATGGTTCCAATCATAAGCATTGCCAGTGCTGGCCCTATTTCTACCATACTATTATTATCATCTGTTTGGGTACTTTCCGTTACTTCAGTTTGTGTGGTTGCATCTACATATACACCTTTATTTGTGGCTGCACTTTGACGCTTACTAACAATAGTAGCAGGAGGATCCAAATTACACTTATCTTGACTACATTCCTCAACTACCTTAGATTCATTATTATCAGAGTTGTTCTGCGACTGAGATTTAACTTTCTTAGTTGCATCAGCATAAGATATGTTAAGCGTAATTCTGGTTTGATGAATTTGCTTTTGTATTTTAACATCTTCACAACCAAGGTAAGCTACAGAGTGAGTACCTCCACATCTACAATATTTAGGGTTTTCCTTACTTTTACAATCCTTAAACTCATGTTGGCCACCACATCTAACACATCTCTGAAAGCTTTTACTAATACTGGCAATGTGCCCAAGCCTTTGACATTTAAAACATCTAATAACTGGCGGGATATATGGTCTAAATTTATATATTTGATAACCAACAGACAAATCATCAGGAATATTCTTCCTGATAAATGTAATACATACCGCCAAAGATGGTTCAACCTTGCCATTTTGTTTTCTCGTTAATCTCTTAGCCTCCACTACCCCGTCCTTCTTACAGGCCTGCACCAACTCTTCTACAACTATATCAAGTGGAATACCAGAAATTACACCTCTACATTTAAGTTCACTACTAGGATATTCTGTGGATACAGTCCACTTACCCAACTGCGTTATTTGGTTAAGTCTCTCTGCCTGAGAGGCAGTGTGTACTGCAATACCACGATTAACTTTATTGACTGTTTTCACAAAACTTTGCCCAATCGCATTCAAACATTTAGCAATATGGAGTGGGTTTACCTGTGCAAGATTGACATCACTTGATTTAATAATTATATTCTTTATGCCAGTTGTACTAGGGCAATTCCATGAAAAATGTTCACTTTAGTAAAAAAAATGAAGTTTGCAATTGCACTTAAACTCTCAAATATTCTTGAAAAGTAATGTATAAATGTTCATTTTCCAGTAGACAAATCATTAAACTGACAAATTTTTGTATTTTTTTCCACCAGTGAAAATCTAAAATGATGTATCGCAATAACACAAAAATGTGGCTATTTTTGAAGAGTTTATTCTTCCTGTCTCTAATGAAGGCCTAAAATCTACTGGAGGTCTCCTTCAACTTTTAAACAGTAGTTCAGTGTACATATCAACAGAAAATCACAATGAATGTTTATATCATTCATCAATTTTCGAGGCATTGATCCTCAAAATTGTGTGATTTCTTTATCATTAGAAGTGTCATGTCCGTTACGTTTTTCACTTAAAGTTTTCATAGCCAACAGGAAATTTGTATTTGGTTACTGTAAATTCAGTTTCTATGTTAGAACTAAATCCCCTTACATGTGTAGCAACCATTTTTCCTTACCACTGTCAGTTTTCAAGCAAATGGCGTAACGGACATGACACTTTATATACGACAAGTGGCAGAAACCACATTGTGGGCTCCATTTAATAGATTGATTATTATTTTCAATTGCTTGAGGATAGTGGGATGTTTCTAGATACTAGTGACTCATAAATATAAATCTGCTTGTTATATTTAAGACACAACAACAAGCAGATTTTCCAGTTTACCCATGGAAGTCTGTAGATTTCAGATGATCTTGCTAGCCCTGTTATGTAATCCCATTCCAACACATCTTGATCATGATTGATGACCAACATGCAGCAGCAGGTATGTCCCTGTTTATTTACATAGTGGATTACTGAAGCCAAGACAATGCAGTTCCACTATTGGCCATCTCCCTAGCACTTTTCCATGATAACTTAGACCTCATTTCATAATGACACTGGTTTTGTGGAACTGCTTTAGTGCATGTTGCAGATACATGTAGTTAACTTTCTTTCTTTAAAACTGATGTGAATCATTCAGGACATTTTCATGATATGTTCAAACTTTTGATCAGGTCTGGTTCATTAAGTTTTCTTTGCCTCAAAGCTTGAGACGTGCTCTACTTTGTTGTATGTTGTTGTGGTACTCTAAGCATTATATTCCATGCATTGTAGTATAGTTGTTAGATCACTAAAACCTGCAAAAAAGAACTTAGATGTGTTACTATTTAACATTTGGTAGTAGTACTGAGCTGTTAGTTTTGTCTTTTTTATGCCAAATGTTTTTTTGAAAGAAAGAAGTGAAGATATGGTTCACTTCACAAGGGTGTCATGTCCGTTACGCTAGCATATTAATACTATCTGAGAAATATTAGCCTATAAAGGAGAAAACACCATAGCATCAACTAATAATTTGTTCTGTTTTGGTATGGAGGGTATTATTAACTAAAATGTATCATAAATTGTAGCTAGCTGGTGCAGAAGCAAGTTTGCTTTATTTTTTATATCTTGTGTAAACATTGAAAAACCAACCCTTCTAAAATTACAGAAATATATGAGATAGTACAGAATACCAGTTATGATGTGTGTCCCTATCTTTCAACCTTACTATATGAACAATAAAGTATCTGCCATATCTCGTAATAAAACAAATATGTCCGCTCACAAAAAGTGGACAAAACTGTCATGTCCGTTACGCTCAATGCGTCATGTCCGTTACGCTACATTCTGAGCTATAAAAAAAGTATGAAATGTAAAACTAATCTCAAACATGAATTTATGATTACAGCATGACTTTAAGTTTTAATTAATACCCAAACCAGGTTCATTCTATCCCAAAACTCCAGGAATTTTCATAATAAAAAGTAGGTTAAAAAGCCTTGTCCATTTTGTGTCATGTCCGTTAGGCTCACAACGAGTGCATTTTCTCCACAACCGTTCAATAAAATGATGTGAAATTTCATGAGTATATCCCTGATAGTCAAATGTGTCTGATAACCTCAATAAAAATTGTTTGGAGACTGCCAATTCTATTGTGTGATGTTTTGAATTACAAAAAACTGTCTGAATGTCATGTCCGTTACGCTGGAATTGACCACTAGTAGTCGTACCCTTAGAAATGACCGTACTTTTCTTTGTTCTTTTATGGGTAACAACCTTGAAAGTATCGCCATCACTACCCGAATCGGAATCATCATTAATCGTATTAGACAAGTCCCTTTTACGGTTAATGTTACTAATATTACTATTACCTCCATTATCGTCTTTACTTTGAGCTTGACTAATAAGTCGAGACAAAATAGATCTTTCCTTAGCCGCATGCTGAGAAGCAAGAAGCTTATCACTATTAACATTAAAAAAATCCATTAGATCATCCTCAGCAGTGTACCCGAGTTCACGGGACATGCTGCTTAGAAATAAGATACTATAATACAAAAGTGTATTATAGTGAGAGAAATCCTCCTCGAACACAACGCTGGTAGTAACTCAAGGCGCAGGCGTCGCAACATCGACATGACCAATCCATATTTTTTGCTCATACATCAACTCCGTTACATATTTGATATAACAGTCAAATATCTTGGTCTTGCCATATGCACAAGGACGTCTTGAAAGAAATATTTAATCATCTTCTTTATTAACCACAGTATACATCATGGTATAATTGAATTTCTTTTGATTTTATTTTGTAGGTGTACTCCTCGAATCTCTTTTATATTTGACGTAAAACTACAAACGCCCAAGACAGGCGAGGAAATTCTAAAACATTTCATCGAAAGTGGCTTGCATCCGTTCGAGGACAAACCAGCCGACTTGAGCCTACACAAAAGCAATATAATTGCCTGCCTCGTTTCTCAAACAAATGGTAATCCCAAAGAGCTCTACATGAGAGAGCTTAATTTCAGAGAACGTGTGCAAAAAGAAGTAATAGACTACATCAAGAGGAAACTAACGTCAGCTGAAACTCGAGATATTACAATTTACACAATTTTTTCACCATGTAACAAAGATGATTTCAAGTTCAGGTCCAAGCTAAGGGAACTTCACGAAAAGTTACAAGCTGATCTCAAGTTGAGGTTTACTGCCTTCTCTGCAGATATCAGACGACCAACGTGCGAGTCGTGTAAGCATCCACAACATCCACATACAGAAAGCCAGTCGAATTTCCAAGAGCTCCAGGCGTTGGGGTCTAAACCCTTCAACAGGAAGGACTGGAATGATCTTATCGACCTGCTGATGAAGTACGATGAACACGAGCATAACACTTTAGAACATCTACACGCAGTTCGTTACGGAGAGAAGTACGGAAGATGGCGAGACTGGGGCGATGAACAAATGAAGACAGATTTCGATGAACTAAGTACAATGGTAAGAAGGCGAGATTTTCCATCATTTTGTCTGAAAGACGTTCAGATAGATTTAAATAAAGAGGCTGCGGTAAATATGGGAAAGAATATCGAATGGGCTTCATTATCATTACAATCTGCATCGCTAAATGGTCATCTTAATGGCACTGAATATCGCATCAGTCAAGGAGCAGAGGTGAATGAGAGAAATGATGGTTGGACTGCGTTATGCAGTGCTGCTCTAAATGGTCATCTTGATGTCACTAAATATCTCATCAGTCAAGGAGCTGAGGTGAATAAGGGTAATGATGATGGTTGGACTGCGTTACACATTGCTGCTGAAAATGGTCATCTTGATGTCACTAAATATCTCATCAGTCAAGGAGCTGAGGTATTTCAGGGAATTGATGATGGTTGGACTGCGTTACACATTGCTGCTCAAAATGGTCATCTTGATGTCACTAAATATCTCATCAGTCAAGGAGCTGAGGTATTTCAGGGAATTGATGATGGTTGGACTGCGTTACACATTGCTGCTCAAAATGGTCATCTTGATGTCACTAAATATCTCATCAGTCAAGGAGCTGAGGTATTTCAGGGAAATGATAACGGTTCGACTGCGTTACAATGTGCAGCACAGAATGGTCATCTAGATGTCACTAAATATCTCATCAGTCAAGGAGCTGAGGTGAATAAAGGTAATAACGATGGTTGGACTGCGTTATGCAGTGCTGCTCTAAAAGGTCATCTTGATGTCACTAAATATCTCATCAGTCAAGGAGCTGAGGTGAATAAGGGTAATGATGGTGGTTGGACTGCGTTACACATTGCTGCTCTAAATGGTCATCTTGATGTCACTAAATATCTCATCAGTCAAGGAGCTGAGGTGAATAAGGGTAATGATGATGGTTGGACTGCGTTACACATTGCTGCTCAAAATGGTCATCTTGATGTCACTAAATATCTCATCAGTCAAGGAGCTGAGGTATTTCAGGGAAATGATAACGGTTCGACTGCGTTACAATGTGCAGCACAGAATGGTCATCTAGATGTCACTAAATATCTCATCAGTCAAGGAGCTGAGGTGAATAAAGGTAATAACGATGGTTGGACTGCGTTACACAGTGCTGCTCTAAAAGGTCATCTTGATGTCACTAAATGTCTCATCAGTCAAGATGCTGAGGTGAATATGGGAGATAAAGATTGTAGGACTGCGTTTAACTATGCATCACAGAGTGGCCATTCTGATGTCACTGACTATCTCATCAGTCAAGGAGCTGAGGTGAATTAGGGAAATAATGGGGATTGCACTGCGTTACACTGTGCAGCACAGAATGGTTATCTTGATGTCACTAGGTACCTGGTCATGCAAGGAGCTGATGTGAATAAGGGAAATAATGATTCAAGATTACAAGGTGTCTTTTATTTTCCACATGATTTCTTTCAGTGTTTTACATAACAAACAAGTAATTTATACAACTAATATAACAGAATACCAAACACAAGTGCGATAAGAAATGTAGAAATATAGAAAATGGAAAAAACCTAAAAAAATAATTAAAGTAATTAAATATAAACAGTTATACTATAATAATTTATGTAAACCTCACAGAAACATTCTCAAGAAATTTAGCAAGGCAACCCAAACTTTACTTCGGGGTGGTCAAAATTTGAACCTTTTTAAACACTATCAACAAACTGTAGGGAGAGGGGGGTGAAGTGGGACAACACTGTACAAAAATTGGTTTAGTTTCTACACACTTTTCTGTGACAGATTTAAAACACTGCGACGGGTTTATAATTATATTGTACAGGTTTAAGAACTAAGTTAAGAGCTAAACACATGCTGTGCTTATTTCCATCGCGCCCTAGGTGTTTATTAGATATACATGTTTACCTTTTAAATGGTTTTAATATATAGGCTAAACACCAAATGTTTACACCATAGTCATTTGGTGTTTACACCATAAGCACACACACTGTTTAAATACTAAACAAGCCTTGCAGACCTAGTACAATTTCACAACAATACAATTTCACAAGAAAATGTAAACATTTACCTCAAACACTTTTGAGGTCGAAGGGATCAATCTACTGTCACATTTGCAATTTATGTTAGATTTATTTATGATATAGATTGCGTTCATGGAAACATTTTTCGGAACAGAATCACGGTTTTGAAAGACGTTTAGTTTAAAGGTTGACTAAATTAGAGAAAAAATGGGTGCTCTTTCCATGTAGTTTTGCCTTCTAATCACGAATCTGCCAATCGATTGTCCAAATTATGTCTCGTTTTGGCGAAAAAGGGGAAAAAGTAGAGGTTTTGGGACCGTTCCTTAAAACTCGTGAGCTGATTGGCTAACCCCCAAGTGACGTATGAAAAGTAAGAGGCACAAGATCTGCAGGCTGCAGCATATAATATTGTACACAGAATGCGGCATTTGACCCCTCTGTTCAACGGACAAATTATTTATGAAAATAGGAAATTAATCAATATAATCTTAGGAGTGAATAATCATTAGCAATATATTTTCTACAAGATCAGAAAACGCTTTTGCCCAAATATACAGCTCTTGTTTTGTTTTTTAGCTTTTCTTTTGAACAATGTTCTCATCCATCTGAGCTTGCCGAACGAAAGTTTTGCATTGGTCATAAACGCGTGCACAGCCGTTTTATGCGTCTGTATGATTGTACAATGTCCTACACATCTTTAGTACGGCAGTGACTATGTTCCCCTCGTACATAGCGACTGGTGAACGCTTTTGTTTTGTTTATTTCACTTTATTAACTTATTATAGAGAGAGGAAAAGTGCCCGCGATTCCGAGTTGGAGGACTTTTCTGAGCCATGCAGATACGAACTCTGATTTACTGGCAGATGATTTATCAGACCCCGAAGGCAAAGAAGCTCGAGTGGCAAGGGGAAATTCGACCATATTATATGTTTGAACCCCTCGCAGAATACGGTGAAGGGCTGTGGGTGAAGTAACTCCAGGGAGCTCCAACGCGTTGGAGCTCCCTGGAGTTACGGGTGAAGTAGACCGAAAATGCTGTCTCTCGTTCGTTAGGTCGTCTTAGCTAACGAGCGAGAGACAGAATTTTCGGTCTACGGGTGAAGCTGCTGCAGCTGTTGTCGTTGAAAAACAGATTAGAAGACTTGACTCCAAGTCTGATCGTTGGAATAGCTGAATCTTTTAGCTAGCTTATCCTTCTCTTCATGCCAAATTCGGAATACAGGCCAGGAATCATCTTCGGCAAAGTGATCGCTGCAGATTGTACTCCACTCACTTGGCCGGCCCTTGCCACTCTGCCCGCGTGAGCTTTACATTTGCGACCAACAATTTCCGTAGATTTTCATCTTTAGGAAAATGATGTAGGCTTACACCATCTTTAGGGGTCTTGCTACAGCCCGCAACTATACACCGATTAGGCATTATTGATGAAACTGTGTCCCAAAATCAAAGTTATTGTGAGGAATTAAACCGCGAAAATACGCAATGCAAATGGTCGATGCGGTGAATATCATGCTCGGCACCGGGCTGGGCCTGCCGGGGGCCTCCGGGCGCGCACGGTATAGGTTAGTGGAATATTTTCCCTTACTTTTCATGCGTCACAGATCACGTGATCACAATGTCGCTTCGATGGGTTTTTTTAGGGGCGGGGCTTATGACTGTGTAAATCAGCAAAAATATACTTTTCAAATGATTATAAAATATGACTGAATGCATAAAAAATTGTGTGATGGATATTTTTTGGCTCCTGATGACACCTTCCTACGAAAAATTGGCAATTATTTTTTTTATTTTAGTGACCCTTTAACACACGGTTGCGTTCATGCAATATTTTTGTCGGTCGTAAAAATAAACGTGTTTGAGATCGCCAAACGGAAACGCAGAAAAAAGGGTGTGTTTTGTGAAATGTTTCTGTTAGAATCACGGTCGATGAAATTGTATGAACGCAACGGAGATCTCAATCATGATTCTATGACGTCATTAGAGTAGAAGAATAGATGAGAGAACGAGAACAATAGAGGAAAACATAAGAAGAAAAATAGAAGATGATGATAAAAACAAAGAATAACATAAGTTCACAAAGAGAAGATGAAAGACAGATCAAAACAAAGAATGAAATAAGGAAAGATATAATTATAAAGAAAGGAAAAACAGGATAGGAAATAAAAGCAAAGAATAACAAGGGATAGATAGAAGAGAAGGAAAGAAGAAATTAAAGAGTTACATAGGAAAGGATATGTGAAAAGATAAAAAGAAGGAAAGAAGAAAAACAAACATAAAGAAAAAAAAGGATGATATACTGGATTTTTAAAAAAGAATAACAAAAGGAAAGGCAGGGAGAGAAAATGAAAAAACATAAAAACATAGAAGAACACAATAAAAGAAAGATAGAAAGAGAAGAAATATCAGATCAAAGACGGACATGAGGAATGATAGAAAGAAAAAGCATGATAAAAGAATAAAGACATTAACATAATGATAGACGGAAGAGAAGATGAAAGAGACACGTTCACACGTAGAGCGATAGCATCGATGCTATCTAGGTTTCGAGACTATTTTGGTCATGACCAGATAGTTTTAAGACCAAACGCTGTCTGAACGCAGATAGTCACGAGATAGAAGCGAGTTGGAGCTAGGTTTCGAAACTATTCTGGCAGCGAGTAGAGCGATAGCATCGATGCTATCTAGGTTTCGAGACTATTTTGGTAATGACCAGATAGTTTTAAGACCAAACGCTGTCTGAACGCAGATAGTCACGAGATAGAAGCGAGTTGGAGCTAGGTTTCGAAACTATTCTGGCAGCGAGTAAATCTCAGGATCCAGCGACAAGCATCGATGCTTTGCGGTAGACCACCCACCGCGCTTGTGACTATTTGTAATGTGAACGCAATCGCTGCTTCACTCGTTGCTATCTTCACTCGCAACTTCGCATGATATGACCCCTGTGCACAAACTTCAATACCAATTATACTCGGGTCACCGTGTGTGGCGCAGTAATTATTGTTTTGGCAGCGAGTGAGCGATGGATAGTCACGAGTGGGTGATAGAAGCAAGTCGATCATGGCCTGTCTGAACGTACTGGAATAGTTTCGAGACTTACATGGCATCGAGGGGATTTTTGTTTTTGTTTTTGTTTTCCTTCTTTTTATCTTTTTCTTTTTATATATATGATATGGTCTTTAGATATTGATTTACATGTGCTTACCAGATAATAGTGTGCATGTGTTTTATTTTGGTATAAGATTGGAGTTCAGTCAATTTTGACATGTACAAGGTTTATTTAAAATTAATTATTTCAATACATGTATTTGCTAGTCGATTGTATTATCGATATATTACAAATGAATTGTTATTGTGTTATGTTGTTATGTTGATTTATGAAGACAAATAATATATTATTCAAAACAAAAACTTCGCATGATATGACCCCTGTGCACAAACTTCCGCGCGTTTTGACCATGCATATATACCAATTATACTCGGGTTACTGTGAGTGCGCGATGAATAGTCACGAGTGGGTGATAGAAGCAGGTCGATCATGGCCTGTCTGAACGTACTGTAAAAAGTTTCGAGACTTAAATAGCATCGATGCTAACATAGCATCGATGCTATGTACTACGTATGACCATAATAAGAGAGATTCAAAACTTGGCAGCAATCATGTTTACAGTCAGCACCCATAAGTAAAGCCTTTCATATAATCTATAGGCGGCTTCACACGTAGAGCGATAGCATCGATGCTATCTAGGTTTCGAGACTATTTTGGTCATGACCAGATAGTTTTAAGACCAAAGCAGATAGTCACGAGATAGAAGCGAGTTGGAGCTAGGTTTCGAAACTATTCTGGCAGCGAGTTTGGCAGGAGTAAATCTCAGGATCCAGCGACAAAGCATCGATGCTTTGCGGTAGACCACCCACCGCGCTTGTGACTATTTGTAATGTGAACGCAATCGCTGCTTCACTCACAACTTCGCATGATATGACCCCTGTGCACAAACTTCCGCGCGTTTTGACCATACCAATTATACTTGGGTCACCGTGTGTGGCGCAGTAATTATTGTTTTGGCAACGAGTGAGCGATGAATAGTCACGAGTGGGTGATAGAAGCAAGTCGATCATGGCCTGTCTGAACGCAATGGAAATAGTTTCGAGACTTAAAAAGCATCGATGCTATGTACTACGTGTAAACATAACTTATGTATTTCCTTAGAACAGTGAAACTAATTAATATTTGCTTAGTAAACGAAGAAGCTTGACTGGGGAGGAATTTTTAATTTGTAAACAAATCTTTAGGCATTTTACTCCCAGTGTTAAAGATCGTATGCTCGATCTGTAATGAAAAACACAAGTCAGAAAAAAAATGGAACCAGCGGGATTCGAACCTGTCATATTTGCTTATAGGAATGTATTTGCAGGTTGAATGACCACAGGTGTGGTGCAAGGGTGTGAAGAAGTGAATCGTCATTGATTTTTTCTTTATAATGGGCATGGGTTCAACATTTTTTTTCGGACTGCATTGCTATGTGTTATATTCGTCTGTAATTTTTTTTGTGTACATTGCAATAGTTATACAATGACTAATTGCTTATAATCAGTGGATTATTGACAAGCCGGAGGAGTTGTCAAGGGCTTTGTTAAAGAGGTTGAAATCATTTCAGAATAATTGATGGAACGTGAATGGAATGGCTTAACTATGTTACCAATGATTCTCTTTTATCGTGAAAGAGTGAAAATTCTGAACCCTTTGTTAAAGATGAGCATGGTTATCGCTATTCACAATTAGCACATGGGTAATGGCCCATTGATAAGAATTACACCCAAATTGACAGAAGAGTTTTCTGAAAAGAATATTTCCACCTGTTTATTATGTACTACATTTTGGTACATAATAAGGAATAATACAATCTCTGGCAGGAGCACTGTCCAGTCTTTGTATCTGTTTGTTTTATTTTTCAATATAACAGCTTTATTTACTTTTATGCGCAGGATGTATATAACATTCGAATTTTATGGCTACAGTGAAAAGTGTATTGAGAAATTACCCCCCCCCCCCCCCCCCCCCCCCCCACATCACCTTTTGCATCTGATATTATTCAGACTTGGGAAATGTAACTTAGACATTTCTCTGTTCAGACTTTTCATTGTAAAGCACTTTTCATCTTAAAAGTCCAGTCCCCATTCTGTTCCTAATTAAGTTGTTATAAACTTAAACGTATATTGTATATTGTATTTTGTTCATTAATTTATTTGAGCAGTTTTCATCAGAAAAAAAATAGAAGTGCTTTTGCTCTTATAAAGATGACAATTTATTGGATTCTTTTTGCATAAAGATAGAAAGACACTACATTTAAAAAGTGGTTTATGTTAATTTTAATGTGGTAAAGGTAAGAATGGCTCGAAATTACGCATTTTTGTATCGTCATGGGATTATTGATAAGTCTGTATTGGACCAGCCTATATACAAGCATGTGGAACATTTATGACATGAAATAACTGACGTGGTAAAAGAATTCCTTCTTATGAATCAAAGGATGAGAGTATATTTATTGCACAGACAACACGGTGACAGGTATCTGTAAATGTTACAACCGATTGTTTAATCTCGGCCATCAAGAGCGGTTGATTTCAATTAGTTTGAAAATGTTATTTCTTGTAGCTTGAAAACTAAACTTTTTCTGCAACCCCAATATGCGTGCTTTGCATGGATATTCAAAGCTGAAAGCTTTTTATGACTTCACGAAGCAGGCTTTGTAATAAAACTATTCTTCGTCAAACGAATCCTTTTTGTGATGCAGTTAGATTAATAAAGGGATTGTAATGAGGAAGCATGTGGTGATAAGAAAGATACCTTTTGGAAGAGAAAATTATTGTGATAGTGCGATAGAAGAGTTCGATAGTGAATTACATAGAGTTAATACATTAGCAGTAATCTAAAATGATTTATGACTCTCATTGATGCCAAACTTGTTTGTCCTATATTTCGAATCAAGTGAATAGAATGTCACTCTAAACTTATAATGAATGATGCTTAACAACAATTAACCGTCGAATGATTGGCAAAGTTTAATTCAGAATGATTCAGTTCATAAAAGCTGAGTAATTATGCAAAAAAAAATTGTTCGATTTTAAGTATCCAACTCAGGATAATATCCTTTTATGCTGATAGCCACTAGGTCCTATTTAAAGCATTTGGTGACTATTTAAGTATTTGGCAACAGTTTATTTTATGAAAGAAAAGTGGAAAGGGTTATTTATGTAACATGGTTAGGTTACTAGTATTTCTGTATAGAAGAAGAGAGTATAGCTTGCGTAAATTGCTTTACTACATATAGCAAATTACAGCAGATGGAAATGAGGGAGCAGGTGAGTGACAGACAGATCGTTGACACTATACATGCTATACTGATGGGTATATTAACGCAAGAAAATTTGAGCAAGTTGAAGTACATGTATATGCTAAATATAATGAGATATGTTTTATATAATTGTATGAATAATATTATAACAGATGACCTGTAATTAGCATTTTTAATTGATAATAGTATTTTTACATTTTTATACAAAAGTTTCAAGCAGCCAATTACAGAATAACATTTATTATTCTAAAATATTATAGGAATCAAGATAATTATGGATATTTTTGATATTCAATGAAGTAAATGAACTTAATTTTTGTTAATCAAACAAATATCAACATTTCTGATGATTTTGTGCCATGTCAATATCCTCTTTCTGTGAAGGATGCAGGGTCGTTATAGCAATATAAGCTGAAAGTTTGAGAATGAAATCCCACTGAAAGCTACGCTAATATTTAAGTCATCAGCATATTACTAGAAAGTTGAGACTAAATCTCTGTAAATTCGCTGTCCATGTTTTCTGGAATTTTATGTTACATGGAAATATCTAGCCTATTGAGTAAAATGAACATAATGACTGAAATAAATTGGAATTTGTAAGTGATTCAAGCCAAAATACCTTCATTTTGATATTTATTTCAACTAAGATTGTCATCGCTAAATTCAGCTTTCAGGCCCGTTGTTTAATGATTGACCTGGGGATGACGTTGCCATGGAAGCTAGGTCCAGCCCTATATGTAAAGTTCATGTTTATATTATATGTATTTGCTTTTCAGGTCTTCACAGGGATTAGGGTTGCAGTTTAGGAAATATTTTATTCACGTTTGAGGGACGAATTAGGGAATAAATGTATTTCCTTAGAACAGTGAGACTAATCCCTGTTTACATAATAGGAATGTTTTTGCAGGTTCAATGACCACAGATGTGGTGCAAGGGTGAGACGAAGTGAATCGTCATTGACTTTGTTCGATTTCTCAGCGGCGGACGTTGTTAAATCGTCCGGATGAAAAATTAGCAGATTGCATAATAATAACTGGATGAACATATCACAGTGAAATTTACATTTAAAGCAAAAATACATTGATAAGATGTATGAAGTATGAAGTAAGAAGTAGTATGAAGTAACTGAAAAAAACTCACACGTGTTTTGACGTCCGTCGTTGCCATCGAAGCTAGGTCCAGCCCTATACATAAAGTTGATGTTTATATTATATGTATTTGCTTTTCGTTTAAGGAAATATTTTATTCACGTTTGAGGAACGAATTAGGGAATAAGATAATCTAATCTAAGAATTTTCAGTTGAATAGCTGCAATAACGGATTTGCATATTGATGCAAATTGGGCTTAGAATATTCGCACTCAGGTTCTGCAGTCCAAATTATCCCTTTACACTATCTTTGATTGAGAGCACACTGACGTTTGTGAATTATGGCCTAAACAATGTGTTTTGCATGATCAAGCCTCAATACAGTAGTAAATTGCCACTTCCATAAAAGCTTCGCAACAATTTACATTAATTACCTTAAGTTGAATTAAGATATCACCATTCATGCCGTCAGATATAAGCATTTTCAGTTAAAATGCCGAAATAATAATTAATAAAAGATAAGCCTAAGCTTACAGATGAATAATTTGCATAATTAGGCATCAATATTTCACATGATTAGGTATCAATCATGAACAAAATGACGCATTTACGGCTTGGAATATTCACATTCAGATTATACAGTCCAAATTATCCTTAAGTATATATCTTTACATTGAGAACGCACGGTGTTTGTTCATTACACTATTGTATAAGCCATCAGCGTTAGATACATTTGCATAATTAGGCCTCATTATAGTGATTAATTGCCACTGCCAAGGGCAGAAAAAGAACTATCTAGAAATGTGATTATCTCTTTAAAATTCAGATATCGTTGACCAAACGACTTTTTGGTAGCCTTGCTTCATGTTGTTTTTATCCACCCCATCGTGAATGCGATAAATCTCGGTTTCGTTTTTTTCTGGTACGCACTAGATATATATACAGTGCGTATAAAAAAAACGCAACAAGATTTGATTTCAAATTTGTGAAGATTGTGTTAACTTTACACCAAAGTGAGTAGCAACATCTTAAAACCACATATCTCCTCTTTCCAATGATATCTTATTTATTCATACACGGTCATGGGTGGCTGAGTAATCATTCTTTTTGGACAATGGGTCAAATTGGACTTGGGACCAAGTCCAATTTGACCCATTCACTCTTAATGTCTTCCTTATGGTGAGGACAGTGGGTTGCTGTATTGAAATACGAATCCTAAGTTGATTAAAGAACATATTTGTGAAGTATTTTCAATTCAATATCTCTTGTTTTGATGAGAGTTAATTGCTTTCTTTATATATTATTTACGTGTACATGTATACATGATATATATATATATAAGACAGTAAAAAATTACTATAGAAAATATATTAAATATTAGATATTAATGAAGAATTCAAGCTAACATGTATAATGACAAAAATACTAAGAAATGAATCAGTGAAATATCTTTTTCAAAACCATGGAGTCATATTTCGTGTAAATATTTTATAGAAAATATAGGGGTAAAAAAGCATAATCTCACATAAAGTTTCTGAACTTCTTGTATTGGACAGATGTTCAACTAAATATATATCAATACTAAATGAAATAAAATATATAAAGGATCAAGCAGAAAAAGGGAAACAAAACAAAATATAAATATGCATTTTTAATTCCAATTGAATAAATGTCAAAACAATGTGCAACTGTTGTAAAAACTTTTGATTTCCTTAAGGTTTCTTTAAAATAATTATGTTTTAGAAATGCAGTAATGGCATTGCTAAATTACATGAAATATTTTCACCGTGGTTACATGAAAGTTGTTGATTATTAATCAATTGTGACATTTTAAGGATAAGAATATCGTACAATTCATGTGAGTTTGTACGGATCCTGGTTAATAAAAATACATTGGAGTCCTCAGAAGAGAGTATAAAAGACGATAACCTCAATAAATAATATTTTTTCTCTCTTCAATATGAATGAACGTGTTTAAACCTGGGCGTACCTGTCCTGTAATGGCATTCGATCTAGATGTACAGATGTTTAGTTATTAATAACTACGCATCGTTTTCTGTCTGTAAGGTAATTGCTGAACAACTCAAAAATTAAAAATTAAAAATTAAAAAAAATAGAAATAAAATAAAAGTTATGATCTATGTGTCCAGGAATATATCAAAAGTGCGATAATGTCATAAGGTAACTTTGTAGACATTTCCTTAAACAGCATGTGTAGTTTTAATTTAATGAATATACTACAGAAATATTACAGAATATTACTGCAGAAAGTTTTCGTTGTTTTGTAAATAATGCTTTTCAAAAGTCATTGTTAAAGATGTTCTGGATAAGAAAAATAGAAGGGCGGTCATTAGTTATCTGACGAGAATCGCTCTCCCTGAATTTTCGGGGACCTTAACTAATTTTATGTTCGGTCTGACACTATACTCAATAATAAAGATATATTGTGTATATGTAATGATGTCTGCTGGTTGAAACAAGGTCTTTTACAAATTTTTCATTGTTCGTGCAATTCCAATTATTTCTGTAGAGTTTGTTGGGTCAAAAGGCATATCTAATTGTGTTTCCTAAAGTCTTCAAATTCTTGAATTGTATATTGCCATTATTAGGTATTTTTTGCCGATTTCCCCTATTTTTTATGAAGGAATTACGAAGACTTTCTATATGATCGCTTTTAAGTCATCAATTGAGTTTTCTTTCATTTTAATGGTGTTTATTAATGTATCGTGTTCATTCTTTTTGAAGAACTCTTTTAAATGTGCATGTACGAATACTTTTTCTTTGCTTTCATATATCCTAAGAATTATGGGGTGCATTTTCAAAGACTATCCAGTACAATTTCTTACGTTGTAGTCCATGCGTTAAAGGTTTTGGTCATGCTTATATCGGTAATGCATTTTATTTTATCATTTAAATGTTGTAGATATTAATAAAGTTTTAGTAATCGCAGTAAATTCAATTTGGTTTGTTCTTATTGTTAGTTTGTCTTTTCTTTTCATGTTTGGTTTTTTTCTTTCGAATTTTGTGTGTATCTCTCGAATGATTTCACTATAAAAATGAGTAATAAAAGGACAAGTTTTCCGAGGTTCGTTATTCCACGAAGGACAAGTGTTTTATTTCAATTTTTAGAAACTATGAAACTTCAGAATTTTGAGCCCTATTTCATATTCGGAATTAAAAAGATGTTTCGTTGAACGAAAGTTTATTCAGTTAATTTATCAAAAAATTTGCTCATTAACGATACCTTATGTAATCACTAGCGGATCCAGGGGGGGGGGGCCGAATTGGGGGGGGGGGGGGGGGGGGGTAACTTCATTGTTTGCCCCATAATGCCTAGATACGCCACTGACTTCACTTCCCTCGCCGGCCGGTCCCCCCCCCCCCCCCCCCCCCAATAATGAACACGCATCGACACCCCTGGTTGGAGGTGATTTAATCTATATATAAATCAGTTTAATTAAATTCAAGATTATTTTTGAAGGTAGCTTCCAGATTTTGTCAAATTTTCAACCCTTGTACAGGAGTCAATTTGTGTGTATGTGATAAGTGGGCAGGCATAGTGCCCCCTTGCCCACAACTGAGATTATTCATGGTTTAGATGAACAAATAATGACAATGATGATGATGATGATGATGATGATGGTCATGATGGTCATGATGATGATAATGATGATGATAATGATGATGATAATACAAAAAATATAACCAAAGTAATTCAAAACAATAGACAATTGATGAATAATCTGATAATGAAAATCAAAGCTGGTGTGCACCTCCATTGACCGACCCACAACTGGGTCATTCCAACGAATTATACATGTATATGAAAATAAAATAGAGCCTATATATATATTCTTTTTGTTTCTTCTGTTTCTTTTTAGGGGGAGGGTGGTCACTTGAAAAATCATAGGGGGCAACCGCCCCCTTGCCCCCCCCCCCACCCCCTCCCCCACCTTGTAGCGCTGGCCAAGCGCCTTCCTCGAAAGATGTCTTTCAGGCATCTATAAAGGTGAGTCGGATGACAGTGCAAAATTCGTCGATATCAAGCAATTCACTCATGACGACGGTCTCCTGCGTTCTGATTCCTTTTGTTAAAATTTTCAATATACTCACATTCAGAATTCAAATGTATATAAATGAATTGTATGTTCCAATGAATAAGCAAACAAACAAAGTCACCCGATGTTCGGGCAGCAGAGCGAACTGCCCGAATATCAGATGTAAATACCTTATCTCGTATATTTTGGTAAGAATATTTCCTCTACAGGCTGTAAAATTAAAGGGCCAAAAATTTGCTCGCTTGCTTCGCTCGCTCGCCAGATGTAGAATCCACAAATTGATCGGGCAAGTGACGTCAGTCTTCGCGAAAATACGTATATTAATTTGTACAAGAGACACCTACGGGGGGTTAGGGGGTTTAACCCCCCCTTGGGCTGCCAAGTAAAAATTTAATGTGCATAGAAAAACGCCATCATAATATGTCCAGACCCACATGTTATCATGGACTGCTTTTTTATGGTCTCCATTGCGTTAGTAGATGCCAGGAAAACATCACTTACGGGGGTTCAAAATAGCAAAAAATCGGCTCGCCGCTATGCGGCTCGCGGACATCGCCGCTCCGCGGCTTTTTATGGTCTCTATTGCGTGAGTAGATGCCAGGAAAACATCACTTACGGGGGTTCAAAATAGCAAAAAAATCGGCTCGCCGCTATGCGGCTCGCGGACATCGCCGCTCCGCGGCTTTTTATGGTCTCCATTGCGTTAGTATAGTAGATGCCAGGAAAACATAACTTACGGGGGTTCAAAATAGCAAAAAAAAATCGGCTCGCCGCTATGCGGCTCGCGGACATCGCCGCTCCGCGGCTTTTTATGGTCTCCATTGCGTTAGTATAGTAGATGCCAGGAAAACATAACTTACGGGGGTTCAAAATAAAAAGCTAGATCCACCCCTATAGCTGCTATCAGATCGAGTTCGAAATTGAACCCGCGCGCAGATACAAGTACGGTACTCCTATGTAATGAGTTGATGTAATTGGTGATTGAACTTTGCAATTTTCAAATTTCCGGCCCCCCCCCCTATTGGGAAATCCTGGATCCGCCCCTGGTAATGTTATTGTTTCTAACGGTAAGTCCCGGATGAAGGGTATAAGGCGAGTGTCATACGAGTGACACTTACAGCGAGTACGGTTTTCCGTGAGGAAACCGCTGAGTTTTCTGTTTTCTGCAGAAACTAGCAGAGATATGAGGTTTCTGACAGATGATATCAGTTATTTAATACCCCGAGTTTAGTTCCTGCAAAATAAGTAAGTTTAATCACATGAAAAGGAATACAATGAAAATGAATAAATTTAATTTATAAAGCCAAAAGTTCGAGTAAATGGTATGAATGCACTCGCCACGTCGTTATATGTCAGTGGTATGTAAATTAGGACGTTGGCATGTTTAGTACATTTCATTACAGTCAAAGAATAATTGTAGAAAGGATGTCATGTTTATAAATGACACAAGTTCAAAAAGGTTTATTTTAATACTTATTATAAATCTGGAGTCTTTGAATAGTTCAGTTATTATATTATGCCAGAATTAGAGGATGAATTTTGGTTGAAGAAGAGTTAGGCAAATTGACAAGTCATTCATTGGCAATTTAAAGAGCTATATTGAGGCCATGTTGGTTTGGTTTCTCTTCTATTGGACAAATTGGTCAAGTTAGACAATTCAGTGAGTCATTTTGAAGTTATTGGTTCCCAAATACTATGCAAATTATTAATTGGTATTAAAGAGTGAAAAGGTTATTTTCTTTCTAGCTGAAGTTGGTTAAAAAGGCATGTTATTTTATTTACTGAAATATTCACTAGAAATTTAATTCAAAAGGAAACTAGACAAAATGTGTGGTCAAAGAGTTTGATCATAGAAGTCATTTATTATGACATCTGGATATGTTTTGTATAAAAGAACGAAAGAAGATAATAGATGAACAAAATGTTAATTACAACGGCAAAGGGTGTCATTTTGTTTTGGCATATGAGGTCGATTTCAGATATTTGTGTATTAAGAAACAATTATTCGTACTAAAGAATACTTTGACTCATTCTTTATACCAGACATCTAATTTCAGAGTTAGCGGTTTTTAGTCTTGAATCTAGACTTTTCAAAGCAGTTATATTTGACTTAGTCTTGTTTTCAGAAACATAATTAGTTTTATTTGATATAGTATTGATATCAGATACTAGTCTGTCATGTTGGAAACTAGTCTTTTATGTCAGACATTAGTCTTTATATCAGACGTTAATCTTTATACTAGATAAGTCTTAGGATCAGACACTGATATATAATTGGGAAATGTGTCTGCCTTTATTTGGTCGAATTGTGAGTCTGCGTTTATTTAGTATAAGTTAAAGACCGTCTTAATTATTCTGTATTTTATTATGCTATAGGTCAATAATTGGAACTGTCGAGTTATTTAAACATGAAACGTAGCAAAACACTCAAACACAAATTAAGTGCAATCCACAGGTATTTATTTACATGTTCTGTATCTGTACATTATCTGTACATATATGTTATCACTTGTTTTTATACAGATTGAAGTGATCCTTGTGATCCGTGACTTCTACATTAAAGAAGCACAACAGAAGTCTAATACAATTTGTGCAGGCTGAGTTATTGGGGTATTGCCTGAGCTAACCAAAACCCTTTTCATTTTCTGAAAATTATCAGAATAACGACCCTCTCGGAATAGTAGCCTACCTTCGGAGAAACAAACCTGAATTATAAATCTTTGGGGAAATGGCATGTAACCTATAAAGACATCACATCATAAAATTGTGTTTAAAGGTTGGAACGGGTTAGAAAATGTTATTTGCTTTTCATTTAGAAAATCAATGCTAAAGGTATGTGGTAGCTTTGCAAAATTTGAAATGATATATAATCGTACTGTTAGAAGTATAATTAGTGACATGTGAAAGTAGGATAGAAATTGGAGCTCATTTACTATTTCAAAAAAGAGAAAATAAATGTGATTTTGAAATTCTGGCTGAAATAACGGCAGATCTACGTTTCAAACAGTATTTGGTCTAGCGTCCTCATGCGTTCGTTGTGAAACATTGGCAATACGTTCGTGTTTCGTATATTTCAAGCCCATTGCCCACACATCGTCAATGATATACGAGCTTTTAGCTAGCTGTCGGGATAGTGCAACGGTCGTCGAGTCGTGCATGCACCGGCGCGGGCGGGCCAGCATATCTGCATGTAGCTAGCTCAGCGCAGCTAGCATCCACACTCAAACCTAGTTCTCGACGTTTGTTTTATCATCTTGAGACTTGAGATTTTTTTCTTCTTCAGACAAGCAGCTAATACATTATGCTGCGGTGTTGCCCAGCTTGCTGTCTAGTCAGATTGACCAAACATAATGCCGGCGCTGGCCCCGGGGCACTGTGATGAAAGCCACAAGTGACTGGTAGGTATAAATAATGTAATTGGGTGACCTACTGTACTGTACGAGCTCCTTGGCTTATCAATCTGGTAGTGGTACTGGCCTACGAAGCTGTACATGGCATCCATATACTGTGTGTGGAGGCAAATATAATTAAACAAAAAAAAAATAGATCTAAATATCACATGTGAGCCAAGGCCCTTGCAAACCACCCTCTGTGTTTGCTAAAGCCAAATCCAAGGGGTTACCTTCCAGAATCAACTAAGATTGTAAAAATTGAATGAATATAACAGAAAGAAGAACACAAAAATCGGCAGGTGTGATCAGGTTGTTTTTACATGGCATGTGTAACTTGTATAGCCTATATGGAACTACACAAATCTTACCTTGCATGGGTAGTCCCATATATACAAGTTACACGTGCAAGGTCTCCTTCTTCTCTCGTATGTGATCCACATCAGTCAAAATTGGCAGTGACTGAGGTAGGTGGCCAGGTCTGGGTTGTCTACCTCTGTGAGTGGGCATGGGGGTCTCATCACAGGACACTCATTGGTAACATGTATATGGGTTTGTACTTGTCCACATGGGCAGTGGTCAGAGTCTGTGATTCCCCATCTTTTCATGGTTGCTGCATATCGGCCAAAACCAGACCGCAATCTGCTCAGTTGTACCCAGGGCTTTCTTGGTAGATTGCAACCTGGGGGTGAGATGTCCAGGCATCAAAGTAAGGCTGGTATTTCTGAAGTTGGAGGTTCTGCTTCTTCTAAATTTTCAAGGAATGTGCGGAGGGGCTTCCTTGACCGCAGCCTGTGTGGGGCCTCCTTTTCGTAGAGGTCCAGTTTAACACCAAGGTAAGTAGGAGTTGGGTCGAATTTGAGGAGAGCAGAGTCTAGCTTACTTTCAGTTGATAACTAGTCATGTGATTGCGTAAGTGGAAGATCGATGAAACTGTTTTGGTGGTAGACCGTTTGAGCCTCCACTTTCTCAGGTAGTGACAGATGGTATTCATATCAGAGGAAAGGCTTTCTTCTGCTTCCCTCACTTGAGTGGCTGATACAGTGAGGGCAACATCATCTGCATACATGTATCGTGTGGCAGAGGTGGCAGGAAAGTCAGCAGTGTAGATATTGTAGAGGGTCGGCGCAAGGACGGAGCCCTGAGCAACACCATTTTTGAGGCGATGCGGGCGGCTGCACTGTGAAGAGAACAAAGGATCTAGTGTATAGGAGCTCCATGATGAAATCTGTAAGATGGTTGGAGCTGATCATTCTCTGTAGCTTCAGGTGAAGGCCCTGATGCCAGACCGTGTCGTAGGCAGCAGTAAGGTCAAGGAAGACAGCGCCAGTCACATGCCGATCATCAAAAGCCTGTTCAATTGTCAATTAGTCTTACAACCTGGTCTGCTGTGGAGCGTCCTGGTCGAAAACCAGCTTGGTCCTTTGGTAACATTGGGTCAATAATGGGGCCAATTCTTGTTAGGATGAGGCGTTCCATCAGCTTGTATGTGGTACACAGGAGCGAGATGGGGCGGCAGCTGCAGGGTGATGTGTCTCGCTTTCCTGGTTTGAGAATGCTAGCAACAGAGGCGCGACGCCACAGCTTCGGAATTCGGGTGGAGTTGTAGCATAGGTTAAGCAGGTTAGTCAGCCACTCAACCATAGTGTCGCCACAGAGGAATTCATTATGTATTCCATCTGGGCCTGGAGCCTTGCCTCTCTTGAGGAGCTTTATGGCAGTAGTCACGTCTTCAAGGGAGAATTCCTCCTCCAAAAACATGTGTTCAGGAAGGGTGAGTCTCTCCCTAAGCCGGTCTGATTCTTCGAGGACACTTTTCGTAATTGGTAGCTTACTTGCTAACAAGTTCGTCGTCTTACGAAAAAGGTCCCAGTTGGCTTTTTCGGAAATTCCACCTGGGTATGGGTGCGGACTTGGTGAAGGTGAGTAATGGCTGAGTATAGATAAAGGACGGCCGGTGCTGGGTGCAAGGTTAAAAAAAACCTGCCAGTTTTTGTTTTTGTTTTTCTTTTTTATTCATTCAATTTTTAAAAATCTTAGTTGATCATGGAAGGTAACCCCTTTAGCAAACTCCGAGGGGTGTTTCCATGGTTCGCAGTATGTGAGAAATGGTTATATTTAGATCTAGTTTTTTTGTTGTTTTTTTTATATCTGCCTCCACATACAGTATATGGATCCCATGTACAGCTCCGTAGGCCAGTACCAGATTGATAAGCCAAGGAGCTCATACAGCGAGGATCCATGTGTTTGGAGGCAGATATCAACAACAAAAAAATAGATCTAAATATCACCATTTCTCACATACTGACTGTGAGCCATGCAAAACACCCTCGGAGTTTGCCTTCCAGGATCAACTAAGATTGTAAAAATTGAATGACTAAAAAAGAAGAAAAAACACATAAATTGGTAGGTGTGATCAAGTTTTTTTAAACTTGCACATTTAAGTTGTAATGGGACTACCCATGCAAGGTATGGTTTGTTAGGTCCCATATATACAAGTTACACATGCCAGGTATAAAAAACCTGATCACACCTGCGGATTTTTTGTTCTTTTTTAGTCATTCAATTTTTACAATCTTAGTTGATCCTGGAAGGTAACCCCTTTAGCAAACTCCGAGGGTGGTTTGCATGGCTCACAGTATGTGAGAAATGGTGATACATGTATTTAGATATATATATATTTTTTTTTGATATCTGCCTCCACACACAGTATATGGATCCTATGTACAGCTCAGTAGGCCAGTACCAGATTGATAAGCCAAGGAGCTCATACAGCTGGTGACCTACCGTATCTGGAATATAGACAAAATATGAATAAGCGTACCATTATTTTCGCAGAGATCATGAATACCAGAGAAATTCCCTGAGAAATTGGAAAGACTTCCCTTTGCGGCAGCAACCCAAATTTGCAGTTATGACTTGTAAACCCTAACTCCAGGCTAACATGTCTAACCCTAAATCCTGAGCTAACCCTAACCCACTTATCCAATGTACGAGGTTATATAATCCTAAGCCTAACTAAACCGTAACCCCTAACCAAATATAATTTTTAAAGTGAATGTTGCCAAAAGAGGACTACCCGAGAAATTCAGTAGAGAAATTTCACTAGTAACCTTTGTCAGCTTTGACATGTTTGACCTTCCCGCATTTCCTCTTTTCATTTTTTTTTCTTCAAATTTGAAATAGAAATAGATCAGACAGTTAGATCTATCGTTAGATCCCATCGTTTGATCGGTTTCTTTCTTCCAGATTTGAAAAAAATAGAAATAAACACTTCGAGACATTTCTTACTCTGCCACAATTCAAGCAGATTTTATAAGGTAGATTCATTCTTGCTATAAATTTGTGGTTTCCTGGAATTTTTAATCGTCTTCTTGCCACTTTCCCAATCGGGTGGAATATTACATACCAATCATGGTATAGTCTAGTAATTACATTGTTTTCTTAGCGGTTGAAAATCGTGATTTATTTGTGACAGTTCTTATCAATGAGAATGAGTTATCCTTATCACTACGTATACCTATATTGGGTGTCCGGACAGGTTGGTTATCCGGACAGATAGTTTCCAATTACTAGTAGATCTGATTTGTAATTTTATAAAAATTACATTCAATATTCGGGAAATCGCTTAAAATGTATGTTGGGCATTAGCATGAATAAATATTTATATTGGTTAGTGCTATTCCATGCATATTTTTTTTTTGGAGAAATCCAAGGGCAAACTTCAGCTATATGGACCCCCCCCCCCCCCCCTCCCCTTCATACTACTGAATTTTATTTTTTTCTAATGTGTTTTTTTATACTTTCCTGGATAAGTGGATATGCAGAAGGGCAGGGAGGTGTGGGCTGTTCACAGGTATATGATTGCAGTAGATATCTACAAACTCTTATTTTCAGTCTTTCATTCAGATCCATATACTCGCCTAAGAAAACTGTTTGATAGTCTGTTATGGATACATTTGACTAGTTTCTATTCGCTATTCTATTTCGCTTACAGATGCATTACATCTATTATTTGGTGATGGAGCACACACAGTGATGCCAGAAACATGTAAATAGATCTACACTCGCCTAGTACAGGTATATATCCTTTTTCTTCACCTCCATGTTTACTTGAGAGATGTGCAGGAATGAAACAAAGAAATTTTATATTCGGAGTTGTGACTATTTCATAAGTTATTAGAGTGATAAAGTGTACATGTAAAACATAAAAAATGAAGTACAATAAAAATAAAATTAGGCTGGTTTATTGCCACTCAGGTCTATTCCATTAGAGTTTTTGTCATGCAAGAGCTTGACAAACAGGGGCGTCGCAAGAACATTTTGAATGGGGGGGGGGGCCATGTCACACCCAAATTTGCCAACAAATTTTAAAGATGCGATACCCATTTTTGCCGACAAAAATGCTGCACCCTAATCCCCCCCCCCCCCCCCCCACCCACTAATAATAATGAAAGAAAATCGCAGACTTAGAGATCTTGATCAGATGGGCCCATTTTCGCAAGGACGGGGCTGACGCCTTTTGCCCAAATATCAGCTTTTCAATTTCTAACCTTTTTGCAAGCGAGCGAAGAGAGTCAAGTGACATTTCTTTTTTGAGGTGAAAATTACTGAAGTTACATAAGTTATATAATTATCCTGGAACCTTTCTTCAATATGTGCATATATCCTAGCACCTCGCTGCCTGAATATGACTATCTGAACTTTGACAATCCCAGGGGGCAGCTGTAGCCCATTGCAGAAGGGAAGGGACGCTATTTGCCCGAAGATTAACATCCCAATGTTTTGCGAGCGACTGGAGCGAGCGAGCAAACAATTTGGCCATTTTTTTCCTTCTTTTTCTTCCCTTTCCCTTTTTCCTTTCCTTTTTTCAGTTTTTATTTTCCTTTCCTTTCCCTTTTCTTTTTATACCCTCTCTTTCCTCTTCCCTCTCTCTTTCCTCCCATCTTTTTTTTTGCCAACAGAGGTGGCGCATTTGCAGACAACGATTTTGAGTGCGGGTGTCACCCCCCCCCCCCCCCAGCGACGCCCCGGTTGACAAATTGATGATTTTTATATCTGCATTCCTATAGGGTTTGTAAATTTGTCTTGATGTATGATGAAAGAAATATTTGTGGATCAATGATGGATTTACTTTCCATTTTATATTCTTATGATGAATTATTTATGGGATTCCGTAGCACGGATATAGAGATTTTTGTCAGTATAAGTAGGCAGTTGTAAGTCCCTGTCTGATTTGTTTGCACATTAGTTTTACACAAGGTGTTGCTGTGTAAGTACTAGAATATTTGTCAAAGGTACCTCTACCATCGTGTAGACCAGTGCATGTAGTGTTCGCAATTTCAGTTTATGACCAAAAAAGTGTAATGAAAGCTTGACACCTTGTTAAGAAGCACATTGGCCACAATTCACAAAGGAGGGTAAACCCATGGTCTAAACCATGGTTTAATATAAACATAGCCTGTATTGCCATTTCACTGGACATGAGTCCATGCACGTTTCATTTCATTTCATTTCATTTCATTTCATTTATTTCCACTTCCAACAATATAAAATACATAGGTTTACATCGTACATAGCAAATCAATGAAACTTACAATTGTTGTTTACAGCGTACAATATAGACATAGAAAAACCAAAACCAAACTAGGTTGGTAGCGGAGGGGACTGCTAAAAAGCTAGGCTTGTAGATTGCAGCCCCCGATAACTTATAATTGCAAAATAGTGTATCGTTGAAAAGGCAACATATTTGCACATAAACCGGATAAACAAAACATAACAGGAGTGAAAGCGACAGAAAAGGAAGGGAGAAAAGAACGAGAGAGGGTAGGACTCTTACCAAGGGACACACACAACACAACACAGACCGACCAGAATACGGATGACAGCATAAATTGAATAGGAACGTAATCGTGTACAATGTTGTTTAAAATAATTTGAAGAAGATTGAGGGATGATGAGTTTTAAAGAGTCGAGGTTTGAGAACAGTTACTCAGAAGAATTGTTTTCAATTTAAATTTAAAAGAGTTTAAACTAGGGGCATTCTTGATGCTATTATCAAGAATAGTCCAGAGCTTCGGGCCTGTGAAAGTAAAGATGGATTTAGAGAGCATAGTTCTAGTTAATGGCAGATGAAATTCGTCAGATTGTCGTGTGGGGTATTGATGTATAGTTTTGTTTTTATTGAATATTATATTGAAGATTGAGGGTAGAGCATTATTATTCAATTGGTACATAAACTGACCGAGATTATAGCGATATAAGTCAGATATCTTCAAGATTTTATTTTCTATAAATAAGACATCAGTATGGGATCTCCATGAAGTGTTACAAATAACACGCATGGCTTTCTTTTGTAGAAGCAATATTCTATGAAGATAGGAATTGTGTGTATTTCCCCGAACAATAATACCATAATTTAGATCGGGTAAAATTAATGTCGAGTAGAGCATTAGTAGTGAATTAGTTGGCAGAACAAATTTAACCTTATTTATAATTCCTATATTCCGGGAAATTGTTCGGCAAATTGTATCAATGTGTACTTTCCATGAGAGTCTATCGTCTATTGTCAAACCTAAAAATTTCATTGAAGAAACGACTTCAATATCAGTACTATCTAATTTAATGTTATGTGGCAAGATATCTATAGAATTGCTAAAGAGCATACATTTTGTTTTTTGTAAATTTACTGACAACTTATTGGCTCTTATCCATTGTAACAATTTGTCTAATTCAATATTTAGGGTATTAATCAAAATATCAGGATTTGGATGTGAGAGGAGCACATTAGAGTCATCTGCAAATAACATAAAAGAGAGGATATTAGATGAGTTATGGATATCATTGATATAGATTATAAATAAAAGGGGGCCCAGTAAACTACCCTGCGGAACACCACAGTTTACATCCTGCATAGAAGAACATTGGTCATTTATACATACAAATTGCTTTCGGTTTGTTAGATAGTTGCTGAACCACCCCAAGGCCTTGCCACGAATTCCGTAATTGTTCAATTTGCAGAGAAGTATTTTATGATCTATGGTATCAAAGGCCTTGGAGAGGTCCAGGAAAACGCCCACAGTATGATTTAATTTATCAATAGCTCTTGTAATTTTTTCGACAAAGGCAAGCACAGCATGGGATGTATTATGCCCTCGGCGAAAGCCAAACTGAAAATCAGAAATTATGTTGTTTTTATTAAGGAAATTTAGAAGTCTTTTGTATATTATTCTTTCCAGAATTTTTGAAAGAGCGGGTAGAAGAGAAATTGGTCTAAAATTACAAATATGACATTTTTCTCCTTTTTTGTAAACCGGAATAACCTTGGAAATCTTCATACAATCAGGAACAACACCGCTAGACAAAGACAAATTAAATATATGCACCAACGGATCGACTATGTAATTTATGACGTTTTTCAATAAAATGTTATCAATACCATCGTGTCCAGTACTCTTTTTATTTTTCAAATTGTGAACTATATCTATTAACTCATTTCTATGTACAGGGACAAAAAACAGCGAATTGGGATTTGGCTGGTGTATGAAATCTGAAAATTTCTTTTGCGTTGGAGGAATATTTTTTGCAAGATTATGTCCTATCTGAGAAAAATATTGGTTGAATACATTAGCTATTTGTACTGAATCGTGGATTTCTACATTGTTATGTTTAATATTTGTTACACGTGATTTATCGTTATTCTTATTAATAACACTATTTATGATTTTCCATGTTTTACTAATATCGTGTTTAAAGAGAATCAACTGATTTTGAAAATATTTCCGTTTTTCAATTCGTAATATTTTGGTGAGAATATTTCTGTAAGTAGTATATTTACGGTGAGACTTTACAGAACGCTGAATTTTGTTGGCGTAATATAAGTTGTTTTTTCGATTTATTGATCTTAAAATTGATTTAGTTATCCAAGGAAGTCTTGGGCTCTTTTTATAATTAGAGGATTTTTTCACTAATGGAATATGCCTATCTAAATGGGACATGAAACTCGTCATAAAAGTATTGTAAGCTGTATTTGTATCGTGCGAACTATAAACATCAGCCCAATCAGCACCTTCAAGACTTGCTTCCAATTGCGCTATTTTATTAGATGTTATTCTTCTAAATCTTTCCGACGGGATATCTTTTTTATTAAAACTACAAGGACTTCGTGAAAAAATTGGGTAGTGATCTGATATGTCAGATAAAACAATTCCTGATTCAGGTAAAGGAATAACATTACAAAAGATGTTATCTATGAGGGTTGCTGTTTGGTTGGTAACCCGAGTTGGTTTAGTAATTAAAGGTAAGAAGGATGCAGAAAACATCGCATCCAAAAATTCTTGTGAAGTATTAATAGAAGAATTAGATATATCTATGTTAAAGTCTCCTATAATATAACAATCTTTGTTTGTAAATAGAGGATTGTGCAATAAATCTTGCAGATATTCTAAGAAGTCATGAATATTTGAATTAGGAGGTCTGTAACATACTGTGATCAAAATGTTCTTGGAATTTGGTACTCTAATTTCAATGACAATTGATTCAGCAATTTCAGTCATACAGTTAAGATCACTATGAATAAAATAGTCAAAATGTTGATTAATATAGAGAGCTACCCCACCTCCCCTTCTATTAATTCTATTATTCTCTACGAAAGCATAACCGGGGAGTGAGTATGAGCTAGCAGATTCTTGAGTTAGCCATGTTTCGGTCAAAGCAATTATAGAAAATGAGTGACCAGGAGTATCCATTAGAAAGCGCAAGTTATCAAAGTTACAATTCAAACTTCTAATATTCAAGTGCATTAAGGGAAATGTAACAGGTGTTTTTTCAAGAGATTTAAACTGATTCATAGTAAAGTAGTTTGAGCTTATATAGTAGTTATCCGTATCTTCATTTAAGTCAGTAGCTAGAGTATTAATTCTTTGAGATGCAAGATTATCAAAATGAGAAGAATTACAATTGTTATTTGGAGTACTAGTATGTCTAAACAAGCCGTAAAGCTCATCATCGCTCAGTATATTGAAGGGAATGTTATCAGCCATAAAGTATCAAAGTAAAACACGGAATGGAGTAAGTCGTTCCTAGTACGGACAATGATCGTGTGCGTGTGGGCAAGGCAGTGACCTGTGAAGAGATAGAAGTCGAAAGAGAGAATAAATTAGAACAGTTACAATACAAGGAAGAGGCTACACATAGAGAAACATTGATACGTAGATACAACTGGTAAACATTTGGGCACACACACAATTTCGTGTGCATAAATGAACTACTAAGCATACTTCAGTGAAGCATGCATGGACATGGATGAGCTCCCATGCATAATTATGAAACACGTTAGGAGGTCCACCCTGACAAGAGACAGGCTTCCAAAGAGCAACCAATCCCAAATCAGGGTGGGCCTCCCAAATGCAGGTGAAAATACGGAACGTGATAAACCAAACATCACATGCTACAGATATACACTAACTTGTAAAGGTAAAAATGTAATTGTAATGCTGTGAAAATAGACTGAAGAGCTGTTTAAACGGAATTGCATCACCTGGGTAGCATATTACGTAAAAGGAATTGCCAAATTACCTCTATATGCAAAACAAAAGGGATTCAGTCATTTAACATATTCCATGAACAAAATTACTGCTTATGTTGAGATTTATGAAGACATCAACAATCACCTACGAATTGAAAGCTCGTATTAAGGATAAAGCAAAACAGCAGTGGCAATGTATTTCCCCAGTGCCATTAGAGAATTTAAAAAAAAAATTTTAAACAGTCATTTTCAATGATTCTAGAAGAACTTTTAGCCTGTGTTCAATTTCACAGGAGACACAAAATAAACAACAACAACAAAATCCAGGAAATCTGACTTTTTAGAACTGAATGTTATCAACAATGTATTACGTTCAAACCAGCCAATTAGTCAATAAATCAAATGTGTAGCGTATACCGGACATAGTTCTTCACTGCATGCCCTGCAAAGTACATAAAGACACATTTATTTCACATTCCTTAGTGGCTAGATTTATCCACAATCTTGAAAAGAAGTGGATAAAATATTGAGAACTTCCATAAACTATGATACCTACAGCATGCCTTCAGACTTCAGATGAGAACATCACGGGAAAATGGTCGAGTTCTATGCAGATCAAGCTGTAAACTGTAAACTTTAACGGTGCAGAACGCTCTTATGATGAAACACACCAGTAAAATAAATATTGAGGGTCTCATGGATTACTTTTGTGGGTAACCTCATTACCCTTCTCCGTTAGCGGGGTCGGACCATGAAGACCAATTTTCTGGGGCAGCCCCAGCTCCATTTCGTGTGATTTTGCGCGTCTGCAGAATTACCTTCGATCCCACGATTCTTATTCTTGTTGCTAGGTGATATTTTTTTCCGTAACGAGTAGGCGATCGAAGCCAATCTCCCCCTCTCGCTCTTCAATTTCGGGGGCAGATCAGTGCGGATAGTGACTTTACTGAAGGGGGACGAATCCGGGGGTGGTGGGAGCGGCTGAGCACTACCAGCGCTGGTCAATGGGTGAGAACTTTGCTGACGTGGGCGTCGTTCGAATCCATACAGCAAGCGATCACGGTCAGTCATCCTAACGAACCTGACGATGATTGCGGGGGGCTGGGGACGAGATCCTGATGATCCAGCAGCTCCATGAGCGGGAGGGGGCAGCCTGTGGGCATTTGCAAGCGGTATCCGAAAGGCTTCTTCCTTAGAAACGCCCAAGAAGTGAATAAACACTTCTTGAAGTACCTCGTAGATGTTTTCTTTCTCATCTCTCTGTTGCACGCCATAAATTAGCAAGTTTTGCTTTCTATCATGAATCTCACTCAATGTTATTTTTTCATCAAGTTCTTCGATTTTTTTGTCTATTAAGGAACGTAGCTGAGGTAGATCTTTCTTTTCAATGTTAGAGACCTTATCGGAAGTGTAAGTTAGACCTGCTTCTAGATCTGATACATTTTTTTTAGTATTTCCAAGCTCTATTTTCATATTAGCCATATCATCCATAATTTTGTCAAGCTTACCATTTAGTTGAGTGAACGAGGCTCTTGACTCCAGCATAAAAGAAACAAGTTCCTGGGGTATCATGGCCGCTCCCGGTGCGCTGCTAATGCTATCCTCGTGCAATGACGATGACGTGTCACTAGTAATGGCGACTCTCGTATTGGGTTGCTCACTTACGTCGGTTGATTTATCACTGTTTTTGCGCTTATTTGGAGCATTCGGCTGTGGTTTCCCCTTCTGCTGCATCCTTAGATTGTAGTCTCTTATTCCTTTTTGCATTTTCAATGATAGGAGTTCATTTAACGGATGTTTTCACCAATTTTGAGTTGGTATGTCGGGAGCTCTCACAAAACGCGTGCCTTTACCAGGAAGCCATTACGTTGCTTGTACTACCCTTACAGATGTATTCATGAATTCAGACCATGGCCTTTTCACAAAAGAAAAAAAAAGAAGGATTTCAATGAAATTGTAATTCTTTTTTTTTTAACTATATTTTCTTTTATTACAGCACTACCAAACTGTGGCCTGATTGGATTCCCTGCCACTGTCAGCTTTGCGATCAAACCTATTAGTTTGACGGACTGGAGGTAGTTGTCCCTACAAGTAATTTTAATTCTTGCCTTATGTGGTACATTTGGGCGGAGAGGGGTACATGTAGCCCTCCTTAACTCGATTTTTAGGGGATGGTAGTTTTGGGATTCGCGTTTTAGAAAAAAAAAATGGTAGTTGTAAGGAGCTCCATTTACATACATGAATAATATACCGAGTATATATGGTGGACTTGGACTTCATACCATTGTAGTACTGTACATTGTACCTCCCACATGCTGTAGAATAATACAACCATAATACAGCATCCATTTGGCAGGTTTAATCACTAAAGAGGGTATTTTTTCTCCAAAAAACTTTGCAAATGGAATATCATGTTAAATATTCACATTGAGGCCTGGGGATATTGATACATTAGAATCTCATTGTGATCAACATTCATTTCATTTTATTTCATTTATTTTCAATTTTCAACAGAATATAACAACGTAATTACTTCATAATTTCATGAACCATTTTCAACAATATAAAGACAAACGTAAATACATCCTTAATAATATCATGAAGAAAATGCATGTAATAACAATTTTCATTCAGTGTAATTTTCAAAGATAATTATAATAAATAAATGCTGAAAATGGAGGGGAATGCTAAAAAGCAAAGCTTGTATTTTGCAAACCCCTCAAAAAAAATTCTGTACAATTTATATAGCAAGTATACATTAAAAAGATACACACGCATACACACACACCCTATCACCCCCGCATACACCAAAAATAATAACTGCAACACCCCCTCCCCCCAAAAAAATTAACTTATCGCACAGAAAAGACAGAAAAGAAAAAGACGAACAAAAGAAGACGGACAACACCAAAGAGAACAAAGAGAGAGAGAGAAAAAAACACACACACACACACACACAGCTTTACATTGCTTTACTTCCGAGGACAAGTATTGTTCCTCTATTGTTCCTCGTCCTCGGACAGTCGACGGAATAAAGCACAAATTCATTGTTGGACGTTCGAGGACTATTGTCCGGCTTCCGAGGACCATTGTTCTCATGATTTTTTTTTTTGTTCTCTGTCCAAAAATGTCCTCGGACATACTGCTAAACAGACCCACACCCAATGGAAATAACAAAACAAAACAAAAACAAAACAAACAAACAAAAAGAACGCTGGCTTATTAGACGAGAAAGAGGGAAAGATAGATATAGAGAGCATGCGCAGTATTGGGGGCGAAACACGATTTGAAATATGAAGCAAAAATTGAATAAAATTATAGCAGAATGCAGAATGCAGAATTAACAGAGAATTTACCATAAGTCATGGGGATGATGATGATTCCATCTAAAAGTTATAAGTTTCAATCAGTCAATTTCCTACCAAGAATCAATTTGATTCCCGGTAGGAAACCAAAAGAAAAGTCTTTAGTTGTTTCTTGAATGAGTGTGAACTGGGAGCATCTTTAATATTCGAATTAAGATTATTCCAAAATTTTGGTCCGGTGAAAGTAAATATAGATTTTGTGAAGATAGTTCTAGTAAGGGGTAAATGAAATTCATTTGATTGTCGTGTGGAGTATTTATGAATAGTCATATTCTTACAGAATATATCACTGAATAGTGCAGGTAACAAGTTATTATTTAATTTATACATGAACTGACCGAGATTATGACGATACAAATCTTGTATTTTTAAGATTTTATTTTCAAAAAATAGTGGGTCCGTGTGTGATTTCCAGGAAAGATTTGATATGATACGGACTGCCTTTTTCTGTAATAATAAGATTCTATCAAGATAAGTAGAATGTGTGTTGCCCCAAGCAACTAAACCATAATTTAAATAGGGCAATATTAATGTAGAGTATAAAGTTAGAAGAGTAAATTTTGGAAAATAATACTTTAGTTTATTTAAGACTCCTATATTTCGGGAAATCGTTTGACATACACTGTCTACATGGGATTTCCAAGAGAGTTTATTATCTATAATTAAACCTAAAAATTTCATGGAAGAGACTTCCTCTATAAGCATATTATCTAAAATGATATTATCGGGTAAATTATTTAAAGAGTTACTGAATGTCATTAGTTTAGTTTTCTGAAGATTGAGGGACAGTTTATTGGCTCTTATCCAATGAAGTCATTTTCTGAGCTCAGAGGTTAAAACATTTGCCAATGTGTGAGGGTTAGTGTGCGACAAAAAAACATTAGAATCGTCGGCAAACAATAGGAAAGAAAGGATATCTGAAGAATTACTAATGTCATTAATATAAATTGAAAATAACAAGGGGCCAAGCAAGCTACCCTGAGGAACACCACAATTTACAGATAATTTGGAAGAACACTGACCATTTATGGATACGAATTGCTTTCGATTTGTAAGGTAGCTCCTGAACCACTCCAAGGCCTTCCCGCGGATACCGTAATGGTTTAATTTGTGTAAAAGAATTTCGTGGTCAATGGTATCGAAGGCCTTGGAGAAGTCCAGGAACACACCCACAGTGTGTTGAAATTTGTCAATTGCTTTGGCAGCTTTATCAATAAAGGTAAAAATAGCATGAGAAGTGCTATGGTTTTGACGAAAACCAAACTGAGAATTAGAGATAATCTTATCTGCATTCAGAAAATCTAAGAGTCTGGAGTATACAACTTTCTCGAGTAATTTGGAAAGTGCAGTTAATAACGAGATTGGTCTGTAATTGCTCACATCTTCTTTCTTACCTTTTTGTATATTGGAATAACTTTTGAAATTTTCATATCTTGTGGAACATTCCCATTACTTAAAGATAAATTAAATATATGAACCAAAGGATCCACTATGACAGTAATGATATTTTCAATGCAACATTATTAATGCCGTCGTAACCAGTGCTCTTTTTGTCTTTTAATTTTGCAACAATATCAAATAATTCTTCTCTAGTTACTGGAGAAAAGAAAAGAGATTTCGTGTTTGGTGTGTGCAAAAATTCATGAAACTTTTTTCTGAGATAATAGGATTTCCCGAGCTAATTTGTGACCTATGCTCGAAAAATATTCATTAAAGACATTAGCTATAAGCTTAAAATCATTAATTTCGACATTACTATGTAATATTTTAGTTATTTTTGACCTATCTGCATGATAACACTATTAATAATTCTCCAAGTGTTTTTGATATCATTTTTGAATGAGTATAACTGGTTATAGAAGTATTTTCTTTTTTCGATCCGTAATATTTTTGTAAGAGTGTTTTTATAGGATGTATATTTACAATGTGACTGGTCTGTACGTTTAAGTTTATCAACATAATATAATCTATTTTTGCGATTTATGGATCGCAATAGAGATTTGGTTATCCAGGGAAGCCTTGGGGGTTCTTTTATAATTATCTGATTTTTTTCTAAATGGAATATATTTGTCTAAGTATAAAGTTATGGTTTTCATAATATCCTCATGATCATACAGACCAATCTACTTCACTTAGATTTTCTTTCAAGTTTGCTAAATTATCTGGTGTAATTTTTCTATAGCTTTCCGTTATTTTGTTTTTTCCGATCTTGAAAGAGCGTGAGAATATCGTAAAAATAGGATAATGATCAGATATGTCAGATAAAACAATACCTGAGTTAGGAAGTGGAGTGATATTACAGAATAAATTATCAATAAGGGTAGCTGTTTGGTTGGTGACCCTAGTGGGTTTGGTTATGAGTGGCAAGAAAGATGCAGACATCATAATATCAAGGAATTCTTGAGAAGTATTTTGGCTATTGCATTTAGAGATATCAATATTAAAATCCCCTACTATGAAACAATCCTTGTTATTAAATACAGAATTATGCGTAAGCTCCTGTAAATAGTCTAAGAAAATTTGAGTGTTCGAATTTGGTGGTCTATATAAAACAACTATCAAGATATTTTTGGAATCAGATATTTTTAGCTCAACAACGAGCGATTCAACGGTATCACTCATACAGTTGAGGTCATTATGAATAAAATAGTCAAAATCTTTCTTAATGTACAAAGCAACACCTCCACCAGTTTTGCCACATCGACTGTTTTCTATAAAATGATAATCAGGTAGCGAGTACAATGACGTGCAACTGCGGGTGAGCCATGTTTCAGTTAGGCCGATCGCAGAAAAGGATATTTGTGAGGGGTCGTTCATTAAGAGTCGAAAGTTATCAAAATTACTGTTCAAACTTCTTATATTCAGTTGCATAACTGAAAAACTGTTCTTGCAATGATTTAAACTGATTTACTGTAAAATAATCTGAGCTAGGGTAGGAAGTATTCTCATCGCAACATATAGTAGTATCATGAAAGTTAATTTGTTGTGCTACACGATTTTCAAAATAATTATGACAATCGGTTTGATCAACATTAGTGGTGGTTCTAGATATATCGAAGAAATCATCATCAGTTAATGAGTCAAAAGCAAAATTATCAGCCTGCATCATCGAAAAATAAAAACGCGAGTAGTTATTAGTGGAACGGTTCCGACACACCCCAGGACTGCGCCTGCACGTGCAGAGTCAAAGGCAAGATCTGTATAGAAGGAAGATAATACTTGTAAGACCGGCGGGGAAAAGAAACACATACAGAAACATAATGCACTCAAGCAGAAAAACCTAAGCACAAGGAGAACACGTGAGAAAAGCATAACAATGAAAGACATGACGGAGCTCCCGACGTGTATGGGAGATTGAAGCACAATACAGTCCATTAAATGATATGAAATAACTGATGAATAATACACAAATTGTGCATACAAAATTGGCTAAGACACAGGGGAAAATCCCTTGTATATTAAAGGGGTACTCCGGCCCGAAACCAAAACGAATCGAATAAATAGAGCAAAAGTAAACAAACAAATCACCGAAAACCCCACCGAAAACCGACGAAAAACAACGAAGCCATGGAACCTCTAAGCCCCGCACCACCCCGGTAAAACAGCTATATGCACGCCACCACGAACACGCAGTGAGCGAGCCGACGACGTCACATCCCAGCACTCTCCTTTGTATTTTACTATATTATGAAACTGCAATCATTCAAATTCTCTGCTCCAAGCCTATAACTAAAAAGACTGACTCCTTATTTGATGTGTAAGTTCATCATTGCTGTAACTTATTTTGTTACATTGGAGATATTTTTTATAGACATGTCAATATGCACGAAAAAGAGACATGATAACGAAGCTTTTCGACCTGCACTCATCAGGTTATCACGCAGGTATATAACAAATTACTTGAAATCAACTATATTATACTCGGTGAACCCGGACGCAACCTAGACGCTGTAATTTCAGAACAATCGCAAAGCTTGGACGAACTCCTTTTGTCTGCACAGAAGAGGTTCATGCGATTGAATGTAAGCGGCTTCTAGAAAGCGTAAATGCTTGGAGATGGGACTCGTACAGTGCAACTTCATACAAGATTGGGCTCATTAGAAACTTAGTGTGCCGCACCCTTTGGATTTGCTCTGCGTGCAAATTAGCTCCCGAAATCGCGAAAATCAAAACTATTCTCCTTGACAATGGTTACCCTGAGCATGTTATATCTCGCACCATAACACGGACGCTGGAGGCACAATCCAAATCTGACACCAGATTTGGACCTGCCAAATGCCCCGTGTATCTCAAACTACCCTGGAGGGGTAAGGTATCTGACAAATACGCCAGTCAGATCAAACACGCAGTGTCACGTTGCTATGACGCGGCTTCGACACGCATTGTGTTTTTCTACACACAGGATGCTACCGTCAACGAGCAAGGATGTACTATCCACCCCCCACTTGAGTAATGTTATTTACCAATTTCAGTGCCGGTGCGATGCCAGGTACGTGGGCCGTACTTCTCAGCGGTTGGCTGATCGCATTAAACAACACATCCCCTCGACTATTCGGAACCGTACAACCAATCAGCGCACGCAGCCCGTCCGTGCCTGCAAATCTGAAATGCACGCTAACAGACCAAAGATAACCAAATGCGATTCAGTGATTGGTCTCCACTTGCTGAACAATCCAGCTGGCACACAAAGCTATGCCGACGATCAATTCTCAATTATGTCCCGGGCCAGAAGCTCAGCGCATTTACTTTCTGGAAGCCGCTTACATTCAATCGCACGAACCTCTTCTGTGCAGACAAAAGGAGTTCGTCCAAGCTTTGCGATTGCTCTGAAATTACGGCGTCTAGGTGGCGTCCGGGTTGCAATTTTTTTTTCCCACGAACTTTTTGTCACTATCGTCCTTGACGCATGCGCAACTTTGAAATAGCCCTACAATGCTTGGAGTTGGATGGGAGTTCAAAGTTTCATCCTACTTTTAGTAATAATAAAAATACAAAACGTTATTTTTGTAATGTCCAAACTTAGAGTCGAACCCACATACCTCAGGTTAAATGTCCGAGGGCTAACGCATCTCGCCACAGCAAGACGCTGGGATCAACCGTCAATATATCGCTTACGGAATAAACCCTATGATTGCGAAATCGATTACATCGGAAAGGATCAGGTGTGCATGCGCCAGGGAGGACAGGGACAAAAAGTTCGTGGGAAAAAAATTTAGCGTCCGGGTTCACCGAGTATAATATAGTTGATATCAAGTAATTTGTTATATACCTGCGTGATAACCTGATGAATGCAGGTCGAAAAGCTATCATGTCTCTTTTTCGTGCCATATTGAAATTTTGTAGTACCAAGAAATTATTATAGACATGTATGAAGAAATGAAATAATGAAGATCTCATACAATATAGTTAAAAAAGGAAAGTTGGGACTCGACACCATCAGCCCACCCACCACATGCCCACGACGACATGCAGAGAACCGCCCCCAAAACAATGCAAAACCCAAAAACTCAAGAACCCCGTCATCCCCCACCGGACCCCGATGAAATCCTCAGCTTCTCGCCCGCTCAATCTCACTCCACTCACTCAACCAACATCACCTCCAGGCCGGAGCACCCCTTTAAGTCTTTCAGTGTGTCATCAAAAAATACCTATATCAGAAGGAAATCTTTCAGATCTTTGCCACCAAAATGACTTGACTGATACACGAAAATACATCAGACTCATAGTTCTCAGTTCGTTATAACTTAGTTATACACCAAATTTCTGAACGTTTTGATTCAGGAAATGCAAAATGGTATGAAACTGATAATACATGAATCGTTTCACTTTATGAAGGAAAACAACTCTGAGAGTTCAGACCAAACAACTTGTGCTAACAGCTTTAACGAGTTCACAAAGAATAGGATCCCTTGTTATTTTTAATACTTCAATCCGTCACCAAGTATACCAAAAGGAAATCACTTAAAACTCTCCCCTAGTTGTGTTTGATATAGGCGATACATTGACTCGTTTTTATTTACCATTACAATAATTCCCTCCAATCTTTACAGTAAATTTGACATCAAAAGTCTGGCAACGTTTACGATTAAAGGAATGCAAAGTTTTATGAAGAGAATAAGTAATAATACACGAATCCTGAAACATTAAACCGAGAACAACACATATAATTCAGGCCTCACAACATGGAGGGCATATTTTCCACTTTGGCAAAGCAAGATTAATTGGATTGCTACATTCTAATTGATACTATGTTAAGTCTCAGTGAAACCCAATCCAAATTTCTCAACTTATTCAAATTAGAATAATTCGAGTCAAAACACCTGATTGGCCTTAAACCGTGAACAGAATCAAGTTTGTTTTGTTTTTAAAAAAATAGTATTTAGTACTTAGAGTTTTTCAGCTACATCATCCAGATCCAGATCCAGATCATCATCATCATCATCAAGCAGCTCCAATTTAGGTGTATGGGACTGAAAAAGTAAAATACTAATTTACTCACCATCTTTAGTACCGGTTTCTGATACGTCTGAGAAAATTTTCTGTAGCAATGGTTCATAAACCTTATCTTGCACTCTAAGCAGAGCTACCAGCCAACTGCAAACCTTCTTGAATTTCCACAGAAATGTCCATTTTGGAGCATACAAGAAAGATAAATACGCCTACTCCGCTCTGTGAATTTGCAGACCAATCCTTCAATCTTTGACGATTTACTGCGGTGTTTCTTGCCAAGTGCTCCATGTTGACGATGGGCGATTGGAACTACTGTTAGTTCTGGTTTGCAAGATGACCTGTGTACCCATCACTATAATTCTGGTTGATAAATTGGCACGCTCTTTCCTTAAGTTGTATGCAATGGATGCAAGCCTGCCGCGTTCCCTCTTCATGGCCGGTGGTAAATCGGTTCGAATGGTGATGGGGCTCGCTGCTGCCGCTGCTGCTGATGCTGGGCGTGGGCGATGTTGGAAAGCGTGTAGAATCCTGTCGCGGAACTGCATGCGGCCGAAGCGAACAATGATGGGTTCGGGTTGATGGGTTGCTGCAGCGTTACCTGCGGGGATCCTCCTGGGTAGTCTATGGGCGTTAATCAGAGGTATCGTGCGCTTGGCTTCTACGTCTGAAATATTCTGTAGCGTCGCAAATGTAGAGAAGCACTCATCGTAGACATTCTCGTTAGCAGACTTCTTTATGCCATAAATCAAAAGATTGAGTTTTCGTTCATGAAGTTCAAAGAGCATGAAGAGTGTAAGCTTTTCTTCGAGATCATCTCTGACTTTTTCAAGTTTCTTTAACATATCAGGAATGCGTGCGTTTTCAATGTCTTCAATACGTTTATAGGTATCTGTAGCAAAGTCTTGCAGCTCTTTAACAGATTTCTTAATTCCTGAGATATCTGTTTTCAAAGAATCAATATCAGAAATAAGGGTGTCCAGCTTTGAGTTAAGCTGCTCATTGTTAGATTCTACTGAAGTTTTCATACCAGTTATCAACGCAGCCAGATCACTGTTCGATGGCGTCACGGGCGCGTACAAGGCTGTAGACGCGTGGTCAAGATCCGGGCTCGAAACTGCTTCAGTGCTAATTGCTGCACAGCCAGTGTCACTCATAGTGGGTTTTTTCCCAGTAGGTTTCGATGTTTTATTGCCAGTTCTTGTACGAGTATTCATGCTGTAGAAAAGTCCTTGTCTTTAAATCCAAGATATGAAGGAATTTCCAAGATGAAACATTTACAAAGTTGTAGAAAATTCAGATATTTCAAAAATTACTGGGAGCTCACACAAATAGCGTCCGTCTAGTCCGCCATGTCCGCCATCATTCATAACGGTCATTAGGGTAAAGTTATAACAAGGTATCAGTAGAGAACAACATTTCTATTGGCCCCAAAGAGTTTGTTATAACAAGATTTCACTATGCCATGAAAATTGATCGCCTTGAATGGGGACCCATAACAAATTGTGGCTAAAATTGAATTACCCTGAATGGCAAAGAACTGGTCGGTTTGGTGGTGTAATTGAGGTAATATGAGTGAGTGTAACCTGTGCCCCCCCCCCCCCTGAATCCCTAGAAAAAGTGTTAAAGACAACTTGCATGTTGTCTTCAGCATGTGTTGTTGCCAAGAAATATTATGTCCAGATATATTATTTAAAATGTTGACACATATAGGGCCGGATAATGGTCCTGTAATAGTCTGTAATTTCTGTTGTATTGTAATTTGAATATACCCTTATTGAAACAAAAAATAATGAACTTTTTCCTTTAATTTGCATTTCCTTTTCTTGTGAAGGGTCAGAAAGGAGAGGGAATAAGAGAGAAGGAGAAATGGCGAGGTGCAAAAAACGGTAAAATCAAGCCATTGAGAGAAAGGAAGGAAAAGATGAAGAAACAAACCATGAGAGAGGGTGAGGGAGAACGCAGTGATGGGATATTGAGGGAGAGGGGAGAGAAGTGAAGAGCGAACACACAATCCCAAAGTGAATTCTGAAATATTAGTAGGCCAAGTGGCGTACCCAGGATATATCAGTATATCAGTATTTTGGGGGTCTTTTTACTTTAAAAAATCTCTGACAAGCCAAACAAAAAGCAAAAAGGGGTAACCTTATTTGGAGAAAACCCCAAACAAAAATCACTGACGTGGTGGGGGGGGGGGGGGATGCCACATTCTTATGACAAGTATTACGTCTCCCCTAATCACTCCCCCGTCCAAGGAGACAAAAGAAAATTTTATCTGTTCATTTTTTCATCAGTCTTCAATCGATTGCATGATCCTGCTATTCTGAAGATCCAAAAAGGCTTCTTCCCACATTTCTCTCTATCCTTCTCACAGTGATTTTCCCCCTCTCCCACATTATTTGTGTTATGTTGATCATATAAATATATCATACTCATAGAGTACATGTACTGAACATTTTGCTCTTCAAAGCACTTATTTGATTTCACAGTGCCCCTATCATTCGGCCGATTGGAGTATTGGAAATTTATAACCATCCATGCAACCTCATAGGCCTATATAGCCACGCCCACACTATTCCCAGTACAATTAATGCATATCTTGACGACTAGTAACCGAAATTAGTCTGGAAAATGTGACATGGCGTAAGGGGATTATTTTCGCTGCTGGGGGTCGCCTCCTTAATTTTGCCAAACATTGTCATGAATGGTGCCATTTCCTCGAGAGCGAGAAATAAATTTATTGTACCTGCGGGTACTCCGCTGCCAGAAAAAAAGGGGTGGTGGCCCTTACCCGAAAATAAAAACAGAGTGGCGGGCGCTGAAACCAGCCCCTGCCTCGTACGGCAATAATTGTGAATGACGACAGGGCTGTATTTCCTCCATTCCGATCTCTCTCCCTTCTTACACAACGTCTGTGGTGTATACATGTATATAGAGAGCTGATCATATGGATTCGTTGTGTCGTCCATGATGTTTCAAAATGTGCGACCTCCCCTCTCCCTTTTTAAATGCCTTTTCATTTTGTTTTCTCTTTCTCTTTCTTTATTGTCAGGCAAAACATTTGTTATTCATGTATGTAGGATTACCATGCATTAATCAAATTTGTCAATTGCACTGAATTCGGTCTACGTCGTCGGTCGTATGTTTATTGTTGGTAATTGTACTCACACACGATGTCGCGACTACCAGCGACCGGCCGGGCGGCCAGGCAAGGCGACAGGCTAGGCTAGGCCCATGCCCACGGGATGAGCTCCAGCACTCAAGCTCTCTCAAGCACGCGCGTTAATATTGCCAAGGAGTTATCACTCCTTGGTATTGCAAGCTCTGTCAGCATTACACCCCAATGCTCAGGGCTAGTTTCTGGTGTGAATTCGGGGCATGCAGGTTTCAAGCCACAACGGCAGGCCAATGTAAATAGACGTATACGCTGTGCCGAAAGAGGGAGGTATGCCGACCGTTACAAGCTATAAGCGTCATGACATACACTTTACATGACATACAGCAATTGACTTGAAAAAGTCATAAGATTTCTGACTGACCTCAATGTTTCTAATTATGATTGCAGCATGAGCTAATTTAGATTTTTTTCGTCTGATTTCCAACAAAGTTAAGCAATACCTTTAAAAGGGTTCTAGGACTCCTACCCCCTGGACAACCACCCCCAGATAACCACCCCTAGGATAACCACCCTCTAGGACAACTACCCCCTACGACAACTACCCCCTAGGGCAACCATCCTCTAGGACAACCACCCTCTAGGACAACTACCCCCCGGATAACTACCCCCAGACAACTACCCCCTAGGACAACTACCCCCGGACAACTCCCCCCAGACAACTCCCCCCAGACAACTACCCCCTAGGACAGCTACCCCCCGGACAACCACCCCGTGGACAACCACCCCCTGGACAACTACCCCCCAGACAACTCCCCCCAGACAACTACCCCCTAGGACAGCTACCCCCCGGACAACCACCCCGTGGACAACCACCCCCTGGACAACTACCCCCCAGACAACTACCCCCTAGGACAACCACCCTCTAGGACAACTACCCCCGGACAACCACCCCCTGGACAACCACCCCCTGACAACTACCCCCTAGGAAAACTACCCCCAGGACTACCACCCCCTGGACAACTACCCCCCCCCCCCCAGACAACCACCCCCTAGGACAACCACCCTCTAGGACAATTACCCCAGACGCGTATTTTTTCTGTCAGGATTTGCGCCACTGACAAGAGAGGGCAGTATTTGAGCGTCAAAAAGCCCGCTTTGGAGACTTTGAGAGAGAGACTACAACTTTAAGACTTGTATTTCCCTCAGTTTCACCTTACTTTATTTCAGCAAAAGAAAATACTTTCCTAAATTCCTTAACCTGCCGAGGCTCGAACTCGTGATTCCTTCATGACGAGCACAACGTGAATCCGAATGCGCCACACAAGGAACTGCGTGATTGGTTCGCTCATTTTATTATATCCCTACAATTTGTTTTTCATGAATATTCATGCCGACTAGTCTTGACGGAATAAACCGTATTGTCACCCCTCTTAACGCTCCAATACTGCCCTCTCTCGTCAGGAGGCTCAAGTCCTGACAGAAAAAATATAGCCCTCCAGACAACTACCCCAGGACAACCACCCTCTAGGAAAAGTACCCCAAATTGGACTTAACATCACATTGAACAAGATTGTGCCAAAATAGAATTAATATGGCCTTTAGCAAAACTTTTGCCCCGACCTGCAACAATAAAACTTAGTTTATCACATTTAAAAAAAAAAAAAAAAAAACGAGTTTATATATACTATCATTTAAAAAGAATTGTTTATTTTGGGGTTTTTTTTTGTTTGTTGTTTTTGGGGGTTTTTTTTCTTCAATGCAGGAAGGCAGGTATTCCCATGTGCAATATCCACTCTCTATTAGATGTTTTGCATGATCAACAATTAAGCGGGGGCGGGAAGGAAAACAAATATTCCAGCCGTTTGTCACACACACTTCTTGACTAGTGTCCCTGTTTTAAAGAGTTGCGACAACTGGGGATTTGAACGCCATTTTGTTTCCACTATTACGTAACATTTCTATTCAATTCTGATGAGCACCTGGGTGTCCTCAATAGAAAGAATTTGAACGCCATTTTGTTTCCAGAAAAGTGAGACGTCCATGTCGCAACTCTTTAATACAGGGACACAATATTTGACGCTCAAATACTGCCCTCTCTTGTCAGTGGCGCAAATCCTGACAGAAAAACATAGGCGTCCGGGGGTAATTGTCCTAGAGGGTGGTTGTCCTAGGGGGTAGTTGTCTGGGGGGTAGTTGTCCTGGGGTAGTTGTCCTAGGGGGTAGTTGTCTGGGGTGGTTTTCCAGGGGGTGGTTGTCCGGGGGTAGTTGTCCTAAAGGGTGGTTATCCTTGGGGTAGTTGTCCTAGAGGGTGGTTGTCCTAGGGGGTGGTTGTCTGGGGGGTAGTTGTCTGGGGGTAGTTGTCCTGGGGGTAGTTGTCCTAGGGGGTGGTTGTCCGGGGGTAGTTGTCCGGGGTAGTTGTCCGGGGGTAGTTGTCCTGGGGGTAGTTGTCCTAGGGGTGTTTGTCCGGGGGATAGTTGTCCGGGGGTAGTTGTCCGGGGGGTAGTTGTCCGGGGGTGGTTGTCCAGGGGGTAGTTGTCCTAGGGGTAGTTGTCCTAGGGGGTAGATGTAATTCACGGCACCGTGCTACTGCTTGTTCCCAGTCCATAATAATGTGCGGGGAATTCCAGATTTATTCTTTTGTCCATACTAGGATTCTATATGATCCTATATTGTGCCATTGAAAGTGCATGTTTGCGTAAGCTGGTGGATTCTTCATCGACAGCTGGAGACCAATCGAGACATCATGTCATATACTTCATTGTACTTTGTACCGGTTTTAAAATAAATGTTCAAAAAGGTGTTAATTAGATGTTAGATTTTTACTTTTTGGCAAATCAGAGGCATGAAGTCCACATTTAGAAATTTTCTTTACAGACTTACGACTTTTACGGCGCGGTCACTTGTGATTTTTTGGCAAATCAAGGGCATGAAGTCCACGTTCAAATTTTTTTTAACACACTTACGACTTTTACGGCGCGGTCATTTGTGAACGCCCCTTACACTCTTAGAAATGTTGGGTAAATGCCACTGGGTAAATGAAGATTGGGCATAGGTTGGTTAAATCTTGCCCAACTTTTACATGCATTTACCCAACATTGGTCAAAAATAAGAATGAAATTGGTAAAGTTTACCCAAAAGTTGGTCGGACTCATAAGGACCCTCATGTTGGGTAAAATTTGGGTAAAATTTTGCCCAATATTTCTAAGAGTGTACTACATAGTAGCTGCGCTATATAAATTAATCTTATTATTTTATTACCGGAATTTTACGTGTTTTACAAAAAGTGAAAACTCAAACACTACTCCGAACTGTATACCTTAAGAATAGTATTCGAAGAAATGTCATTAAAAAATATCCAAATGAATATTTCATTCTTTTAATTTTCAGAATTAAATTAATGCTTTACATTTAAATTGTTCTTAAACTTCAAAAACTATGGATAACTTTTCCACAAAAAAATCGCTTGGGCAGCACTGTTAAGTAAATGTTTTCAAGCCGACCTTCAAAAGGGTAAAGCAAAAAAAAATATCTGAACACTGCTGTAATGAAATGAATATCTTCATACATGCTAAAGTACTGAACCTCAGTCAAAACACCAATCAAGGCAGAATGGGGGAGGAGGTGGTTTTCTTGTGCCACTGCAGGGTAACAAAACTTCAATGGATAGAAAAGAAGAACTGAATTCAAATCATATGTTTTAAATAGTGAAGGTATGGTTTAAAAAAAACATCCAACGTCATACCCAGCCCACCCCCCCCCCCCCCCCCCCCCACTTTGAGAGATTCTCCTTTGCCCCTGGTTTTAATTGAATCGTGCGCGAATTCAGGACGGACAGTCAACCTGTCCGGTCCGTCGAGCACCCACTCCTCCTTTTCATCTGGCTTAACAGTCCTTTTCAGGACGTCACTCTGTCAAGAAAGAATCTCTGTATTCCTATATTCTATCTTGCTCTTTTATATCTTCCTTTTCTCTCCTTGCTCTACCATCCTTCTCCAACCCAACCGTCCTGAAAAGGACTTACACACTTGGTAAACCGTAAACCACATCAACGTTATCTATTCCACCATGCAAACATCAACCTTCAAAGAACATCTGATATCGTTACTGTTTGGGTTAATCGTTATTACATATTCATTTTTAATGACTTAAAGCTTCATAAACATTTTTCTTTTTACTGTTATTCGAAGAAATTTCATAAGAATTAAAATGATCTTGAAGAGTGAAGACTTTGGTTATATGAGTTTGAACTATTGCGTTATCAGCGATCATAAATATGTATTTTTATCTCTTGTAAATGACTTATTCTTTAATTAATTAATTCAACCAAATATCAAAATCATTTAGAAAAATATTAACTATATCACACTTGTTCCTTGACTATCACCCAATCAAACGAAAAGCAATAACTTTCCACACATTCATTCTCAATATACTAGGACGACGACAGACTACGTTTTCAAACTAGTGACTAAAGCTGGCTACGAGGATTTAATTGTAAAGAAGAAGAAAGATTACACAGTAAGGGCAATATATCTTCACAATCATACAATCGCTATTATGTATCCCGTTTGTTCTAGAAATGACAGCAAGCATACATGATCGTAATACAATATCAATAATATTAAAAAATAACTATAATAATTATAATAATGATAAAAACATAATAATGATAAGATACAAATATTGATGATGATAAATATAATAACAATAATAATAACAATAATTATAATAATAATAATAATAATACCGATAATAATGAACAGTGCTTGTATAGCGCATTTCACTAACACAAAGAAAGTCTCTATGCACTTAGATAAAAAGCTTTTAGAAGTAGATCAGAATAGAAGATAATCATAAATGCCTGTGACACAGGATGAAAGGGAGAATCAAACAAACAAATCTTTTTACACAATTAATCAAGGGTACATCTGTAGGAGATAATTATGCCGGTATATGTAGATGGTACATGTAACCATAACCGCAGATGTTACTACACATGCAGCCTAACAACCAGCAATCAATTCGTTTTGGAACACCATTGGCTCGAATGTTTTTGCCCATGAAGCCAAGGTCCAGATACGCTACTGACAGGGGAGTCCATTATGGGATGGAAGATGGGGCAGTTGCCCCCTCCCCCCGAAAATATTGGAAGGGCAAACATATCATTTTACCCTCCCAATAAAGCAGGAGGTGTAAAATGACACTAAGAAAAATGGTGGAAATCTTGGGAAATGAAACCTTCCAAACAATGAAATTCAACAGCTATTACATGATCGAATTTGCCCTGCTTCATGTAACCGTGGAGAAGCTGGTAATTAAAGGAGAATGAAGGTCAAAACATTGTAATCAAGCGTTTACAAACTAAAATTGTACTTGTTTGAATGATCCAAACATGTCACAAATCTGATGTACCATATTTGAGTAAATTCAATCTTAAAACATGGACTTGCGACGATCTGGCACGGACATGGGCGCCGCCATGTTATGCGGAAAGTGACGAAATTGCGCTATAGTGTGTGATTGGCTCTTATCATTCATAGCTATCATTCAAAATTATGTCTCTACAAAACGTGTACAAAGTATAATTTAAAGCAGATCTGTATCTAAAAATATTGAAAAACTGTAATTTACGTATTTAAAATGAAATAAAAATAGTGATAACAACAATACAATTAATTTTACACTGATCTTTAGATTATCAAATAGACCTGTTTACAGATAATTGTATGCATACCTTTTTGACAAAGGTTGCTAATGACAACTCCATAGCTTGCATACCAGAGCATGCCCAACGTAGCAACAACTAATGTATGCAAGCTGGATTTCAAGTGTATTTATAGTAGTAGGTGAATGGAATAACTCATCACTAGGTCCTCGGAGAAAAAAACATCCATACACACTATGAACACGATGACAAAGAAAGCGGACAAAATATACAGCTCCTCATTGTACCCTCCACAATTGTTCTGGTAACAAAAGAACATCCCTTCATTGCTATTGTATAAAATAAGTAGAACAGGTGAATATGCATGTGACACCTGTTCTACATACTTTTACATAATAGCAGTGGAGGGATGTTCTATTGTCTACCAGAGCAAGTGTGGGAGGTACAATGAGGAGCTGTATATTTTGTCCGCTTCTTTGTTCGCCATGTTCATAGTGACATTTGAAACATTAAGAAACAGGTCTATTTGATAATCTAAAGATCAGTGTAAAATTAATTGTATTGTTGTTATCACTATTTTTATTTCATTTTAAATACGTAAATTACAGTTTTTCAATATTTTTAGATACAGATCTGCTTTAAATTATATTTTGTACACGTTTTGTAGAGACATCATTTTGAATGATAGCTATGAATGGTAACAGCCAATCACACACTATAGCGCAATTTCGTCACTTTCCGCATAACATGGCGGCGCCCATGTCCGTGCCAGATCGTCGCAAGTCCATGTTTTAAGATTGAATTTATTCAAATATGGTACATCAGATTTGTGACATGTTTGGATCATTCAAACAAGTACAATTTTAGTTTGTAAACGCTTGATTACAATGTTTTGACCTTCATTCTCCTTTAAGAGGCTTTAACAAAATCATGAAGGGTATTAATATGCTGTCTTGCCTCCCCAATCCGAAAACAGATCAACTCCCATGGCTAATGGGGATAGGTTTATGCTTGCAATTGGGTTAGGGTTAGGGTCAGTTATAGCATTTGGTCCAAATATAATGTCTGGATATGCAGTGGATTGATCTTTGGAAAATAGTAAGCAGGAGCCTTCGATGGCAGGTATACTCGCCCATGCTGCAGCATGCCGTAGAGAATTAGTAGCGCCGAGCACAGTACAAGGAGAGCGAAGCGAGACATGCTGCTGAGTGCCGGGTGAGTAAATGTCGAAGCGATGTGGCGATGTAGGCCTATCTCTACCAGAGGCGCAAAGCGCAGTCAATTTATAGATTGGGACGTATAGATAATCTGTAAAATTTTCGGGTACGAAACCTATATCCAGGATTTCCTCCAAGGGTCTCCCCCCCCCCCCTTGCTGACGGTCACGGGGGGAGGGGGAGATTGAATTTATTCAAATTATATTTGGGAGGGAATCACCCGAATCAAGTCAGTAAAACAATTTTTCTGACCCCGTCGCATTTGTTTGTTGTTCTTTTTGTGGTTTTCTATAGTTTGTTTTGAGGGGTTTGTTTGATTACTTGTTTTATTTTGTCTGTTTGGTTTTTGTTATGATTTGGTCCTTCGTTTTTGTTTGGGTTTTTTTCACCGTCACATGTAATGTCATACGGTAAAGTGAGAAGTGATAGGAGACTTGATGGTACTGCACTGTAAAAAATAACTGTAAAACTACAGGTTTCCTGGCCCTTGAAATTACAAGTTATTGCCGTCATTGCCGCTGGATTCAGCGGACCCAGGTTCGAGACTGAGTCACGTCTTTCGGATGGTGACGGTAAAGGTCGGTCCCAGACGTAAATAATCATATCTGATTGATACACGTCTGTAAAAACCCAATTACACACACACAATTACACACTCATTTCAATTTTACAGGCTTTTTCCTGTAAAACAACAACAAGTTTGTAAGTTTGTTGGTTTACCGGAAATCAGCATTTATTTTCAATCGCCCGATAAAAAAACACCGTTAAAAAAACATTTTCTCATATTTTAACAAGTTACCCTGTTAAATTACCAAATATGTGGGAAAACACTTATATGAATATTCATGATTTTTAGTAAGCGTATGGTTTACACAATTACACACTCATTTCAATTTTACAGGCTTTTTCCTGTAAAACAACAGCAAGTTTGTAAGTTTGTTGGTTTACCGGAAATCAGCATTTATTTTCAATCGCCCGATAAAAAAACACCGTTAAAAAAACATTTTCTCATATTTTAACAAGTTACCCTGTTAAATTACCAAATATGTGGGAAAACACTTATATGAATATTCATGATTTTTAGTAAGCGTATGGTTTGGGGTTGCCCGATTTAGTAACTGTCACAAAAGGAATAAAAAACTATAAGGTGCATATTAAAGATTGCATTAAATTGAATTAACTAGATAAACTGGGCGTTGTGGCGTGCGCCTGTAATCCGGCTACCAGTGGAAGTTATAAACTGATTCAGCGGACCTAGGTTCGAGACTGAGACGTTAAAGGTCGGTAAATAATCATATCTGATTGATACACGTCTGTAAAAACCCAATTTACACACACACACACAATCAACTAGATAGGATATGTTTTAGGATAGGATAGATTAAGGTAGAGAATAGAATAACATAAACCATGGCTATACACTAATAACTGTAAAACTACAGACTTTCTGGCTTTCCTTCAGACTGACTACAAATTATTTTAAATTTACGGTCTCTTTCCTGTAAAAAAACGGAAATATTTTTTACAGACTGTAGTTTTACATGAGGCTGTAAAATAACGTGCACTCCTGGCGTTTCGACTGCCAGGAAATTTCCTGTAAAAATACCCACATATTTTTTAACAGTGTGTTTGAAGTGTGTTAGTGTATTAAAATTGAAAATCGCACCCAATGTAGGATAAAATCATGTATAAAACAGCATTTACAAAGGTTCAGCATTTGAAAAAAATGTCAACTTCAGGTCGCCTCGCTGAATTTCTCGACTATTTCTCAAGGGTTTTCGTTAGTTAGAAGTGAGTGAATAGAAAACTGTTTATCAACTTACAAAATTCGAGCTTCTCTGTGGTGAAAAATTGCAAAATTTCCTGGGTAAAATGGACAAGAAATTGCGTTTTTAGGGTTAAAAATGGATCAATTTGCAGCTCGGTCGCTTTGCTCCCTCGCTTGTACAATAACGTAGATCAGTTTTGGGGACTGGGGTGGGCTAACTTCATTGTTTGCCCCGGGCGCCATAGTCCATAGATATGCCACTTAGTTTCGGAAAACATATTGAGCAATGTGTGCAGCGCTTTGTAACCGCAAGGAATGCCGCGCTATCAAACTCCTTTTTGATTGGATTTAATTGGAAAGGAAAAATAGACCTGCAAATGACAAGTTACCAAAACAGCAGGGCAAATTCATTTTAGTGCTATAATAAAAAGCAAAATAAAATGTGACCAAGCACCACAAAACCACCAAAATGTTGCACTTTGTGATTTTCAGTTAGAGCTCAATCAATGTGTTTTTGGTTGGCATGGTCAAATTTTAGTTTTGGGCATTTCCTGAAAGAGTATACTTTTTTCTAAGTAATCTAAAAATTTGGAGGCACCAAAAAATCAAAAAGTGGTATTTTTGACATTTTTTTTATTCGACTTATGTATGTATGTCTTCCCTTGACTTTCTTGTATTACTTTTCTTTTTTACAACCCTGAATACTTGTCTCATTTTGATCTCCCATAAATTTTAAACAGAGTAAGTTCTTGCATTGATATTTGTTCACTATGATGAACATAATATGCCTAATTAGTATGCCAAGTTTTAGGACAATCTGATAAACAGAAATTTTCATTGAGTTCTAGTCCTCCTTTTGTCACCTTAGCATAACACCTTACAAGTCAAAGTGCTTCAATAGACTGCAAACTTTAAATCCTTATTTCTCAGAAGTAACATTTCGACGGACTGTGCATTCTACTTTTCGTACAGTGAGTTAGGAACATCCAATGCTAATGAGTTATATATCATTTTAAAGGTGAGAATATCCTCTTTCAGAATCAGATCGTAAATAAAAAATTCCTATCTGGCGACTTTTTGGTGGTTTTGTGGTGCCTGGTCACAAATGCAATTTCAAGCTGCTGCTCAGTGGCTGGTGGAGTAATAACCAAATGAGAGATTACAACTGAGAGATGCCTCTTTGTGCCTTTGTGGTCTGATTTAGTTTTGTCTTTCCGTTATTTTTTTCTGTTTAATTTGGCATTATATTTGAAAAGTAAATAAATATAAAGAAATTCAAAAAGAGAAATTCACGAAGAAACTAAGAAGAGAAACAGGAAGAAAAGACCCAATGGACGATGGGGAAGTATCTTAAACCATACTATTTGTAAGATGAAGTGAAATGTTTTCTCATCCTTCTTGAGAAGCTGGCAAGAGGAGCGGAGTATTGTATCTGGGATAATCGTTACACCGCTTAGGTCCTAAGTACCGGACGTTACTTTGGAATAATAAGGGTGTGTGCTTGGGTAGATGATGTGATTAGCGGTCTAGTTTCGTATTTATGAAAGTTGAATTTAATTGAAAGAGGTTAAAAAAATCGTCAGGAAAAAAGATTGTTTGTACATCTGTACATAAATATGCTTTGTTGATGTTTATTAATATATACCACCAAAAAGATATGAATGTTTAGTTAAGGTCTGATTTTGAAAGAGCAGATTCTCAGCTTTAAAATAACATATAACTCTTTAGCATTGGATGTTCCTAACACACTGTACAAAGAGAAGAATGCACAGTCCCTCATAATGTTACTTCTGAGAAGTAAGGGTTTAAAGTTTGCATTATATTGAAGCACTCTGACTTGCAAGGTATTATGCTTAGGTGACAAAAAATGAACGTTTCTATGAAGTGATTATTCATATTCTGTTCATCGTAGTGCACTAGTATCAATGCAAGAACTTACTGTTTAAAAGTTATGGGAGATCAAAATGAGATAAGTATTCAGGGTCGTAAGAAAGAAAAGTAATACCACAAAATCCAGAAAAGATACACATAAGTCTACTAAAACACTGTCAAAAATACCACTTTTAGATTGTTTGGTGCCTCCAAATTTTTAGATTACTTAGAAAAGAGTATACCCTTTCAGGAAATACCCAAAACTAAAATTCGCATTTCCGAAAATGAAATTATAAAGTGAAATAAAACCCTGTATCGTTTTCGGAATCATGAATCTTCGGAATAATGAACCCTATTTCATTTTCGGAATTATGAACCTTCGGAATAATGAACATTCAGAGTAATGCAAAAAATTGTTCGATATTATAAACCCCCTGGTATGTGAAATTTGAGTTTCAGAATTATGAACATTTGGAAAAACGAACCTTCGAAAACAAAACAAGTGCCTCCCCTCCGATTGAAATCTAAAGTATTTCTAGTAGAGATGAGAAATGCGTATGTAGACCCTTTTCTCTTACAAAGGTTCATATTGATTTTCTTTTATCCATTATTGAAATTTGTTGGTCTCTCCAACTGTGTGAGGGGTGTGTGTCTGTGTGTATCTCTCTCTCTCTCTCTCTGTATCTCTTTCATTGCCTTTTCAATCTCGCCTCATTCCTTTCTGTTTGCTCTCTTTTTAGTTCCTTATCACTATCAATATACTATTTTTTTGTCTTGCATCATTTACTGTTTACTCGCCCTCACTCTTACCTTCTCTCTCTCTCTCTCTATTTCTCGCTCTCCCCTAACATTTTTTGTTAATAAATTTTCCGCTTCCTTATCGTCGGTTCAAAATGAATTTATAAGGTTAGTCTCATAATATGACTTATAAAGGCCGTCATACTCATGAAATAAAAAAATGACACTTTTATTATAAGTGTCATTTGATTTCGTGAATATGGCGGCCTTCAAACATTTACGTGTAATATCCCTTATATTGTAACCTTTCATGTAGTTTCAAGTTAACAGTATATTCAAATTATAGCTCATATAGCGATGATGTCATTGAACATGATGATGGAGCCAACTGGTTAAATATTCACTGATTTGTTTGTTTTCGTTTGTTTGTTTTTATTTCTTTGAGAAGTCACACTAAATGGCCACACTCAGCTGCAAAAATGTACTGTTTTTTAAATATTTTACGGATTGTTGGTGTATTTTTGTTTATAATATCGTCATGTGCAACTTTCATGGAATTATTTGGAGTGAGTGTTTTGCTTTTTCAGCATTCTATGCTATGGATTTAGCCTGAACTTAATCTCCCTCCTCGCAATTTTTGTCATCAGACTCCATATTGGTAACGTACACGTACAGCTTACATGATATAGCCCTGAAATAGCGCCATGTCGTGTGTGTTGCTGTTTATTGAACTTCAAGACAGTTATTTTGCTCTGTTAGTATTTGCGTATATGTACTGTAGAGTGAAAATGGAGCTGTGTGTGCTTTTTCTTCTTTATTCGTCCGTCGGATTGCTTATGAATCCCACTGACAAATGTGCTGCTAAAGTGAACTCAAAATGTGTTTTTGCCCTGAAAAATGAAGAACTAAACCCGAGACGTATAGGCTTTTTGAAAACCAAACTTCGATATTATTCAAACTCATGTGCATGTTTTAACATTGAACTTCTCTCCTGCGGCGACATTCAGCCTAACCCTGGCCCCGTTTACGATGCAGGAGGGCGTATGGGGTTGGCCATTTTGAGTCATGATAGACGTAGATATTCAATATCCGAAATGTATAATTTTTCTTCATCTGTAATCAGTTTTAAACTGCCTTCTGATACGTGGAAATTGATAAAATCCCTTGGTATATCCAGAGGCCCGTATAAATACCGTGGAAGTAGGGGTGGTACTAGAAAACAACGAAAAATTCAAGTTTTGATTACATCTGGTAACCACCGGGGTAGACATTGTAAGACCCCTCTAAAAAATCCGAGACAGATTAAACCCGATAACTTAACTCGAATTAGAATTGATAGATGGAACATGCCTACTTTAATGAATACAAATTCGAGATCTTTAGTTCCAAAGCTTGACGAACTGTCAGTCTTACTCCATGCGGATAAAGTTGATGTGGCATGTATTACGGAAACCTGGTGCCAATCCTCTATCCCGGATTGTTCTTTGTCCATTAATAACTAACACCCCTCCCCCCTTTCAGATGTCACAGAGATCATTCGATCGGTGGTGGTGTAGCTTGCTACGTCCATTCTGCTGTTCCCGTGATTGTGTTAGATGAAATGACTGAAAATCTTATCGAATCTGTTTGGATTAAAATTCAACCACAACGTCTGCCGAGACAGTTTAATCCAATAATTGTTGGTTGTTTATATTCCCCACATAATACTAAACAAGAACACGACCGCATGTTACAACACATTTTTAAATCGTTAGATAACATCATGGGTCGTCACCCCAGGGCTGGAATCGTATTAATGGGAGACTTTAATCACATGCCTGATAATCGTTTACAAATGAACTATCAACTTAAGCAAATTGTTAAGCAACCTACTCGTCTGAATGCTAAACTCGATCTTGTGTACACCAACATGACAGCGTATTATACCGAGCCAACTGTTGGAGCCGCCCTTGGTCTTTCCGACCACCAAGTGGTGTTGTGTAAACCTAAGCCTTCTTTCTGTACCCCTGCTCGAAGGAAATTCAGCAAAAAAACGCGAATTTACAGTCATAATCGGAAGGTCCTTTTCGCGAATGAACTTGAAAAGGTTAATTGGACTGTTCTTTACAGAGCCCCATCTTGCCAAGAAAAATATGCCATTTTTGAAAAAATATTGCTTTCACTTATTGATGAGTTTTTTCCGAAGAAAACAGTGACCCGTGTTGAATCTGAGAAACCATGGGTAACTGATCGCTTCCGCGAAGTGATTCGCCAACACCAACAAGCTTTTTGCACCAATAAGACGCTCTTTGCTGTTTTCAGGAATAAAGCTAATCGGTTGATAAAATCCCTTCGCAGACAGCATTATCGAAACTTTGTGGATACCATAGAAGATGGACAACACCATAACTGGTGGAAAGAAGTGAAGTCCTTGTCCGGCCAGCAAACCAGCTATGACCCGTTATGTAATCTAATGAATAGCATAGCTGACGGTGATCCATCAAACCATGCTGATTTGATCAACACGTTTTTTTACGTCTGTCTCTGCAGATCTCCCTCCATTAGACCTTCCTGATGATTCCAACCTTAAAGGGAGCGACAAGTCGCAATCTATGGGAGGTTTTACAGTTGGCTGCTCCTTTCTCTGGATCAAAGTTCAAAGCGACTTCAATTTATCGCGCGCAGCTAATAAAAGTTCGCACATTGACCCAAATTTGAGTAAACAAGATCGCGCGTTCTGTATTCAAGTATTTGAATCTCATTGGTCGGTTACGTATGTAGGGATTCGAGTTAATGATCAAGCGAGGAATTCGGCAATAACATATTCCTTCGGTAGCGCACGATTGGACCTGACTGTATCCGAATTTCACCGAGTCAGGCCAACTGGTCAGGCCAATGGATTACGACTTGCCACTCCCTTTAACACTGGTGACGTGGATATGCCCAGTCATGAATACTTTATTGATATTCAAGCTGTAGAGAAAAAATTAAGATTAATTGACAAGGGTAAATCACCTGGACCTGACCAAATTCTTTCTTGGATTCTGTAAGATTTTTCTAGTATCTTGTCTGGCCCTGTATGTTCTATATTTAATGCATCGTTTGCCCAAGCGTATGTCCCCCCCCCCCCCCCCCCCCCCATTTGGAAGTCGGCTAATATCATACCTATTCCCAAAGTTAACCCCCCTACTTCAATTGAAATTCATTGACACCAGTTTTGGGTATAGTTCTTGAGAATTTCATTCACAAATGACTTTGGAATGAATACTTACCGTATCTTGATAAGAACCAGTATGGTAGTGTACCTGGTTCTTCTACTACTTTGGCACTACTCGGTCTGATGCTAAGAGACAAGCCATTAGGGTGTTATTAGTAAACTTCCAAAAGGCCTTCGACCGGATTAATCACAAAATACTCATTGATAAACTTGTTAGTGTTGGGATAAGTCGCAAACTTATAAAGTGGATAGGGTCATTCTTGTGTCAAAGACAACAGAGAGTATATAGGTCATATTACATCCGATTGGTCGTACTCTCATGGAGGTATACCCCAAGGGACCAAACTGAGCCCCCTCTTATTCGTAATTATGTTGTCAGATTTGAATCTTGATTTTCCCCTGGTCAAGTACGTAGATGATACTACGGTTTATGATGTCTGTGATCTAAGAAACCAAGATACACTTCAGAATGCATTGGATGAACTGGTTGCATGGTCAAATGATAATGACATGCATATCAACTCAAAGAAAACAAAAGAAATGGTGATTAATTTTACGAAGATGGATTTCACCAATACATTAACCATTGACGGTGTTATGCTAGAACGTGTTAATGAAACCGAACTGTTGGGATTATGGATTAATGATTGACTGAAGTGGGATACCCACACTGATGCAATTTATTCACTTTAGCATTCCACAACTATCATATACTGAAGCATTAAAAGAATTAAAATTAGAATCGTTATCAGAGCGTAGAAGAATCATGTGCCAAAAGTTATTTACTGAAATTAAAAGGAAGATAAGTATGAAATTAGAAATAAAAAACTATTCCCACTGCCTCTCTGTAAAACGAAAAGGTATAAGGAGAGCTTTGTCCCTTGGTGTTTATACAACTTTCAGTAGCTATGGTCTATTGTGTCGCGGTCGCGTCGGCAAGGCCGGCTTCGGACCGGCAATGGTGCGTCATTGAAATAAACGTACCATTTTTGTTGGTCTGAAGTCGGTTTCGTCTGTGTTATTGCGACATTACATATTATACATGTCGACAGTGTTGATGGATTCCTTGGGGACGTTTCTTTTTTCCTCTGATATCTCTTTTCTTTTTTTTTTCTTTCAAATCTTATTGTTAATACTCTTGAGGTATGTGATCCAGGTTTCCAGTTTCCAGTCTCCTATTCTATTTCATTTGTGTAATCTTGTTCGAATTGTTAATAACTGTAATGCATTGTTAGATATTTTAATTAGATAATATATTATAGTTTATAATTGTATATATATATTTTTTTTTTCTTTCATTGTCTTTTATGTATTTGAATTTGAATGTAACATTTTTATAATTATGTATTGAATTTCAACATTTTTTTTAATCCAACTGTGATATTACATGGTTGCAATAAATGAACATATTATTATTTAGTATACCTCTTGGGTTAGGTAAATTAGGGTAAACATAGACACTGTAAGATAATTAGGCCATTCTGAGGTACATTTATTAGACAGAACATTTTAATAGGGGTACAGGGTTACTACAGCTAGAAAGGCACTACAATTTGAAATACAATTAATAGCATAATTCCTTTAAAAAGCAGTTTCCAGTCCCTATTGTTTTCTTAATCCGGGCTAAATTTATCCTACATGTAGGTAAAGATTTAAAACCCGCAAGTGCTGCAATAAAGCGGCAATGTGAAATTTTATCAACAAAAATAATGACACAAAATTAAGGATAATTAACTGCGATTGTAACGAAAATAATTCGGAATGAAACGTGTTCAACATGTTAAATTGTTCTACTTATATTTCGAGATACACAGGCCAGATATTAAAGGAGAATGAAACTCGATAAATAATCATGTGAAAAGTTGTCAGCCTGTTCAAAATATCTTTAAAATACTCCCAGTTTGTCTTCTCCTGTTATTTATCTTTCTTTATGCATTTTTTTCTTCCTTTCCTCTTCTATTTCCTTATGTATTTCTTGCTTTCCTTTAATCTCTCATCTGTTCTTTCGTTATGCATTTTCTTTGTCTTCTGTTATTTATTTTTCTTTATGTATTTCTTTGTTTATTTATCTTTCTATCCGCTTCTATTTCCTTTATGTATTTCTTAGTTTTCCTTCAATCTATCATCTGTTATTATTATTGTTGTTATTATTATTAATAGTATTCATTCCACCATTCATTAAAAAAAAACACAAGTACAATACGACATGGCAAGAGACAAATACATAATAAGAATGCGAAAAATCTTGTAAAAGCACATTTAAAATGATTGGGAACAACAAACAAGTGGGTCAGGGTGCACATAAGTGAAATACAACACTGTTGCCCGGAGGCATGTGCCCCCACACCTGCTGCTCCCAGTACATAATAACATTTCTATAAATAGAATATTGCACATAATAAAACAAATTTTCTCAATAAGAACCAAATATATAAAATCTGAGGGTAGTCCTCGACAAATCATATTTGATTTTTGGACTACCCCTTCAATCTGCAGTTGCTGTTTTTCTTTAAAACATACATTACTTACATGCATTCGCCTTTATATATAGAGTCTTGATCATTTTTTATTGTATGCATGTATTTCTGTATATGTATTCTCTTTATATGTATATGTTTGGCATCTGTGGAAATAAAATTGAATTGAATTGAATTGAAATTAAGATTAAATATTTTTAAAAAAATGATTTAAAAAATGTTATGTAGAACAGACTGTAATCGTTAGGACTATTACATGTGGGTGGTATGAGATAAACTTAGCTGTTCAAGAACATAAATATTACGAATTTAAGTTTAAGTATAACTAGGCAATATAAACATCACTCTAATCAAGAAAAAAAAATATAAATAAGGGCATGCAACGTTATTTTAAATAAATAATGAATGAATAAGGATATATGAATTTAGGCAAAATTGGCTTCTATTATGGCCATATATGAACAGAAATGATTATTAGTCTGACAATATTGAAAAATTAAATACAATGAATGCATTTATGCTACTGTTGCAAAGTAACTCTGGAAGGAATGGAACAAAAATGGGAGATAATCTCAGTATAGCCTACAGTATGGAAAATCAACACTAGGGCATAACCAAATAAGAATTTAAAAAAATAAAATCTAATGGAAAAGTCCATGATAAATTATGTATACATACAAAGATATAACTATCAGTGAACAAGCTGTCAGATAGCAGGAAATGGAGGGGGAGAGAGAGAGAGAAAGGGGCAGAAAGAAATCAAGCAAAGAGAGAGGGGGAACGAAAGTGAAATGATCACTGTACAAAGTATGTATCAACAAATTAATATTGAATAAATAATGAAATGAAATCTTACGGAAAACAATTTAGTAGCCACATACACTATACTTAACATGTATGCTATTACATGTGCATGTAAGGCAGTAAGCAGTCAGGAGAAAATGCAAGTTAGGAGCAGACTGAAAAAGCAGAAGGGAGAGGGAGGTAAAGAGGTAGAAAGAAAGAGAGAGGGGCTTGCTCTGCTAAAGGCCACCCCAAACCTTGCGATCCGATTTGTGAAATAAATCGCTATGGCATTAAATACTGGCATTCATTTTAACAAATGAAATCTACCCTATTCAGGCTCTGAAAAGAATATGAGTACTAAACATAGGGTTTAGGTCAGCTGTGAGCTTTCTACAGGGAATAAGGGCAAAATTTAATTTCAATATCGATAATCAAATCTCACTATTTATCACACGCAATACGCTCGCCTCTATTAGTTATATTTTGATCTCTATGAATATCTCACTATTTGTTGAGATAGTTTGAATCACACACATGAAAAAAGTGAGATTTTGATCTTGATTTACATCTCACTAATACGTGTGAATGCCCCACTGATACAGAGGTATAAACTTGGAGTCAAGCCTGACGCCTAATGGGGTATCACATACACAGACCAGAATAAGCTGTCATAATAACAATTACATCATTTAGGGACCTAGATATGCACTTATATTCCAAACAAAATATCCCTTCCTTTCTTGAGATTGAAAATCATATCTTTTGCCAAATCAAATAAATTCGGCATTTCGTCTAATTTTACACTTGTAGAAATTACTGACTCTGTGAGTATTTAGAACATTGGGAATTAAGGAACGGGACTTTGATCACATTCCAAAACAAACATTTGAAAACCGAATTTCAACTTACAGAATCATTATTACCTGTGTGAAACTAACAGCTCACTTGAAGCAAAATTAACTTCAAGCTTATAAAATGCAGATACAATAAAACCATCTTAATCAAATCATTCAATGTCAAACTACAAAAGGTTACATTCTTTACATGTGAGATATACATATAAATGTATATTATTCACATTTAGCTATGTTCAGTGTAGGAGCTTACAAGTGTCCCAACATTCATGATAACCATCAAAAAATAGCGAAATAATAATACTAACATTATTTTTAAAATAAGGTAGAGATTGATAAAGGTCAAGAATGAAGATAGAGCTCAGCTTGAAAAGGCACAAAGGAACACGTAATAAGAGAATCAATGAACATACACCAAGGCAACTTTACTCTCGTTAAAGTAGTACTTGATGATCAGATCATCAAATAATTCCAAAAGAATTTTATCAAGGCAACTGTACTGATCACGATTGGAGCACACTGTAAAAAAAAAAGTACTGTAAAATTACAGAAATTTTTGATGTCAGCAGAGTCGCCAGAAATTTGCTGTAAAAATACATGCTGTATGTAATTTTAGCATACATTTCAGATTTGTAATTCAGATAACAGGTTCTTATGTAATCCGATTACACATTAAAACCTGGTTACAGAGAGTTAGCCAGTAGACTTCCATCTGAACAACACCTCTGCTGTGCTGTCTCTGCTCTGTTTAAGAGTGTGCTGGAATTGCGTTGGAACCCGAGTCCTACAATACATTAGGGTAAAAAAAAAATGAAACTGTAAAATTACACAAAAAAACTGTATGAAAACCCTATTTTGCCTTAAAATCACAAGTTTCTGATGTAACTCAGTTTCGCAATTACAAATGAGGTACTTTTACGGGAATTTTTTCCCCCTGTAAAAATATATATTTTTTTACAGTGCAGGCAACATGATATGAACTGCCTTTCTACTTTTTGAGTGTAAAATTATGAGAAATTAGTTACTAATCAAAATGAAATACCTGCTGTAATTGCTACACTTTTGTTAGAAATAGCACTATCCATCAATACCTCACCCGTCAATCAACCTCTTTTTATGTTTTCAAGTCATGCCTAAAAGAGATGAAAAAATACACAGAGAAACATAACAAGTAAAATCTATAAAGCATCTGCATGTTACTATAAAGTCTTCTTTGTCCCCCCCCCCCCCCCCAAAAAAAAATAAATAAATAAATAAATAAAAAATAAAAAATAAAAATATATGTACCTGCATGGAGAGTTATACAGATAAATCGAACAAATTGTCCCAAATTTAAAGAGAAGTATACAATATGCAAACTGGCATTAAAAATATCATTCGATATCGATATAACCAGTACATGATCACCAGAACTACCCTGTAGACACAAACATTGGTATGTAAAAACATAATCACAGCATAGAATATCACAGAATATTATGAAGACCTGAATATAAAACCAGCCCAAGTGAAATTTTTGGCCAAATTGAGTTAAAGACAGGAAATTATTGCTTATACATGAGCCCATAGAGGACCGAATTCGCAAATGATGTTTGGTTTAAACCATGTTTTAAACCCCCTCCTGGGGTTTTTAAGCGTACGTGCGCACTGAATCCGATTTTCTTTGAGCGCGCGAATGGGCAATGTGCGCTTATTTACGCCTATTTCAGTACACTTACGGAAGTTTAAATCATGGTTTAGGTTTAAACCTCCTTTGTGAATTCGGGCCCTTGTTTACAAATGATAAACCTGAATCCCCCCCCCCCCCCCAAGTGCCTAAAATGAAAGAGTGAAGTCTAGTATGAATGTAAGAAAGGCCCAAGTTTTCAGTTTTACATTCATATTTTTTGAACTTTTGGCATAACACATACACGTGCCCTCATTTAACACACGCACACACACACAGAGTCTTGCATGGCTTTATTTCCGAGGACAAGTATTGTTCCTCTATTGTTCCTCCGTCCTCGGACAGTCGACGGAATAAGGCACAAATTCATTGTTCGACGTTCGAGGACTATTGTCCAGCTTCCGAGGACCATTGTTCTCATGATTTTTTTTTGTTCTCTGTCCGAAAATGTCCTCGGACATACGGCTAAACACGCCCACACACACAAAATCCCATAACTTAACATGCCAGGTGATGAGGGACATTGTGCCATAGTTTGCAACCACAGATTTGTAAGTCAGACCTATTTCTACAGTAGCCTACTCTGTATATGATGAAAATAATGACCCAAGTCAATATGATTGAAAAGACGACCCAAGTCCATCAAACAAAAGGCCCCCCTCCCCCCCCCCCCCCCAAAAAAAAAAAAAAAAAAGTAACGTGAATGTTAATTATGATAACAATGTACATTTCAACTTGTATTTATGATGTTGCCTTAAACGATAATAGTCAAATATAATGTTATTGGACAAATTAAACATATATATATATATATTACTCGAAATTACCTGCCATGGACTTGGGTTGTATTTATAATAATAATAATAATAATGAATATTTATAAAACGCCACATCCACTAAAATACAGTGCTCAAGGCGCTGGAAAATAGAAATTACAGTTACACAGGTAGGATAGAGATCACATAGAAAACATAATTGCAAATTGTCCAAACACTACAGCACATGTTGCAAATACATAATAATGATAAAAATATACAAAGGTATGTAACATGGGAAGAAATGGCCAGGAAACCAGCATACATTAATCAAATGCTTTTTGGAACAGATGTGTTTTCAGGGAAGTCTTAAATGAATTTACAGTGGATATATCTCTAAGTGTCTGTGGCAGTTGGTTCCAGAGAGTAGATCCCGCATGTGAAAAAGATCGCTCCCCCCATAATGTTTTCGTTTTAGGTACAAGAAGAAGGGAAGAGTCACAGGACCTTAGTTGTCTACGGGGATTGTAACGATTAAATAAAACAGAGTTATATTCAGGAGCCGAACCACGAAGACAATGAAATACAAGCAAAAGAATCTTAAATATAGTACGAAACTTTACAGGAAGCCAATGAAGCGATTTAAGGATATGTGTTATATGATTAAGCTTTTTTGATAAGGTGACAACTCGAGCAGCAGTATTTTGTAACCTTTGTAAACGAGAAACTTCAGTTTGAGGTAAACGGTACATGAGTGAATTACAAAAGTCTAAGCGAGATGAAATAAGAGCATGTACAATCTTTTCTGTGGCAGAACGTGTGAGGTATTTTTGGATCATTTCCAAGTTTCTTAGCTGGTAACGTACAGATTTACAGGTATTGGATACATGGTTTGACATTGACATGGCACAATCAAAAGTTACTCCTAAATTTCTACAAGATTTACTAGCATAGATACAACAATTATTGATAGAAATACAATGTACATTTATCTTTGCCAGGTGTGCTTTTGAACCAACAAGTAGAAACTCAGATTTGTCCTAATTTAGTTTGAGAGAATTCAGACTCATCCATTCTTTAACAGCTTCTATGGCAGTCTCTAGTCGCTGTAAAGCCTCAATTGCCTTTGCCTGGTCTGGAGGGAACGAAACATAGAGTTGGACATCATCGGCATAGCAGTGATAGTGGATGTTGTGGTGTTGTAACACATGTTTCAGTCTGCTCAAGTAGATGGAGAAAAGTGCCGGGCCTCCCACGGAGCCTTGATGCACACCGCAATGCAAAGGGGCAGGATCTGATTTTGCATCACCAATAAATACAATCTGCTCCCGTTGAGACAGGTAAGATCGGAACCATTCGAGTGCTTTCCCACGGATACCAAGTGATGAAAGTGTATTCAGTAGAACCTGGTGATTCACCGTATCAAAGGCTGATGCCAGGTCTAACATCACGGCTGTAGTAATTTGGCCAGCGTCCATCTTTGAAAGGATGTCATTGGAAAAGTTAACGAGCAGTTTCAACACTGTGGTGGACACGGTAAGCAGATTGCCTATTGTCAAGAAGATTGTTGTTTGTAAGAAACTCTGTCAGTCTTGTGAAGACGGTACGTTTATATGTAAAAGCCAATAAAATACAGAGATTACAGAGAATACAGAGAGAAAAAACATAGATTTAGGGAAGGGTGAATCGGAAGGGATACACAAGGGAAGAGAAAGGAGTGAGAAAGATGAGGAGAAGTGCAATACATCTATATATAACGAAAAAAGTCCATGAGGAGCTAGGGGGCCAGAACATTCGCTGGAGACGGAAATCACGCTCTGCGACTGTGTATCAACTTGCTCACTCAGTCTGTCAGGGTCGGGGAACATGCCGTGGTCAAAATCACAGGTGAAAGAGTCTTGTGATATGATGTCTTGGTCTGGAGGACGGCCAGGAGGGGGTCCGACGCTCAAGCCGGTGAAGTAACCTGGTTGACTTCGTGGAGCAGGTATGATGTTGGACGCAAGTTACATGGCGACTGTGTCCGGAGGGCAACCAGGAGGAACTAGGGCCTTTCCATGCTTGTGGTCGTGTCAGGGCTGTGTGTGTGTGTGTGTGTGTGTGTGTGTGTGCAATCGGGTTTTTACAGACGTGTATCAATCAGATATGATTATTCACCTCTCGGGACCGACCTTTAACGTCACATCCGAAAGACGTGACTCAGTCATGGGTCCGCTGAATCAGTTTATAAGTTCCACTGTTAGCTGGATTAAAGGCGCACGTCACAACACCCAATCTTCCCAAGCCTGGAAGAATGGACTTGTTTTAATAGAAGGAACTGCAAGCAGACGAGTAAACTCCGTGTCCTTTGGGATATAGGTCTGAGCACTCAGATGGGCTGTACAATTTCCCATGATGGTCCATGTCAGCAAATGGAAGTGGGTCATACTCAGAGAACTTGGACGACGGCTGAGGAAATTGCTCAGCTCTGTCGATGATGGCCGAAGTAGAAAGAGTACAGGAGATCCGAGTGCTGCGCGGGGTGTGCGCGGCGTAGGTTTGGAACCATAGGTGTACGATGGTCCATCACCGATAGTTGTTATGCGCTTAGCAGGACGGATGGTAATGTCGTGTAATTTCATAAATGGAATGCCTGCCTGGACTTAATCTACCACTACTACTTCGAAGGTAACTGTTTGCCATCTCTCGTATTAATGTGAGGACAGTCTCTCCAACATTTACAAGGGATGAGGATCAATCAGTTCGAGAAGTGTCTGATATATATAGTTGAAAAACAAATGATATTCTATGTCGAACCCCTAGCAACATTAACCCGAACACACCGTTGGCCATGAAAAAGGTCAACATAAGGAGACAGGTGGGCCTGATTAGGCATCTCTGGAACTCGTGAAGACTCTGATGAGCTACTAGTACAGCAGTGAGGAGATCTATCTTCACAATCTTTCAGTGACTCGTCTGACTTCAACAAGTCTTCAAAAGAACCAAGAGTACCGAGGCCTTCTGCTAGAAGGCCTACCATATTAGACAACTTATTGTCTGGAGCCAAAATACTGCCAAGATCTTCACCTTACTCATCAATTTCATACAAATCACATTCAAAACCCAGATAATTACAATCATCCTGGGACCTATCACCTGGACACAAATCATCAGTATAGCCAAGAATGTTAGCCGCTTGGCGACCCCGAGCAATCATGCATCTTTCATACTCTAGGATATATGAACAATCGCCGATATATTGGTAATTAGGGCGATTAGCAGCGGAACATAGTGGGCAACTAAGAGTTTTAAGTTGCTCTGCAAACTTTCAGGGACCCGGGTGACTAAAACTGTGGCTATTATTACTACGAGTACTAGCATGCAAGACCCTAACCTGGAGACGAGGTTGGTAAAAAGTGTCCCTGGAGGGCTCATCATCATCAGAAAACTCATTATTTTATTAGAATCATCAACATCAACATAATCAAGACAGTCTGATTCATCGTCATTCTCACTCTCTGTCACAAGTTCATTCATGTCATGTCCGCTGATTGGGATTGGTTTATGATTAAAATTACAGAAACAAAGAACTATACATGCGATGAAGTTTCGCTGATTAGGGCGGCCGCGTTATTGGGCCTAGGGACAAGGCTGAAACCTCTGTTGGGGGGGGGGGGGGGGCAGCCATTCCACGGCCTATATATGGGACTAAAGCAAAGTGTAGCAGCCGAAAACCAAACCTGAATTACCTTTCACGGCACAGTATTGGCCGACCAACTGGCTGCAATTATAGTGCAACAGCCATCATAACGAGCACATGACAGAGTACGTATCCCAGCTGTCACCACGACATTAATGAAAGACTATCAGCCACAATAATTCATAGTTTACATAACCATTTATTGGGACATGCTTACACGAACATATGCCTGCCGAAAAGGGGCTAATGTCATCACACAATACATTTAGCATGCTTATAAAACATTGCCCGTAAGAGGGCAGCATAACACAATGGCGCATACGGTACCTATAACAAAATCATTGAAAATCATGTGCACTTGAGGCGTCAGCGACTGGCGGGGATCATTGATGCAACATTTGACATTGATATGGTACGAAAAGGGAATGCAAGTGCAAACAATGCTCTAAATTACTAGCGTATAGGCCTACAGTATGTAGGCCTAATCAGTGATTCCACAGGTTTGATTAGCGGAGGTAATGACGGCAACAGTATTTCATGTTTTCAGCAAAAGTCAATTACCTTGGCCCCTACAAATAGCACTTTCCCCCATTCCCCTATGTCACCTTTTTTTTTTGGCAGGGGGGATACCTACTTAAATCAGTTGAAATTCGCTTTCATAAATATTTTTTCACAGATGAACCCTAATTTCTGGATACTATTACAAGACATTTTTAGAGGATTACTGTTTGTCACACCTGGGTAGTACCAGAAGGACTTTGACATGTTGTCTAAAATTTAGGTTGTTTTGACCAACTCTCACAAAACAAGAAATAAAAAGTAGGAAACAAGTTACATAGATTTGAAGACTGTTTAATAAAATATTATCCCTATCTGGGAATATATAAATCTTTCATTGGAAAAAATACAATTTAACCATTCACAGATAATCATCATTATTGAGAAGTACTTTTATAAACAATGCAGAATATAGTAACTTGTTTCCTACTTTTTATTCCTTGTTTTGTTAAATTCTAGACTAACATGTCAAAGTCCTTCTGGTACTACCCAGGTTTGACATTTGGGGGCTTGTCCGGATTTTTAAATTGTTTTGACTGTACCTCTCGCAGGAATCAAGGAATTGTGCATGAACTCAAGATCAGGAATTCTGGCCAGGTTCGGCAGGCTTACTACCACTCCAGTGCTGGCAAAAGGCGGTTAACTCTCTGGTGAGTTAGAAATTGCTTTTGCAGGGCGAAATTGTGCGAAATTGCGTGATTTATAATTGCAAGTGTGCATTATTTTGTCATAGTTTGCCTTGGCAATTAATTAATTGTTGGGGTTTGTAAACCATAGTTTGTAAGTATGGATAGGCAGTGGGTTGAGTTAGGCAAAGAACTGGGTTTAGCAGGAGAAGCTTTGTTAGCGTTTATCAAGGAAAGGGAACAAGTAGCTAGAGAAGAGAGAAAAGAAGCTAGAGAGGATACAACATGGGTTACAACATGGTTTACAACACTGATTAGGGTGCAGATTTCAGTTGACTCGAAGACTGGTTACCCGATGAGCATCCGGGTAAGGTTTGTCAGCTGGATATTTTCTGAGGGTTTCCACTGGTACGAGTAACTACAGATTAAAGTCTGGCCCTACACCAAGCTTGGACAGCGACAGATCCTTCAGGGAAGGATAGCAACCATCACTGCAGGGATATTCTTTGTTATCATCGCCAACGAGGTAGAACTCATTTCATATGCTTCAATGTCAACTTCAGAGGATCGTTTTCAAGGAATCACACAGGAGATGACTTTCGTGAATTGTCTCGTTTTCAAGGCCTTTATTATACTATCCGGATGATAAACTTTAATTGAAAGGGGGTAATTATTGTGCACATTAACTCATACTATATTCTGCATTGTTTATAAAAGTACTTCTCAATAATGACGATTATCTGTGAATGGTTAAATTGTATTTTGTTCCAATGAAAGATTTATATATTCCCAGATAGGGATAATATCTTATTAAACAGTCTTCAAATCTATGTAACTTGTTTCCTACTTTTTATTTCTTGTTTTGTGAGAGTTGGTCAAAACAACCTAAATTCTAGACTAACATGTCAAAGTCCTTCTGGTACTACCCTGGTGTGACACTGTTCATCCTTCTCAACTGAATGTGCCTTTAATTAGAAAAAGGTAATGCCACTGTAAACTAGAAAGGCTTTCAAAGGCGGCAGACCCACGCCTTAGCGGCGCTATAGAGTAGTTGCAATACTATACTAATTATGGGGTCAAAACTACAAGGTTACACAGAATTTGCAGGCGTCAACCGATCATCACCAAAATCTAATCGATTCTTTCCTGTCACTATCCGAACTGAAGTTCCTATACTTTAATAATAATAATACATTACATTTATATAGCGCTAATTTCAAAAGCCTCTAAGCGTTTATAGAGTGATAGTAAGAGAGAGATACCAGAACAATTACACATACTGAGAAACTACAAAGAACAAAATATAACAAGATACATGTACACATTATGAATAAACAGATTTGAACAGATGGGTTTTTAACATTGTTCTAAAAATGTTCACATTGTCGGCTTTACGAATTTGGTGCGGTAAGTTGTTCCACTATTTACTATGGGGTCAAAACTTCAAGATCACACAGAATTTGCAGGGGTCAACCAATCATCACCAAAAATCTAATCGATTCTTTCCTGTTACAATCCAAACATTCCCTGACAATTTGGTGCAAATAAGTTCACCCGTTCTTTAGTTATCTTGTACACAAACAAACAAACAAACAAACATACGGAGTCCTTTACATAACCCTGTCGATTTTATCGGCGTTGGTAATAATAATTATTCTCATGCATGCGAATCATGTACGCACTGCAAAGTATGTAGCTGGATAACAAACTATCTATCGCCACAATCATGACAATTTGCACGAAATAAGCGCATGGTATGATCCATCTACGTCCTCTTGGCTGTTTTAAGAGGAATAGCTCAGCTGACTTGATATCACAATATTGTAATATTGTAAATACTAGAACAAGAAACTGAAGAACGGGATTTCGACCTTAATACGTCACAACGATGACGTCATGGAACCACAACATAATGTTATTTAAATAATGTGCTACTGCGCACCTATTCATGTTGCCATATTAGAATATGTTGGTGCAGACAGGTCAGTTACAGTTCCTTCGTGCAGTCGACGGGAAATATTGGACACTATTAACATGAATTCGCCTTATGCTTGGTTGCTTTTCGTGGCATTTGCATGCTCTGTTCTGATCGCAATTTGCCGCCCAGGTGAGATTAATCTCTATTATTAATTTTTTATATAACATAGGTAGATTCATTAGAAAAAGATGTATAATGGCCTACGTAACGTAATAGTCAAGTGGACCTGTAATCGTGCGTATAACAATTACATATACAAAGGTGTGATTGGTCCACAACCCGTCACGTGATAACGATTGCGATGATTGCAATTTGAATATCATCAGTTTGGAGCCGGAAGGGCGCTAACTCATTTTCGCGATTCCCAGATAATCACATTTAAAGATCTGGACGTGTATAAAATCTATAATAGCCATTTAAATGAGATTTTTTTTAAAGAAACCACTAAAATGACTCAACAATTTAAATATGGTTCTAAAATGATTTGAATAATTTAGGGCTAAGATAGTGTAAGCGCCAGTCTGGTTCGGAAAGAAATTTCGATTTTTTTTTTTGTTAGCGTTAACACCTTCTGTCTCAGAGACATTGTGATTTTGCGCGCGCTAATACATAATTTATACACGCTATAAGTTGGAAATTCGCGGTATTCAGCCTTCTACTACTTTGCTATGGTAATTTGCTTGTGTCTATTTATATTAGATTTAACTGTCATGAATAAAAAAAAAATCCTTATAAAGAAAAAAAAATAAGAAAGTTATATTTCTTTTCCATGGAGCTGAAATTACTATGATTATGATGCTTAATATTCAAACATAATTTCAAAAGGTGGAAGCATCCGATAATGCATAATGCCTACGATCCATTCCCCCTTTTCTACTTTACATTTTGATAACTGGAAAGGGGGTGAATAAAAATTCCTCTTCATCTCTTCTTGCGGACCGCAAAACCTTTTTTTTTGGTCCACCCTCATGAAAAAAAATCCTTGCACACATCACTTCACTGTACCACCAATCGTTCTTTTTCCTTTATTCACTTCTTTGAATATCTAACATTAGCAGACTTCTTTTTATGTCATCCATATTAATCGTCCCCGCATGCATAATTATTTCAAAGGCTAATTATTTAAAGGAAAATTTGGCTTCTTCCTTATACAGTTATCATTCAGGTGAATCAGCTTAACCCATTTCTTTATCTTTCTTTATTCATTATTCTCTTGTCCCCCACTCTCTCTCTCTCTCTCTCTCTATCGCTCCATCTCTATCTTCGAGGTTCTCAATTTGTCTGCTGTCAATTTCCCTTGTTTTTGTACACATGACAATGCAAAGTAATCACAGAACCAGCAATATAGTTCGTCCAGTGCTGCACACACATACACAGACACATCCCTCTCCTTCACATAAAACATAAACATAAGTATACAATAACATTTCAAACAACCCACATTCAGTGTTGTAGATATTATAAAAGACGTAATTAATCTGGTATTACAACGTTCACATGACGCTGTATATGTTTCATAAACATGTTTCATAAACACTCTTCTCTTTAAACACTGCCGCAAAACAAAATAATTTCTTTTTTAATATGAATAATTGCGGCAAATGCACTGTAAAAAATAACTGTAGATTAACAGGTTTTTTTGACTTGTAAAATTACAAGTTTTAGCGGTTTTTCTGTTAATTTGGTATTTTTCTTGTGAAATGGCAGGAAAATGAGTTAATCTACAGTTACAAGTCAAAAAACCTGTTAATCTACAGTTATTTTTTACAGTGTATATGAAAGCGTCTTATTTTATGCATATACAATTTACAAACTGAGCAATGACAATTCTTAATGGCGGTTGTCCTTTACTTCTATTCATAAGTGTAAACAATCACATTGTACAATAATATATTAAATGCTTCCTGTACCCCCAAAACTATAGATACAGACTCCCTGTCCCCGTCTCTGTAGGCTTAAACTAGCTGGTTTCTTTACATTTAAAAAAATGTATTCTGTCTATCATGTTCTTTCTAAAGATTTCGATTTCTTTATTTTCTTCTGCATGCATCTGTTTGATTCTGGTCGTTGCTCAAATAAAAAGGAAAGATGGAGAGAGACATGGGCTTGTATTCTCGAAAGTAGCCGAAGTTAAACCTTAGGCCGCTGAGTTATGGAAGGCCATTTGTCATTCCCAAAATCCTGCACAAATAACTATTTTCCCGTAACAACAAACAAAACCACTATATATTTTTTCGTTATGATGCGAGCATCAGAAATCAATTCCATCGAGAAAAGATTTTGTATTTGCATTCAGTTACAGAACTATGGTGATTTGAGGATTAAAAGAGGATAACATTTGGCACTCCATAATCCGGTGAACTACATCTGCCCACTTATGCGAGGTCTAAGCCTGGCTTAAAGTTTGGCGACTTTCGAGAAGCCAGACCATAAAACGAATATTTTTGAAAAGATTAACATGACTCATTCAGATGTCTATTGAACGGGGGCGGGGGCGATGGCGAGAATTCTTCTTTATTTTTGCGCCAGCCCTCCAAAATCGCTTGGGGGGGGGGGGGGGGGGGGGGGGGGGGGGGGGTCAGATTTGATGGGGTCCATTTTTCTTCCATAATTCTCTGACAAGGAAAAAAAAGTTAAAACTTCTAAAAGGGGGAGGCACTGGCCGGGATCTCCCCTTAGCCGCCACTGATCTCACTCATTTACAATTATGCATATTAAATGACCTACATTACAACCACTACATGTATGTAATTTAATGAACATACCACTATTTCTTGTGATTATTATGTGTCTGTTGCTGGAGTAATATACATGTCAATGGGTTCATCATAGTCAAGGGGGGGGGGGTACTTAATCAAGTCCCATGTGCGAAACCAGTGCCTGTAAAGACACACATGTATGGCATCATTACACATTAATGTCATGTAAATAAATTCATAAAAATAAAAATTTTCCCTTGTACAAGAGTGTTTGATGAAAAACATAACACCAAATTGAAATTGCATAAAGGAACTTATATAATATTTATTTTCATTTACACAAAAGAATATACCAGTGGTACTGGTGATAGGTAGTCATTCTTTCGTTTCATTCAAAAAATCATATTAAGAAATGGCAACTGATTTATTTAATTTGAGTAATAAAAAACACAAAATTGCATAATTTTGTATCTATTACACTAAAAGATAGTTTTCAACAGTTCGAGAAGAGTCTTAATTCAAAGACCCCATAAAAAGTATGTAAAATTGAACGTACATTAATCTCTTTCCTATGACTGAAGCAGCTGTTTACAAGCAAATGGTATAGAGCATAGTAAAGTCAGAAATCGGGTATAAGGCACTGAACCCTCTCACACTGACTGAAGCGGCGAATTTGATGCTCGGGTAGTTTCTTTTGAAGAACGGCTTTTCGTTCAAGAGTTCTGTCTGTCACCATTCACTCAAACCTGTACCATCTAAGATTTGGCATCATTTTCCTTTCATTGAACAAGCCTGACCTTTGTAAAACAATGTAAAACATTGTGATTATTTTCAGCTCAACTATTAAATTACCTATATTCCTTTTGAGTCTTAATACTATTGTTTAAGTGGCCCCACTTCTCACTTTTGATAATTTTGAGTATTGTTAAACCACACATTTTCTTACTCATGGATAAGACTCCTTTTTATTCTTGATTAGAAATACATGTACTTTAGATCTTCCAGTTAGCAACTACATGATCTAAACTGATCGGGGGAATTATGACTCACACACCATTTTATGCATGCGCAAACAAGCAAACAGTTACGAGGTCTAATTCCTTGGAACTTACAGAACGGTGAACCTGCAATGTTTCAATGTATTATTTGCAAAAAAAGATATTGAACCTCAACATGTAGCCCATGTACAATTAAACTTCTGGTTGTGATGCATGGGATTGTTTTAATAAAGACCATTTTATCTATCTTTTTATCTATCTATCACATACCAGCATCCAAGATCCCAGAGGCTTGGATGTATGCCACATTTATAACTATGTTTGATTAGCTATAACATATCTTGTACATAATAAGTTTTTGTTTGTGTGCCGACGTGCTAAGCTTCATATAAAATCAATATGAAGATTTAGGGAAACATTTAGTGTTCAAAGTTCAAATTATTGTTTAAACAGTATGTAATTATCTTACACAATTTAATATTTGATGTTTTATAATAGATGTAATTGAAAATATTTCATAGCTAATAAAACATAGTTATATAAGATGCCATAATCCAGGCCCCATTGGAGCTGGCTGTGACGCACCGCCCCAACACCCCAGCTCACAGGGGTTTGGATGTATGCCATCTTTACAACAATGTTTGATAAGCCATGACATATCTTGTGCAGGATAACCCCTTTTCGTTTGTGTGCTGACGTGGCAAGCTTCAGATAAATAAATTTATTAATATGAACGATATGATTTAGAGAAACATAAACAGTGTCCACAGTTTGATTTAATTTGATTTATTTTCCGTTTCAAAATAATCATACATGATACATATTGATTCAATGATTAAACATAAAAAAATGTATTAGCTTTGTATATATATCAAACTAACAATACAAAGATAACGTTATTAAGAAGTGGACAAAATAATTTACACAAGCGCATACTTATTGAAAATACTGAACATATACAATGAAACGGAGGGGCTTGTTAAGAAAACAATGCTTGTATGATTAATTTGCATCAAATAATTTTGATCACATTCTAACAATTTGATAAATTTACGATATGCCAACAAACATGACATATAGGTGTATATTAAAATAAAGAGTGAAATAAATGTAAAATAAGAGACAGGAATTAGACAGGGAGAGATGTTGGGAGCAGGAGCAAAACAGGATCGTTAGGCACGTGTTCACATGAAAACATGAAGAGGGTTATTGGTTTGTTTTTGTTGTTGTTGTTTGTTTTAGTTTTTTTTTGTATTAGACATGACCTGTTTGCAGAGGGTATAGGCTGAGCAGATGTTGTTTAAGTTTGCGCTTAAAATTGTTAAGACTCGTTATTTTTTTAATTTCTTTATCTGAAGAGTTCTAATACATGGAACCTGAAAAACAAAGGTGTTTTGGGTATAAAAAAAGTGTACTTGTTAAAGGTAAGTGGTAAGCATTGAACTGTCTCGTTGGATATTTATGTGCAGTGTTTTTTTTTCGAAACAATTATTTTGTAAATTGCAAGGAGTTATCTTACATTCTTAGTCAAGTGTCATTTTTTTATCCCAATTGTACATATTGTGAAGTTTGCACACAGGTAAAGGAATATTTTTTGGCCACCTAAAAATTGCCCCCTCGGGCCCCTTACATTGTGTACAGGTAAGGCAGAATCCAAAGACCGGGGTAATAATATATCTGTAAAGCGCTCAGAGACATCGCCGATGTATTAGGCGCTATATAAAAAGTGGAATATTATTATTATGAATATTATATTATTGTGCCCAATTTTTTTAATCGATCGTCACAGGAATTTATTCCTGTATGCTTGGTCCAAACTTGATGTACAAATCAATCAAAGGACCTACGGCTTCAAGCCCTTTACGAGGGACTTGTTAATGAGGATTAATGTCTTAACAAACGGCACTAGCGCTTCGACTTAGTTCCAAACGCGGAATCTCCCGGTTATGAGACCATCGCTCTACCACTGAGCTACCACGCCTCCTCTGTATCAAATAGGTATCTTATTTTTTAGGGAAGCACATATGAAGCAAATTTCGAGGCCTTACAAAGACTGCACTTTTGGAAATGATTCACATGAAAAGGGATACATTTTACACTGTATACAACAAACATTCTAAATATCTTGATTTTGAACTTGTGTATTTTGGCCTTTTTGTCACTTTTATAGATATTAGCCTGCCCTCAGTTTGATATGTCTATTGTCCTGTACATATACCATATAGTAATCTAGTTATTGTTTTAGTCTTTTGAAACATAGTAATCAATTAAACATGTGCCTATACCATACTGTATAAACATGCATGTAGAGGGGCCAGGCTCGACAAGCACATTTGCTATTTTCTGGTCCCATTTACCATTTTTATTATATATGTTTCATATTTGTAATTTTTCTTGGCATTATTTTTGTGTTATAAGATACAAACATGTGAAGTGCAGTACGCTTACATGTAAAACGCTTTAAAAAATATAAACCAGCGGTAAACCTCGGCGTTTTACCGCTGCATGTGTGAACGAGGCTTTAAAGTTGTTGGCACCACAAATATCCAATGTCCTGTTTATTTTTCAATCCATGAAAATGGGCTATGATCCGAAATATGAGTCCAATCATCAAACTCTTAGAAATATTGGGCAAAATTTTACCCAAAACTTACCCAATATGAGGGTAGTTATGTATCCTACCAACATTGGGTAAACTTTACCAATTTCATTCTTATCTTTTGACAAATGTTGGGTAAATGCATGTAAAAGTTGAGCAAGATTTAACTAACCTATATCCAATCTTCATTTACCCAGTGGCATTTACCCAACATTTCTAAGAGTGCATACGAGTAAACCCGGAGTGAAATCTCTCTTCAAAAAAAAAGAAGTTTGTAATGGAATTTGTAATTAAATGGGAAAATGGAATTACTGTTTGCCCTTCTCAGTCGAATGTCCCTATCATGAGATGATGGTCATTACAACTATGAATTATTAGCAGCGAAACATGTATGCGAAGTTCGTATTTGAATTACCAACTATCTTTTGCCACAGTCGTGTCGTTCTAACTGGAGAAAGTTCTGACTGGGTGAATGTGTGGCAAAAAAGACTATTCTTGGTCCCATATTTATTCATTTTTTTACAAAATCATGATATATCTCATAATTTAGTTTCTACTATGAAATTTTAAGCTGATGACTGTATTTTATATAAACCTATCTATACCTTAAAAGATTGTGAAATTTTGCTAAAATGATTTGAATAATTCGTTTTAGGTCTAAAATAGTTCGGAAAGAAATGGTGATTATTTTGCGTTAACGCCTTCTGTCTCAGAAATGCGCGGTATTCAGCCTTCTACTACTTTGCTATGGCAATTTGCTCGTGCCTATTCGGTTTTATATTCGATTTAACTGTCATCATGAATAAAAAAAAATAAAAGATCCTTATAAAGAAAAAAGAAATAAGCTTTAAGAAAGTCATATTTCTTTTCCATGGAGCTGTAATTAATATGATTACGATGGTTAAAGGAGAATTTTCACTAGAATATAAATGTTCAAAGGTGTAAAATATTATTAATCATTGAGCTGTATCATTTTAGAAATAAAATATCAGAAAAGGGTTTAAATCAAGACATTCTAGCACACGGTATTATCTGCTAACACTTCATGGGGGCTGTCATTTTCTTGATGACATGGAGTTGTACATGAACCATTGGAGACCGTTTCGGTCAGGAAGATATTTTTTAATCCACGACCTAAATTGCTTCTATTCATTATAAAAAGGCCCCATATATGATGGAAAATTCATGACAGGTGTATACATTTATTTTAAAATTTGAAATTTATAGATTTCTTTTTAAATTCTCCGGTTTTGCTAACTAGAACTCGATTTCTTGGTCTTGCCTGGCAAAGCAGATCATAATGTATACAACGCGCATTCTGACTTTTGAAGTCCATTATCTCAAAGCAGGTGAATGCATAGTTTGTCACTATTGACGCTCGGGAAAGTCATCATCCATAAATTTGAATTAATTCGCTCCGTCACGTACGTCATAAAATAGATTGATATTTAGTAAATTTGCAATCAAAGAAATATAAAACACATTTTCGCTTTAGCATATATGTATTTATCTGTTAAATATTTTAAATTTCAGATGGAATTTTGTATCAGGAAGAAAGACAATTTTGCATTCGGATTAAAAATATCTTTATGTACACATCAAGAAAATGGCAGCCCCCTGGTATCGCTAGCAGACGATAAATCTTACTGAGAAAATCCTAATTTATACCCATCTCGTATATTTTAATGCAAAACTACGTAGGGCAACAAGAAGGAATAGATTACACCTTTGAACATAAGTACATTTATATTCTAGTGTTAATTCTCCTTTAATATTCAAACAATTTTCTCAATAGGTGGAAGCATGCGATAATGCATAATGCCTACGATCCATTCCCCTTTTCTACTTTACATTTCCCCGATTTGGTTTTGATAACTGGAAAAGGGGTGAATAACAATTCCTCTTCATACTCTTTCGTTCTGGAAAAATCCTTGGAAAGGAAAAATCCTTGCAAACATCAGTTCACTGCACCAGCTGTAGTGACCTGTATGTTTGTAATGCATAGCATGTTGCACACACTTTAAAGGTCACAGTGAAACTAGGTCACTCGACACATGTGACCGAGAAGATCAGACGGTACGGGAATAAACATGAGTTGAAGTTTGAAGTTTATATTCCTTGAGTTCGGAATGTGTTTTATTTCGAGTGATCATCTGTCAATGACTACAGATGTGATATTGGCGACGAGGATGAAAGTCACAGGACTATTGTAAATCTGCTTGAGACGAAAAAATGGCATTTGGAGGCGCAGATATCAAGGGACTTTGTCAGTTTGATCCGACCGGAGACGCCAGTGTTGTAAGTGAAAGATGGCAGCGCTGGTATGAAGAGTTTGACGCTTACGCGGATAGCCTCGGTCTGTTTGTCGACGGAGCAGACCGGGCGCAGCTGACTCGACGGAGAGCCTTGCTGATGTACTCGGCTGGGCCGGCTGTGCGGGAAGTTTTCAAGACCCTTCAGGATACTGGCGCCAAGTCAGATTATGAAAAGGCTGTGAACGCTTTGGAGAGGCACTTTGTGGTGCAGTCGAATTCAACCTTTCAACGCCATGTTTTTAGGCAGATTACCCAGCAGTCAGATGAGACTATTTCGCAGATGGTTACACGGCTGAAGAAAGCAGCGGAAGGCTGTGCCTTCGGAGGTGATTTGGAGAATCAGATCCGTGATCAGGTCGTTCAAGGGTTGCGGTCACCTGGACTGCGAAGGAAGCTTTTGGAAAAGGGTGCTGCACTCACCCTGATGGAAACCCTGGCGACAGCAGCATCATTTGAGGCCGTGGAGGCCATGGACTCTCAGTTCAGAAAGCTTAATTCATCATCATCGATGGACAGGTCTAGCTCCCAGGTCCATAAGGTCAGTACCGATACCCGTGGTCGTGAATGTTTTAACTGTGGTCGAACTGGACATGGTTATAAGGATTCTGCATGTCCAGCCAAGGGACAGTTTTGCCGCAAATGTGGGAAAAAGGGACACTTTGCCACAAAGTGCAGGTCCGCGTCCAAGCCAACGGAAGGTTTGGGGAAGAAGGTCCAGAAAGGTGGACCAAAGCCAAAAGGGAAGGGGAGGAAACATGTGAGGCAGGTTGAACATGAAGAGAGTGACAGTGCCGGTGTCCCAGAGTACGCTTTTTCCATTAATGGGAAGAAGAATGCTAGATGTGAGATTGAGATTGGAGGTGTGCCGGTGGATATAATCGTTGATTCTGGAAGTGATACTAACATTATCGACAAGAGGCTGTGGGAGGAGATGAAGGAAAGGAGAATTGTATGCTCATCTAGGAAATGCGGAAAGAAGATTTATCCGTATACATCCAAAACTCCTCTTGAGACGATTGGAACCTTTACGGCTGACGTCACGGCAGCAGGGAAGTCGATAGTGGCTGAGTTTGTTGTCATCAAAGAACGGGGAGAGCCGTTGCTAAGTAGAGAGACGGCAGAGGAGTTGGGCATACTGCACATTGGCCCTGTAAGCGACCAGGTCCATGCTGTAAGGGACAATTACAGGGACATGAAGGATGAATTCTCTTCGGTATTTAGTGGCTTTGGCAAATTGAAGGGAAGATCCGTTAAACTGAACGTTAATGAGCAAGTCATGCCCAAAGCTCAGCCAGTTCGGAGGACCCCATTTGGACTCCGGAAAAAGGTGGAAAGGAAGATCGATGAACTAATTCAGCTGGACATTATTGAACCAGTGGAAGGACCTACTCTATGGGTGAGTCCTGTAGTTATAGTCCCTAAAGCAAATGGAGAGATCAGATTGTGTGTGGATATGAGGGAAGCTAACCAGGCAGTTGTCCGTGAGAGACATCCTATCCCGACGATAGATGACATACTCCATGAATTATCGGCTAGTAGAGTTTTCTCGAGGCTCGATTTAAAGTGGGGCTTCCACCAGCTCGAGTTAGAACCAGAGTCCAGGAAGATAACAACATTCGTCACACACTGTGGACTCTACAGATACAAGAGATTGTTATTTGGAGTGAATGCTGCACCAGAGATATATCAGCATGAGATCCACAAGGTGATACAAGGGATACCAGGGACAGCAAATATCTCGGATGACATCATTGTTCATGGAGCCACTCGTGAAGAGCATGATGAGAGACTAAGACAGACATTGACTCGTCTTAGAGATGCAGGACTGACAGTCAATCCTGATAAGTGTCTGTTGGGTGTCACAGAGATGGTGTTCATGGGACACAAGCTCACAAGCAAAGGCATGAATCCAGCAGACAAGAAGACTGAAGCTGTAGCACAAGTCCGAGAACCAGCGAGTGCTACAGAAGTCAGGAGCTTCTTAGGTTTGGTGAACTTTTGTGGAAGATTTATACCAGACCTAGCTACCATTGCAGAGCCACTCCGCAGGCTGACCAGAAAAAATGCCCATTTCATGTTTGGTCCAGAACAGAAGAAGGCATTCCAGACATTGAAGGAACGGTTGATGGGTGCCCACACATTGGGGTACTTTGATCCTAGTGCACCTACCCAAGTGGTTGCCGATGCTAGTCCAGTGGGTTTAGGGGCAGTCCTCATTCAGAAGCAGGGAGACAAGTCATGTGTGATCGCGTATGCCAGCAAGGCGCTGACTGATGTTGAAAGACGCTATTCACAGACAGAGAAGGAGGCATTGGGGCTCGTCTGGGCGTGTGAACACTTCCATGCATATCTCTATGGTATAGAATTTGAACTTTTAACCGATCACAGACCTCTAGAGACAATCTATGGACCGAGGTCTAAGCCCTGCGCACGAATCGAGAGATGGGTCCTAAGATTGCAGCAGTATCAATATAGGGTCAAGTACATACCTGGACGAAGCAACATTGCTGACTCGCTTTCACGGTTGCTCAAGATGGAGGGATCTTCATCGTCAACACTGAGTGGTGAAGCTGAGACGTATGTGCGTTTTGTTGCTGTCAACGCTACGCCAAGGGCTGTGATGACTCGAGAGATCGAAGAAGAGTCAGATGCTGATCCAGATCTCCAGGATGTTAGAGAGAGGATCAAGACTGGAGACTGGGGGAAAAGCAAAACGACATATGCAGCAATACGGGATGAACTGTGCATCATTGGGAAATGTGTGCTGAGGGGTAACAGGATTGTTATTCCAGAGAAGCTGAGGCCGAGGATGGTAGCCTTAGCCCATGAGGGACATCTAGGTTGTGTGGGGACCAAACAAAATCTCCGCACGAAAGTCTGGTGGCCAGGAATGGAGAGGGACGTTGAACGCTATATCAGATCCTGCCACGGCTGTCAGATTACCAGCAGGCCTGATCCGCCTGAGCCTGTTAGAAGCACGCAGTTGCCTACAAGCCCATGGGAAGACGTAGCGATAGACTTTCTTGGACCACTTCCAAGTGGTGAGTCCTTGCTGATTGTTGTGGACTATTACAGCAGATATTATGAGTATGTGATAATGAGGTCAACTACGGCAGAGAAAACTGTAGCTGCATTGACTGAGATCTTTGCAAGGCATGGTCTACCCTCAACACTGTACTCGGATAATGGGCCACAGTTTGTGTCAGAGACGTTTGCAGACTTCATGAAGATCACTGGTATTCACCACCACAGAGTGACACCAAAATGGCCTCAAGCCAACGGAGAGGTCGAACGCCAGAATCAGTCGTTGGAGAAAAGGATGCGCATAGCCAGCGCAGAAGGCAAAGACTGGAAGCAAGCCTTACTAACATATGTTGCCGCCTACAGAGCAACTCCCCACTGCACTACGGGGAAAAGTCCGACGGAACTCTTGTTCGGACGTAAAATTCGCACAAAGATTCCTGTCGTTAGCGAGATGGTTACTGACCATGATCTGGAAGTAAGAGATCTGGATGCTGAACGGAAGGGAGCAGCCAAGTACTACGCAGATGCCAGGAGGAATGCCAAACCATCAGACGTTATGCCAGGTGATGAAGTTCTGGTCAGACGAGATGCCCGGAACAAGATGGACACACCATTCCTTCCCACTCCCTACACGGTGTTGTCGAGAAAAGGTAGTCGGGTGACAGTCCAGTCACCTGATGGTGTTGTGTATGTAAGGAACGCTTCGCAGGTGAAGAGGTATCTTTGACATGAGTCAGCAGCACCAGAGGCAGTTGTCGACGACGTCGAGCCTGGGGGACTGGGCAATCGATCAGATGTTCATCCAGATGATACTGGAGCAGAGCAACGAGCTTCAGGTTCCTCGCAGGAGTCTCAACACGCTGTGCCGGGAGAACTGGACAACGGTGAGATGGTCAACAATTCAGGGGAGCCGACTTCCTCTGGAGGAAGACCACACCGCCATTGTAGACCACCGAAGCGATATGACGATTTTCACCGTTATTAATTGGAGGAAATCTTTTACTTTGGATCGTCTAATATGGAGCATGTGATTTCTATGTGATATTTGAAAGTGCATTGATAATCATCAGGATACCATATTTGGAATCGTCCATAATCAAGAAATGTCAGTGAATGTAAAATTTATTGATCACTATGGAGCCCATTATTTTGTAAAAAAAAAAAAAAAAAAAATGCTTGAAAGTTGTGAAGTGAAAATACCCGAAATTGGATCGCGGTGAAACGTGATGTTACATGTGGAAACACATTCGCTTATAATACCAAGTGAAACACCAATGATCGCAGATTCCTTTTTGCACATTATGATTCATCACTAGCTGAAAGCGGATCACTCTGGAGATCAGTTTCATTTCTAAGTTTCATTGCCAAGCGGATGTGCCCGGTTTGAAAAAAAATTAGTTTCCATGCTTTAATTCTCTGAGAGAGAGATACGCCTTTATTTTTGGAGCCACATGCATCAATTCATATTTATGTGAAATCATTTATGGAGCAAATCACACAGTGGAGGATCTACATCATTGGAAAAGTTGTGAAACATATCTAGTGTTTTGTTAATAGTTTGGGAACCACAAGTTTTTTGCAAGGAAAGGAGAGATGATATTAGTCAGAGGAGCTGAAAATATTTGTGCATTTTATGTTTGTTGTGATGATAACACCTTTGTGAATGTTGGATTTCAAAGGAATTGCATCTAAGTTGATGAATCAAAGAGGAATTAATGCACAATTAAAGAGAATGAAGAACGTGAGACCACATGAACAAAGGACTCAGTGACAATCAGATATTGTTATTGTTCAAAGTTGATTTATTGGTCAAGAAAAAGCTCTAAAAAAAAGATTGGCTAGAACATTTTGTTGCATGTTGATACAGAAGGAAAAAGTTAATTTCTTTCTTGTTTGAAAAGTTTTGAAAGTTAAAGTTACCTTGCAGAAAAGGAGTTATTCTTTTTGGACAGAAGAAAATTATTTGATAAATAACTTTTCTTGTGACAAGGGAGGGATGTAGTGACCTGTATGTTTGTAATGCATAGCATGTTGCACACACTTTAAAGGTCACAGTGAAACTAGGTCACTCGACACATGTGACCGAGAAGATCAGACGGTACGGGAATAAACATGAGTTGAAGTTTGAAGTTTATATTCCTTGAGTTCGGAATGTGTTTTATTTCGAGTGATCATCTGTCAATGACTACAGATGTGATACCACCCATCGTTCTTTCTTCCTTTATTCACTTCTTTGAATATCTAACATTATCCGACTTCTTTTTATGTCATCCATATTAATCGTCCCCGCATGCATAATTCTTTCAAAAGCTAATTATTTAAAGGCAACTTTAGCTTCTTCCCTATACAGTTTTCATTCAGGTGAATCAGCTTAACCCATCTTTCATTATTCATTATTCTCTTGTCCCCCAACTCTCTCCCCCCTCTCTCTCTATTACTCCATCTCTATCTTCGAGGTTCTCAGTTTGTCTGCTGTCAATTTCCCTTGTTTTTGTACAAATGACAATGCAAAGTAATCATATAACCAGCAATATAGTTCGTCCAGTGCTGCACACACATACACAGACACATCCCTCTCCTTCACATAAAACATAAACATAAGTATACTATAACATTTCAAACAACCCACATTCAGTGTTGTAGATATTATAAAAGACGTAATTAATCTGGTATTAAACGTTCACATGACGCTGTATATGTTTCATAAACACTCTTCTCTTTAAACACTGCCGCAAAACAAAATCATTTCTTTTTTAATATGAATAATTATATCAAGTGCAGTACCTGCGGCAAATATATGAAAGCGTCTTATTTTATGCATATGAAATACAAACTGAGCAATGACAATTCTTAATGGCGGTTGTCCTTTACTTCTATTCATAAGTGTAAACAATCACATTGTACAATAATATATTAAATGCTTCCTGTACCCCCAAAACTATAGATACAGACTCCCTGTCCCCGTCTCTGTATGCTTAAACTAGCTGGTTTCTTTACATTTAAAAAAAATCTGTCTTAGGTCTTCTTTCTTGCCACTTGAAGATGTATTCTGTCTATCATGTTCTTTCTAAAGATTGCGATTTCTTTATTTTCTTCTGCATGCATCTGTTTGATTCTGGTCGTTGCTCAAATAAAAAGGAAAGATGGAGAGAGACATGGGCTTGTATTCTCGAAAGTAGCCGAAGTTAAACCTGGCTAAACTTAGGCCGCTGAGTTATGGAAGGCCATTCCCAAAATCCTGCACAAATAACTATATTCCCGTAACAACAACATAACCACTATATATTTTTTCGTTATGATGCGAGCATCAGAAATCAATTCCATCGAGAAAAGATTTTGTATTTGCATTTAGTTACAGAACTATGGTGATTTGAGGATTAAAAGAGGATAACATTTGGCACTCCATAATCCGGTGAACTACATCTGCCCACTTATGCGAGGTTTAAGCCTGGCTTAAAGTTTGGCGGCTTTCGAGAAGCCAGACCATAAAAGGAATATTTTTGAAAAGATTAGCATGACTCATTCAGATGTCTAGTGAACGGCGGGGGCCATGGCGAGAATTCTTTTTTTTGGCGCCAGCCCTCCGAAGTCGCTTAGGGGGGGGGGGGGGGGGGGGGGGGGGGGCGTCAGATTTGATGGGGTCCATTTTTCCTCCATAATTCTCTGACAAGGAAAAAAAAGTTATAACTTCCAAAGGGGGGGGCACACTGGCCGGGATCTCCCCCTTGAGCCGCCACTGATCTCACTCATTTACAATTATGCATATTAAATGACCTTCATTACAACCATATACATGTATGTAATTTAATGAACATACCACTATTCCTTGTGATTATTATGTGTCTGTTGCTGGAGTAATACTAATAGACATGTCAATGGGTTCATCATAAGCAAGGGGGGGGGGGGGGGGACTTAATCAAGTCCCATGTGCGAAACCAGTGCTTGTAAAGACACACATATATGGCATCATTACACATTAATGTCATGTAAATACATTCATAAAAATAAAGCATTTCCCTTGTACAAGAGTGTTTGATGAAAAACATAAACACCAAATTGAAATTGCATAAAGAACTTAAATAATATTTATTTTCATTTACACAAAAGAATATACCAGTGGTACTGGTGATAGGTAGTCATTCTTTCGTTTCATTAAAAAATTCATATTAAGAAATGGCAACTGAATTTTTTAATTTGAGTAATAAAAAACACATATAAGATATTTTCTTTTATAAGAAAATTGCATAATTTTGTATCTATTACACTAAAAGATAGTTTTCAACAGTTCGAGAATAGTCTTAATTCAAAGACCCCATAACAAGTATGTAAAATTGAACGTACATTAATCTCTTTCCTATGACTGAAACAGCTGTTTACAAGCAAATGGTATAGAGCATAGTAAAGTCAGAAATCGGGTATAAGGCACTGAAGCTGCGAATTTGATGCTCGGGTAGTTTCTTTTGAAGAACAGCTTTTCGTTCAAGAGTTCTGTCTGTCACCATTGACTCAAACCTGTACCATCTAAGATTTGGCATCATTTTCCTTTCATTGAACAAGCCTGACCTTTGTAAAACAATGTAAAACATTGTGATTATTTTCAGCTCAACTATTAAATTACCTATATTCCTTTTGAGTCTTAATACTATTGTTTAAGTGGCCCCACTTCTCACTTTTGATAATTTTGAGTATTGTTAAACCACACATTTTCTTACTCATGGATAAGACTCCTTTTTATTCTTGATTACAAATACATGTACTTTAGATCTTCCAGTTAGCAACTACATGATCTAAACTGATCGAGGGACGGAATTATGACTCATACACCATTTTATGCACGCACCAACAAGCATGCAGTTAAGAGGTTTAATTCTTTGGAGCTCACAGAACCTGCAATGTTTCAGTGTATTATTTGTAGAAAAAGATATCGAACCACGACTTCTAGAGGGGTCTATTTTTTTAAAAAAATTAAAAGATGTGATGTCGAAAGATGGTTCTGTTCAGCGGCGGATTTACATAGGGGAAAACAATATTTTTGGTGAGATCAACTTGTAACCCATGTACAATTAAACTTCTGGTTGTGATGCATGAGATTGTTTTAATAAAGACCATTTTATCTATCTTTTTATATATCTATCACATACCAGCATCCCAGATCCCAGAGGCTTGGATGTATGCCATCATTATAACTATGTTTGAATAGCTATAACATATCTTGTGCATAATAACCACTTGTTGTTTGTGTGCTGACATGCCAAGCTTCATAAAAAATCAATATGAAGATTTAGACACACATAAATAGTGTTCAAAGTTCAAATTATTATTTAAATTGTAAGTAGTTATCTTACACACTTTAATATTTGATGTTTTATAATAGATGTAATTGAAAATATTTCATAGCTAATCAAACATAGTTATAAAGATGCCATAATCAAGGCCCATTTGAGCTGGCTGTGATGCACCGCCCCAACACTCCAGATCACAGGGGCTTGGATGTTCGCCATCTTTACAACAATGTTTGATTAGCCATGATTATTCAGATAAATAAATTTATTAATATGAACGATATGATTATAGAAACATAAAGAGTGCCCAAAGTTTGATTCAATTTGATTTTTTTTCCGTTTCAAAATAATCATAAATGATACTTGTTGATTCAATGATTAAACATAAAACAATGTTATTTCAACCTAACGGGGTCATCCCTATAGCTAGAAGGTCCGATAGACCGACACCCAATAGATAGAAGGTTCGATAGACCGAATGTACGAGAGGGTCCAGTAGACAGAAGGTTCTATAGACCGAATCGGCAGGAGGGTCCAATAGTCCGAAGGTTCTATAGATCGAATGACCAACGGGTCCGATAGTCAGAAGGTCCGATAGATAGAAGGTTCGATAGTCCGAATGTACATGAGGGTCCAATAGACAGAAGGTTCTATAGACCGAATCGGCAAACGGGTCCGATAGTCTGATGGTTCAGTAGGGGTCCGATAGTTAGAAGGTCCGACAGACTGACAATAAATACGTAAAAAGGGTAATTATAGTGGATAAAATGATAAGTGGGTAAAAAAATAAGTGGTTAAAATAAATGGGGGCGTTATGTTTTCAGATCGTCAGTCCGTACCGTCCGTCCGTCCCGTATTTGCGTTCTCGGGCTAACTTGGGAAACATTGGGTGGTCTCGGTTATTATTTTTGTTTGTCAGCTACGCCAGAAGGATGTGCTTCTAAATACAACCTTAATCTGCAGGCCGCCCAGTCTCTAAGATATTATTTAATTTTAAAAAATAGCCACACTTCAACTCTACATATATTTTGACGAAAGCCATTATTATTAAGGACTGGACTTCAACCTTATATTTATGTCTGCACTGTTTCTTCATTGAGACTGTTTTCGCCACCGTACCACTACATTATGTAAATCATATTCATTGACGGCCAAATATATTGGTTCAACCATAGACGTAAGAACCGGGGGTGGAGGCGTTAGCCCCCCCCCCCCCCCGTAAAAAAATTGTGGGGCGGGAATACCCCCCTTCCACTTTTCATGCCTGAAAAGGGGCTTCCAACCAAATAAAAAGCAAAAAAGGAAGAGGTTGAAAAGGAAAGAAGAAAAGAAAAGAAAGGAAAAGAAGAAAAAAATAAAAGAAGAAATCAGTAAGGAAAGAGAAGAAAACAAAAATTCAAAAACTTCGCTCACTAGCATTATTAGGGTTTTTATTTATGTATTTATTTATTTATTTCACATGTTTAAAAGGGTAGCCCGATCAGCATGAGCTGGTTTTCGTCGGGGCCCTTTAAAACATGGTACAATAAAATAACAAGTGTCAAACATAATAGAAATTGGTGTACATTATACAAATAAAAACAATAGTACAGTAGTATTCCCGATGAAAACATAATAAAAACTTGTATATGCAATAAATATTTAAAAACTGTTAATACAAGTCTACTAAAATGTTTAAATATGTTAACCACCACCCTTACAGTTACACAATTTATACAAACAATATTTTACTAATTTAATAATTAAAACTCTAATATATATTACATATACACAGATATACATGGTTTAATACGTACCAAATTTATAAATCAATAATTTAATGAGTTGATTAAGATTGATTAAGATTATAAAACATAAACAAAGAAAAATAGCAGTGTACTTAGCATTTGATGAAATATATAACCATGTAAACGACTTATTGTTGACTAAATTAAAAATGTGAAATAGAGATCGCAGCATATGTATTGTTCAAATAAACCGTGCGTCCCAGCCTCAGCGTGATAATTTGGTTTTGAAAACATTCAAATTAGGGGAGAATCTGGTTTCTGTGGATAAACTATTCCACTGTGCAATTGCAGAGTTTACAAATGAACGTTTGAAAAATTCTGTATGGCACCTGTAGGGTTCAAGCATAAGCTGATGGGAATTGCGTGTCGTGCGTTGTGCTACATCGTCGTGTAAAATAAATCTATTCGCTAGTAAATCAGGCGCGAGGTGGTGAACAATTTTGAATGCCATAATCCCCATTGCTTTTGTATACAATGCCTCGAGTGTCGACCAGTTAAGTTGAATTAAGACCTCATGTGAAGAAGTTGACCATGAACATCCCGATATGATATATGCTGCTCGCTTATGTAGTTTATTTATGATTTCATAGTTATTTTGGGATCTATTTGTCCACACATTGCAGCAGTACATAGCATGGGGTAGGATATAACCCCAGTATATCATACTCAGATAATTGGTATTGAACGTGCCTTTTAGTCTTCTTAGGATGCCTAGTTTCTGTTTCATTTGGAGAGCGACTCTTTCAGCATGTTTCGAAAATAAAAGATTATTGTCTATTATGACTCCGAGGCATTTGTATTGTGACACACATTCAATTGGCGTATTCTCAATATGGACATCTAAATTACTTTTGCTTAACGTCTGAAGTCGTTGTCTCGACCCAATAGCCATTACCTTTGTTTTACTAGTGTTCAGTAAAAGTTTATTCTTTTGCGTCCATGTAAACACTTCATCTAAGGCAAGATTCAATTTGGATTGGATCTCATACATCGTTTTACTTTGAACCAACATTGTTGCATCATCTGCAAATAAATACATTTCTGCGCGGCGAACACTAGTGGGCAAATCATTTATAAATATCGAGAATAACAATGGCGCTAAAACAGAACCCTGGGGCACCCCGAATTGAATTGTTCTAGTGGACGACTCTTTACCTTTAATAGATACAAACTGGCTCCTGCCTCCTAGATAAGATTTGAACCATTTTAATGCTCTATCTGTGCAACCAGTGCCCCTTAGCTTAATTAATAAATCTGAGTGATTTACGGCGTCGAATGCCTTCCGCATGTCGATAAATGAAACCCCATTTAGATAACCATTATCCACGTTTTGGGCCCATTGATCAACCATACATAGTAGGGCGGTTTCGCATGAATGGTTGGGACGGAAGCCAAACTGCCTTTCTGTTAATATCTTATTATCATTCAAATATTCTTGAAATTTTGTGTTCACTGCTTTTTCCAGTATTTTAGATGGGATAGAGAGCAATGAGACTGGTCGGTAATTTTCAACACTGAGTTTATTTCAAGACTTATAAATATGTTTCACCCGTGCGATCTTCCATTTATCAATAAAGAAACCCTGTTCCAAAGATAAATTGAGTGTATATGTTAGGCTTTGTAAAGCAGTTAAAGAACTGCACGCATGTTTTAGTAATTTTACAGAAACATCGTCTGGTCCGGTAGCTTTTTTAACCGGTATACAGTTGATTTCGTTTAAGACAAATTCATTTGTTACGACTGGAAGATCGAACGAGATGTCAGGAGCAACAACGTCAACAATATCACTGTTTTCAGTTGAATGACTGGCTCTCACAGTGGTGGAGTTGTTGACGTCATTTTCAAAGTTAAGAGGATTAAACATCCTTTCGACTACATTAACAAAGTAGTTATTGAAGTGTTGAGCTACCTTTTCGGCGTCAGTTACTTCTTGACCATCTACTTCCAGTTTCAAATCACTGTCTTTTTTAGATGATGATATAAGTTTTAGAGTTTTCCACATGGCGTTAGGAGTTCCGCCGTTCTCATGAAGAGTAGCATTTATATAATCGTTTTTAGCACTCCTGATCAGACATGAAATATAATTTCTTAATGACTTGTATTTTGACCAAAACTCGGAGCTCTCGGGGTTACTAGGCTTTGTTGCCATATTTTGAAGCCAATCACGTTTATTCATGGCCTCTATTATCTCACCAGTAACCCACGGGCATAACTGAGATCTGATACGCTTCCTCTTCAGCGGAGCATGCTCATTTACAGCACGCATGAAAAGGTCAAGCCAAAGCTGCCAAGCACGATTTGGATCATTAGTTTTTAAGATTTCATTGAATGGCAAATTCTGTAACATAGTAACAAAATTGTCATGGGAAAAGTGTCTAAAACATCGGTACTCAATTATGTTTTCATCATGCTTCTTTTTGGCTCTAGTATGTCCAAAGACCGTGAATATTAGGTAGTGATCACTTAAATGAGTCTTTACTACCCCTGTTTCTTATGTTCATCTGGGCTCGACGAAAACACATGATCGATTAATGACATGGAGTGAGGTGTAACACAAGTCGGTACACTAATGAGTTGATGTAATAGATAAGTATCCATTAGTGACAATAGGGCTCGAGATAATGGAGTGCAACTTACTGGTAAAAGATCACAGTTAAAATCACCAACAATTATGATTTCTCCTTCATTCTGACTGATCGAGTGGAGAATTTCAGCTAGTTTTTCAAAATAATCATTTGATGAATTTGGAGGGCGATAAACAACGCCCAAAAACAAAAGATGGGCTCGTTTTTGTTTAACTTTGACAAAAATTACTTCTAGTTCAATACAAGGGAGACTTACAGCTTCGAAAGCTATACTGTTCTTAATATAGAGTACTACGCCTCCACCATGTCTTGATCTATCTTTCCGAATTATACAAAAGTTGTCTAACGTTATATCTGTATCAGTTATAGTTGAATCACAATGAGTTTCACTAATTGCAACAATATCAAAAGGATCATTACCTAGAAGGAGTTTCAGTTCATCCATCTTATATGGAAGAGAGTTTATATTTATGTGACAAGTCTTTAAACCGGTTTGACTAAGTTCCGGAATCATGCCATCAACAAGATCATAATATTCCTGTCTCGTTTCATTTAGTCCGCATCCAGTTGTGGAAACTGTACTTTCATCAATTAGCGTTTCTTCCTCATTTATGATAGTATCAGTATCTATTTCACCCGTGTGAAAGAGTAAATTATCCCTATCATCTAAGATTACTGTCGACGATTCTGTCCTAACAGTGTGCTCGCGGTTTGCAGACAATCCATCCAGTCGCGTGGAAACTCCCGTCCTCTCGGGGTTTTCTTTCTGCGATACCAATACGGTCTGTCGCGAAAAGGCGGCTCATCCGCGTTTAGGCTGATTGTTGATCTGATATGATGGACGATGTTTTGCGCAAAGACCTTCACGCCGTAGCTATTTAGGTGAACGCCATCTGCGTCGATGTGGGAGTCGAGATCGATACAATTATTGTCGATGATGTTCCACGCTCGCTGATTGGCCAGAAGTTTAAGATCGTCATTTACGCGGTGTGTTTTCCATGTTACAGTCGGCGTGGCGTTTCTACGATGGATGATGGTTGAAATCGTAAGTCTTCAACTCTGAGAAGGATTGTTGCAGGCTATCACAGAATGTTAGTATTAGTGGCTTTAATTTTTTTTAATGATGGCAACAATTTCAGTTAGTTCGTCGTTCGTTGTCAGATTCGTTGTCAGATTATTTGTTCCAAGATGGACTATCATTTCCGTAACTTGGCTTTTTTCTACAAGATCTTTTGTTGTTTCAAATGCATCATCAATTTTTGCGCCAGCGATGGATTTGCACACAATGGTTTTCCTTCTTGAAAGCTTTTTTGGATCGATATGTTTTAACATAGAATCTCCGATAATAAGAATATCTGCCTTAGTATGCTGTGTTTTCCGTCTAACCCCGGCATGTTGAACTTTATTTTGGGGGGCATTTGTCTGGCACGCCTTTGTATTAGTGCGTATATCGGAGCGATGGGATCGTTGATTTTCATTTCTATCCTCTGTCCGGGATATGGTCTCATTTCGGACATGAGTAGCGGTGGCCGTATTAGTTATTTCATATTTCCTGCTCTCGATTGGCTGAAAGTGATCGATTGAGTCATTAGTTTGACAACTTTGCATGTCATTGTTTGGAGTAGATGGATCGGGTTCGAGACCCAGGCTTGAAATACCGGTTGTATAAAATTGTTTGTGCTTCTCCCTGTACTCGCTCAGCTGATTTGCGAAGGATAGTCTATTGTTTTTGGTCCACTGTCACAAATATTTTTGTTTGTACTGTCGGGTAACAATGGAGAATCTGAATTAATTCTATTATCAGTGTTTGTATTACACTCGTTTAGTATGCTGACAGTAGGGAACGAAAGATCATCAGGAGACATATGGTTGTCCAGTAATTGGCTACGATTACGTTCTAAGCGATCAAGTCGACTCTGAATGGATGTAATCCTGTCCGGTATACCAAGGCATTGATCGTATAATCCAATTCCGTCATTGTCTTTGGCTGGGAATCTCTTGCACAATGGGCACAGGCTGATGCCATCGTCCGAAAGTGTGACAATATGGCGGCTATCATCGTGTTCATAGTTTTCAAATTTAGTTAAACAGGCAAAATGTCTACATATGTCAGTGTGAACATTAGGTAAAATATCACACAATGCATTAGCTATAAAGTCAGAGATGTTTAGTCCACTCTTTTTTCCATAAGATTCAAATGCTGGTTTCAAATAATTTATTGCCTTTGTTAAACTGGCTTTGGTGACATATTTTGGTAACTTGAAGCGAAAGCTACCTTCTCCTGGGGTTCCAGGGCAAGTGTTCATTTTTAGTTGGATCATTGTCATATCAATTAATGATCAAAATGTCGGTATGGTATTGATCATAATAAGAATAATGAATATGGTAATTGATATATCTCACCAGATTCAGTCAAAGCTTATTCCCGCTTGTCATTTTGACTCGCACCTTCCGTGGTAAATGCATGGGACTACATTGATTGTCTCCGTACAATATCTCCGCTGTTGCAGGCTTGGAGGCGCAGGCATCAAACATAAATGTTCACGGTTATAAGTTTTATATATGAACTCTTCCTTTGACACAATCCTCAACATATATCAAAAGGGTTATTTACCAATGCCCATTATTTTCATTATTGATATTAGTTATTAATATCACCTGTGGGAGACAATGGTTGTACAATAAGTTGTACAATAGCTATTCAATATGCAACATCATATCCATTGTGTACAGGTAAATGGACATGTACTCATATGACATCACAGTTTTTCAAAATGGCAGCCCCCATGGGGTAATATCTAGCAAGGAATCTGCAAATTTTAGAGATTGTTCTCCTTATTGAGTAATCAAATAGGAGTATTTCCAAGATATTTTGAACAGGCTACCAATTGTCCACATGATTATCAGCTAATGTTTGTTGAGTCTCATTCCCCTTTAAGTTACGCAACCATTATTCTCTCATTTCCTTTCACATTATATAAGTCAATAATAATTGAAACAACCGTTTAGAGATGGATGAAATCGAATTTTCGGCCATAGGGCTTCATCAGGAATGATGACTTTATTTTAAAAAATGCATCCAGCAGCAAAGCGCACTGCGCTAAATGAAGTGCGCAACAAAGCGCAAAAGAGCAAAAGTGCAAAGGAGGGAGAAGATAAAGAGAGAGAGAGAGAGAAAAAAGACAGAGAGAGAGCTAGAGAGAAAAGACAGAATGCTAGAGAGAAAAAAGAGAGAGAGAGAGAGAGAAAGAGAGACAGAAAAGGAAAATAAGAAACAGAAAAGGAAAATAAAAAGAAGAGAAGTGTCAAAGAAAAAAGGTGAAGATAAAACAGAATAAAATAAAAGAGAGAAAAGATGATAGGAAAGAAAGAAAGAAAAAGGAGAAAATCACACGGTAGGTAGGAAAAGAATAACTCGGGGAAAAGTGGATACGACGCTAATTAGTGTACATACTACAATTATAAAAGGCCATTCCCGACACATTTCTACTCCCATCGGTCGCAAAAAACATGCAAAATTTAAAAATAATTGTATTTTAAGAAACGGGTATTTAATAATATAGAAATATTGATTATACCATGAAGAAATGTGAGAAAATTACAATGCCCCGACCGGAATTCGAACCCGGGACCCTGGATTACATGACCAGTGCTCTTCCAACTGAGCTATCCCGGCTCCCGTCGAAGCAAAGTAACAATCTCACATATACCCCCTCTTTGCTTCGACGGGAACCCGGATAGCTCAGTTGGTAGAGCACTGGTCATGTAATCAAGGGTCCCGGGTTCGAATCCCGGTCGGGGCATTGTAATTTTCTCACATTTCTTCATGATATATTAAATTTACTTCAATCCTATCAATTATGATATTTAATATAGCATATATAAAAATATATATACTTTTCGAAGGCAAAGTACTGAAAATCCGCGGTTCCGCTTTTTTGAGGACACCCGTATAGTTATATCATACAGTTATTTATTATGTTATATACTTAGTTATATATCATATAGTTATTTATTTATTGTATATTACATAGTTATCAGCTTAGTAGGGCAGCCAATCGTGGATACAATGGGGCGACCAGGTGTTCCTTCCTTGTGAATCTTCGTGAGTAAATAAAGAATGAATGAGATTGACAGCAGAAGGGGTAAGATATCGTCATCAGTGAGGTCACTGATGGTGTCATTGAAAGTCTGCTGATGATATGGAGTCGGGTCTTACACAATATGTTCATATTATTCAGGGTTGTAGAGTTGCCGATGGGCTCCAGCTAAGTACATGTCACGTTTCCAGACAACGCGATGGCGCCTCCTTTATCAGCTGGTTTGATAATGTATTCATCGTTGCTTTGAAGCGACTTCAATGCAGACCTATCTTGTGGGCTGATATTAGAAACTTAATACCCCGCTTCCAGATCGAGGGCGTCTTTATCTGATCTGCGCTTTTGAATGAAAAGTTCTAGGCTGGGAAACTGGCCTTCCGGGGGAGTCCAGGAAGAGGATTGACGTTGAAGCTTCTCAAAGGGAATGGGCACGTACTCAGCTTGCTGTGAGGAGATATTATCGGTACCTTCATGATTGATATCGTCGTGGTTGGGGTCGAGGCTGGCTCCATCTACAGGCTGAGTGGTATCTAATGAAGCAAAGTGGGCTTTGAGGCGAAGGAGGCGGGCAAAGTTCTCAAAATCACAACGCACTTGGAATTCATCACTATGTTTGCAACTAGGAAAGGAAAAGAGACCCTTAGCTAAGAGAGAACTTTAAAGGGATACGCCACCGAAGGCCGTGGGGAAAGTCAGGATTGCGTAAGCCCCATTCACTCGTACACAAAGTTTATGCATCGAACGCGTCCGTTGGACTAAGTGGGATTACATTTCGACTGCAGGAAGCCGACCGAATCTCGCACGAGAGCTCGAGCTCAGGCGGAGCGTGCATGTTTGTGCGGCGACCAGTTTATCCGAGGTTTGCGCCCCGCGGGGCAACGGCATGATCAGGTAACGATCACGGTGCCCTCTCGCGGCATTAAAACGTCCACAATCTGCGGTTGAGTATCCCTTTAACTGTCAGAGATAGGAAGATCTTCTGGAATGGTGAACAAGGTTACGAGATACGTCCTTATCTACTAAACAAAGCGTCCCCAAAAAAAGTTAACAGTTGGAAAAAAGTCTCCCAAAATAAATATTTCAACATATTTGCAGGAAATTGTTATACATATGGATAGCTTAGGGTCTCTCCTATCAAATGACACCAAAACATCTAACGATATGTTACGCTTGAGTGAGCAAAAGCCATTATTGTGAAATGGTGCAAAATCTATGGTTGACAAAACTTTGTATTGGTTCTGTCTGGTATCAGCAAAGTTTAGAGTTTTGAAAAGACTTAGAAACTCTCATATTCTGATCATTAAAAGGCAATTTATGAAATAATGTGCTTTGTTTTCTGACGACTTGAGATATCCCATCTAAACTTTATGGTTGACTGAGAAAACCAGCTTGAATTGAAACCTTGCAAAACACTCAGTAAAGCAATTAATTGCTCAATGAAACATGAAAATATTGATTAGATACGCAAGGACATACAGTGAACAGAACCTCTTCATTGATAAATTGTCTATTATTGATGAAATATGAATATTTACAAGCCTTTTCATGACACTCAACTTTGCTGATACCAGCCAAAAGAAATACCAATTCTGCATTTCGCACCTTTTCACAAGAGTGGTCTTTGCTCACTCGAACGTAAAACGTAAACGTTTTAATCGTAAGTCTATGGCAAACGATGTACTTAAGAGTTAAAACTGATCGTAAGACTGATTGTATCTCTTAATGTTACAGGCCCCAGGTCTGGTTGCTTTTCAAGTACAGATCTCTCTACTTTAATCGCAGCCTGCAGCATGCCATTATTTGGGTTCGAGGAGAAGGGCCCATGGGCAATCACAATCACCCCCCGAAAAAATACCCCCGGAAATCTACCCCCCGGACAATTACCCCCTGGACAATTGCCCTCAGAAAAGTAATAACCCCCAAGGACAAGTAACCCCTGGAAAATCCCCCTCCCGGAATATACACCCTCCCCCCGGGACAACTTACCCTCGAGGACAATTACCCCCTGGAAAATTACCCCCCGAAAATTACCCCCATGGACAACACTCCCCGAGGACAATAACCCCCTGGTAAATTACCCAATGAAAAATAATAACGCCCAGGGACAACTACCCCCCCCCCCCCCCCCCCCCACCCAGGACAATTGGTTACAGCCCTATAGCTAGAAGGTCCGATAGCGGGTCCGATAAACCGACACCCAATAGATAGAAGGTTCGATAGACCGAATGTACGAGAGGGTCCAATAGACAGACGGTTCTATAGACCGAATCGGCTGAGGGTCCGATAGTCCGAAGGTTCTATGGATCGAATGTCCAACGGTGTCCGATAGTCAGAAGGTCCGATAGACAGAAGGTTCTATAGCCCGAATCGGCCCGATAGTCCGAAGGTTCAGTAGGGGTCCGATAGTTAGAAGGTCCGATAGACCGACAATAACGTAAAAGGGTAAAATTAGTGGATACAATAAGTTTTTTTATAGTTTTATCTCATAAAAGAAAAGGGTAATGCCTTATCTTCTTCTATGTGTATTGTAATAAACCGATGCAGTAGGTTTGTAGGCCCATCCCCCCAAAAAAAAAAAATGTTTTATACATTTTCAACATGTTAAAAAAATTTTAATTTTGCCACTAAACCGATGTAATGGCTATGGGGAACGCTGACCATTTTTGAAACATGGAAATCTAATTATATGGTGCACACTAAAGCCCCGAGGTCCATCATGCCGAAGCATTTTGTTCTAGTGGAGCAAGCTGAGGAAAGGGCGTCCCCTTCTATTACAAGTTTTATTTTTTAAACAAAGAAACCTTATGGGGTGCACACTTTATAGTTTAATTTTCATTAAAAGTAACAAAAGATTCTGACAACAAAAGATTCTGACCGATAAAAATGAAATTGTTTCAATTAGGCCCTACCACCTTCTTGGGAGGGGGCGTTTCATTTTTTTTTTTTTTTTTTTTTTTAGGGTTGTCGGGTGATATTTTCCTACCAGCTATGATGTCAGCTTTTATACTTATTTGAATGTTCACCGACTACACCCATACTACTACCTTGTGGAAAATTTAGTCTGTGGACTCTGTCGGGTAAATTATACCATTTTTTTGGGGGGGGTGGGGGAATTCGAGAATAGTCGGATATCTCACTGCCCGAATATTATGATATTCGGGCTTCTTGTTGGTGCAGGACGTAAGAGGTGCTTGCTGCAAGAAACAATCTAGGCCTAGTTTCATTATTGTATGAGCGAGCAAAGCGAGCGAACGAGAGAGAGAGAGAAACAAAATTATGAAGAATTTGTATCCTGAGAATAGGTTCTAGCGTATTGTTATTCCCTTCTCATAATCTGTGTAACATGGTATCGGCATCTTCCGTTCTCATATTGGGGAGAGACTATTGGTCACAGGCCATTATTTCTGAAAATTCATCTCTTTGGTCCCTTTAGGTCAACTTGCCGCTCGATTCCTTTCAGTTATGTTGCTAACATTCTTTGAGTAGAAAAATAGCATTTAGCTAGAGATTCAAGATGCAAATCAAATAACCTCCATAAGAATATGACTTATTAATATAATTGGCATTGGTTTATATACATAAATAATTATGGCGATAATATTAATAACTAATATCAATAATGAAAATATAATTTGCATTGGTAAATAACCCTAGTGAGCGAGGTGTTTGAATTTTTGTTTTCTTCTCCTTCCTTTCTGATTTCTTCTTTTCTTTTTCTCTCCTTTTCCTTTTATTTTTCATTCCTTTTCAACCTCTTCCTTTTTTGCTTTTTCTTTGGTTGGAACGCCCCTACTTATTTTAAACACTTATTTTTTACCCACTTATCATTTTATCCACTATTTTACCCTTTTTACGTATATATTGTCGGTCTATCAGACCTTCTAACTATTGGACCCTACTGAACCTTCGGACTATCGGACCCTCTTGTCGATTTGGTCTATAGAACCTTCTGTCTATTGGACCCTGATGTACATTTGGACTATCGAACCTTCTATCTATCGGACCTTCTGACTATCGGACCCGTTGGTCATTCGATCTATAGAACCTTCGGACTATTGGACCCTCCTGCCGATTCGGTCTATAGAGCCTTCTGTCTACTGGACCCTCTCGTACATTCGGTCTATCGAACCTTCTATCTATTGGGTGTAGGTTTATCGGACCTTCTAGCTATAGGGATGACCCCGGACAATTAACCCCTGGAAAATTAACCCCCGGGAAAATTACCACTCATTGGCAACACTCCCCGAGGACAATTACCTCCAACCCCGGACAACTACACGCGAGGACAATTACCCCCCCCCCCCCCCCCCTGCCCCGGCAACTATCCCCAGGAAGAAAGACACTTGATTATCTTTAAAGTGTTATTTTCTCATGGAATTACATATTCTAACCGTTTTTATGATTGTTTTTCACAAAATCAACATTTTTCGAAAATAATGTTTCATGTAAATAAAATCATCTTCCTGCATACCGGTTGAAAAATAATTACTTTATTTTAAGCAACGTACATACTAATAAGTCTTTAAGGCAAATTTCTTTGCGAATGATTACTGAACCAGAAAACATAATATCTTAATTGAACATGAAATTGATGACGTGACAGATCATGAAATAGATCATACAAATACAATGATCAAATACATGATTAGTTGATTAGCAAAGTTACAGAGGATGCATAAACGATGAAAACTTACACCCTATTTTTTTTGTTGGGGACCCCTTTTCTTTTGGAGATGGGCTATATTATAACGCGTACACTCACTGCGAGCAATATATTGTTAAATTTCTAGGAAATTTAATCAGTACGGTGGTAAAACTACGGGACAATGGGAAAACCTTCACTCCCCCCCCCCCCCCCCCCCCTCCATTTCGAATTGAATAAATTGAAAAAGATTGAAATTAACTTGAGAGCGAGATAGAGGAAAATAAATAAACAAAGCAAATAATCCGAATGCTTACAACGAATCAACATTATTAAATCTCAATATGGCACGAAAAAGAGACATGATAACGAAGCTTTTCGACCTGCACTCATCAGGTTATCACGCAGGTATATAACAAATTACTTGAAATCAACTATATTATACTCGGTGAACCCGGACGCAACCTAGGCGCCGTAATTTCAGAACAATCGCAAAGCTACGACGAACTCCTTTTGTCTGCACAGAAGAGGTTCATGCGATTGAATGTAAGCAGCTTCCAGAAAGCGTAAATGCGCTGAGCTTCTGGCCCGGGACATAATTGAGAATTGATTGTCGGCATAGCTTTGTGCGCAAGCTGGATTGTTCAGCAAGTGGAGACCAATCGCTGAATCGCATTTGGCTATCTTTGGTCTGTTAGCGTGCATTTCAGATTTGCAGGCACGGACGGGCTGCGTGCGCTGATTGGTAGCTCACGCGCTACATAGCTTCCATCGATGAGCAAATGGAAAGGAAAACGCGCAATAAGCATGCCAATACTATTGCAACGTTGAAACGATATCGGTTCGGCAGTACAATCCAGGATAAGAGAATACATATCACCAACCTCTCTGATCACGTGCTTTCCGACACAGAGGCATTTGTGTTAGCACATGGCTTTAATTTCGGCGTGCCCAAGTCGAAAATCAATCGAGAAGAGGTATTCGCAGAATTTGAGTTGTTGTACTCTCAGCTGTTTAGACACATTCCTACTTCCAAGGAAGACGGAGAGTCACTCAAAGCGCGCTTATCAGATCTTGCGCATGCCTATTGTGGCATTCCCATTGATATGTCAGATTTTCACATGACTCGCGAATGCTTGATGGCACTGCGCGGACTTAAAGCCAATCCTGATATTCATATATGCAAACCCGATAAGGGCACCGGTGTCGTCATTCTGAATAAAAGTGACTATGTTAACAAAATGTCTGACATTCTTCATGATGAATCAAAGTTTTGTTGTATAGGTGCTGTCCCAGAACATGATCGCACAGCCACTTTGGAAACCAAGCTCCAACGACATTTATTAGATTTATGTAAACGCGGCGATTTGTCTAAGCCAGTTTATGATAGAATTCGACCACATGGCTCGCTAAGACCCCGCATGTACGGCCTCCCCAAAACCCACAAAACAAACGTTCCGCTTCGTCCTATTCTATCGATGGTTGGGTCAGCGCAGCATGAACTGGCAAAATGGCTAAGCGAGCAACTTCAGCCAGTCTTAGATTGTTTGTCTGTTCATACTGTTAGAGATTCGTTTACGTTTGCTAAACTCGTCCGCGATCTGCCCCTTGATAATAGTAATTGTGTTATGTGTTCATTCGATATCTCTAGCCTATTTACCAACGTGCCACTGAAAGAAGCTATTGACATCTGTGCTTCTTATCTCTATCATGGCGACTTAGACTCACCACCTGTTCCTGAGCCCGTATTCATTGATCTCATGAACTTTGCCACTCGCGCGGTTGAGTTTAGTTTCAATGATACGATGTATTCACAGATAGATGGTGTGGCTATGGGATCCCCATTAGGCCCCGCACTTGCTAACATTTTTGTTGGCTTTCATGAAATGCGCCTGCTACAGAACGCCACCGATCTTAATATAGTCCCACATGTGTATTGTCGGTATGTTGATGATACGTTTGCAATTTTTGATAACCGCGCAGCGTGTGAGGTTTTCCTTACACAACTGAACCGGCTCCATCCCGCGCTAAAATTCACATGTGAAATTGAACTGTCCAATGCGTTCCCATTTCTCGACGTTCTCGTTGAGAGAAGTGATGGGAAATTCATCACTTCCGTCTACCGCAAGCCCACATTCACCGGGCAATACACGAGATGGGACTCGTACAGTGCAACTTCATACAAGATTGGGCTCATTAGAAACTCAGTGTGCCGCGCCCTTAGGATTTGCTCTGCGTGCAAATTAGCTCCCGAAATCGCGAAAATCAAAACTATTCTCCTTGACAATGGTTACCCTGAGCATGTTATATCTCGCACCATAACACGGACGCTGGAGGCACAATTCAAATCTGACACCAGATTTGGACCTGCCAAATGCCCCGTGTTTCTCAAACTACCCTGGAGGGGTAAGGTATCTGACAAATACGCCAGTCAGATCAAACACGCAGTGTCACGTTACTATTACGCGGTTTCGACACGCATTGTGTTTTCTACACACAGGATGCTACCGTCAACTAGCAAGGATGTACTACCCACCCCCCACTTGAGTAATGTTATTTACCAATTTCAGTGCCGGTGCGATTCCAGGTACGTGGGCCGTACTTCTCAGCGGTTGGCTGATCGCATTAAACAGCACATCCCCTCGACTATTCGGAACCGTACAACCAATCAGCGCACGCAGCCCGTCCGTGCCTGCAAATCTGAAATGCACGCTAACAGACCAAAGATAGCCAAATGCGATTCAGCGATTGGCCTCCACTTGCTGAACAATCCAGCTTGCGCACAAAGCTATGCCGACGATCAATTCTCAATTATGTCCCGGGCCAGAAGCTCAGCGCATTTACGCTTTCTGGAAGCTGCTTACATTCAATCGCATGAACCTCTTCTGTGCAGACAAAAGGAGTTCGTCCAAGCTTTGCGATTGTTCTGAAATTACGGCGTCTAGGTTGCGTCCGGGTTCACCGAGTATAATATAGTTGATTTCAAGTAATTTGTTATATACCTGCGTGATAACCTGATGAGTGCAGGTCGAAAAGCTTCGTTATCATGTCTCTTTTTCGTGCCATATTGAAATTTTGCAGTACCAAGAAATTATTTGATTATTAAATCTGTTTAACACAATCATTTGCTTCCACAAATCAAAAAAGGCCAAACTTCTTTATAAAAGGTCAAGGGGCCACATTGAATAACTTTAACATAATGAAAGTCTGGCGAGCATCAATAATGTGAAACGTATTCAGTATGACAGCTTGTCAACTTCAATTGGTTCAGGATTTTTAATCACCATGACCATGTTTCAGGAGAAAAATTGAATTTAAAATGCCTGGTTAAAAACTTTTCTAATCTATGAAGTATGAATTTCAAGTGGGGGTGTAGCGGAAGAATGAGAACTACCTAATTTGATGAGTCCGTGATTGGGTGACTGTTTCACCGATTAAAATATTAAAATTATGATTTTTTTGTGTAAACGCTGCAATCAGTCAAACATTGGGGGTAATTGTCCGGAGGTGGGGGTAATTTTTCTCGAAGTGGTTGTCTTTGGGGTAATTTTCAGGGAGGTGCTTTTGCTAGATGGGATGGGGATAATTTGTTGGCTAGGGGTGCTTGCCATTGGGGAATAATTTTTCGGGGGATAGCTGCGGGGGGGGGGGGGGGAGGGGAGTAGGTTATCCTAAGGTGGTAATTTTCCGGAGGTAATTATCCGGGGGATGGATAATTTTCCTCAGGGGATGGTTGTCCTGGGAGGGGAGAGAGTAATTTTTTGGGAGAGGAGGAATTATTATCAGGTGGGTTATTGTCCTCGGGGGGGGGGGGGGGAGTGGTTGTCATTGGGTGGTATTTTTCCGGGGGATGATTGCCCAGGGGGTAATTGTCCGGACACGCCGTTATTTAAACTCAATGGCCGTTCAGTAGGCAATCATCAAATTGGAGCTCAAAACTCTGTTGTAGATGTAAGTCTCTATAATTGTTGCGTAGAGAAATGAACAAATTTATGCACATTATAGTTAGTGGTTTGGAAGAGGTTCATTGTGGTGAAAGATGAAGACGAAGAGTTGATCAGTTGTCTCACGATGTGCAAACGAGGAAATCTACGACGTTTCGACCGCCACTGCTAGTCTTTGTCGGCTTAGTCTGAAAGGGTGGGTAGCGTTGCGTCGCGTCGCGTTGACGCGAACGCAACCATTCGTCCAAAGCCCCCCCCCCCCCCCTTTACCAAATCCTTGATCCGCCCCGGATAACAGCCCTGCATTTCTGCCCCCTCCCTTTACAAAATCCTGGAACCGCTGATAATAACAATAATAATAATAATACACTGTATTTAGAAGAAAAAAAGTCAACGCACCCTTTCCGCAAAACCGGGGGTGCTTTGGACGAATGGTTGCGTTCGCGTCAACGCGACGCGACGCGACGCTACCCACCCTTTCGGACTAAGCCGTCTTCGTCAGGCAATGAGGATAGACTTCGCTGCGCGCGTGTTATATATAGCAGCGATAGTTAGTGTTTCCGAAAAAAAAATACAAATAAGTTCATGGGCAGTTTGGGTATCAAAAAGAATTTGTAAAGAAACGTTTTAAATATAGTCTCATGTTGTTCTCCGTGTATAAAAATATATATGTACGAGACCATTTTGGTATTCCATCCAGGATTTCCGGAGAATTTTAGAGTAGGCCGATATATCGGTGAGGAACGCTAGACAACGGCTACTAGTATACGCTGCCCAACGCTAGGACCTTGCCACCCCGCACATCAATCTTAGTGCTTCACATGGAGCGCGTGTATAGTATACAAAGCCCCATATAGGTTTTACACGAGTGTATATACTCGGTGTAGGAGTTTAGATACCTGTAACGGTATCTGAATTTTTTTTTCCAGCTCTCACTGTCTTGTTTAATTAGTTATGCCATTTATCATCTAAAATCAAACTTAGTAAATCTGACGAAAAGGTTTTTTTTAGGGTTTATCAAAACTGTACATTACATTTACGATAGAAAATAAATGCTTCTTCTTCTTCTTCTTCTTCTTGCGGAAGGACGTGTGTCTAAGTTGCTCTAGACTTTTGTAAGTTTTTACCTTAATATCCTGTCGTTTTTACAGGTTTACTTTACTAAGTGTCTTTATACACATTTTTGCTGTAATACCAGATCAAGTCCACCTTTTGTTGGTTTTTTTTCTGTGGTTTTTAAGTCTTTTTTTGTTACTTTGCTTAAGTTTTTTGTGAGGCCAACATGGCCACCGGGGTCGAACAGGCCTCCCGGGACGAGCCGGGGACCAGTAGGGCTCAGGTTTATGGCTCAGCCCCGAGCCGTTCAAGTCTGTTAGGCGAAATAATGGAATTTCTTTCATTGCTGAGCAACATGTTCCCATTCGTGACTATGTTAAAGCGTTCGCATAAACCACACCTGCACAAAGTATTGTTTCTGCTTCTCGCATTAGTAATCAGCGGATTGCCATTTACCTCAATTCCAGAGATGCAGTCTTGCGTGCTGTAGACAATGGCATCACTCTCCAAAACTCATTCATTGAGGTCTCTCCACTTGTATTGCCAACAACAAGGCTAACAATGTCTAACGTTTATACGGAAATTCCGAATTCCGTTTTAGTGAAACAAATTTCTTCTTTCTGTAAAGTAGTTTCTCAAATTCGCCCTATTCCTGCTGGCTTTAAGGAAAAAGATTTTTCTCACATAATGTCTTTTCGTCGTCAGGTACAAGTTTTGATTAATCCTAATGTCACCCCTCCCGGTTACATTAATTTTACTCATCTAGGAATCAATTATCGTGTTTTTATTTCCACGGAGGCAGCTCGCTGCTTTATGTGCGGAGAAGTTGGCCATCTTAGTACAAACTGTAAAAAAAGCCAGCTCAACAAGATGAGCCTACAAACTCCACCCCCATTTGGTGCAGAGCAAAGGAAAATCTGATCCACGTCATCCTTCCAAGCAGTCTAGATCTCTGACTAAAACCTCAAGTCGGGAGCAAACCCAAAATGTTATTCACCATGGTGATGCTCTTGCGCCCCCTCTCCGCACCACTCTCCGCAACCTGATCATTGTGCAGTTTCCCTTAAAATTAAAATTCCTCCAAAGAAACCAAGAGGAAGTGCTTTTTGGCATTTTAATAATTCTCTTCTTGGAGATAATGAGTTCATAAATATAATTACTCATTTTTGGTGTGACTGGCAAAAACAGAAAACGGATTTTCCGAATATTTTGTCTTGGTGGATTTCGGTAAATCTCACATCAAATCGCTCAGCCAAATGTATGGTGCTAAACTAGCAAATGAAAATAGGGAAGCTTTTCTAAAAATAAATAAGTTTATTGATGAGTTGCAGTCTGCGCCTGTTTCACACCTGACATTCAGCGGGCCCTGGCTGAACAAAGAAATGAATGTAACAATCTTTTAAAGAATCAAGCCAAAGGTGCCCTTGTCAGGTCACGTTTTCAATATGCTAATGAGATAGACACAAATTCAGCCTTCTTTTATGGTCTTGAGAAATCTAATTCTTCTTTCAAGACACTCACTCGCACTCGTCTTCCATCCGGTGTTGTTACAGAAGATCAGAGTGAAATTAAAAGTCATGTTCGAAACTTTTACAAGAATTTGTACTATCGTACTCCTATTGATATTGATTCTGTTAACTCTATTTTAAATGATTTATCGAAACTCGACCCTGAAGATTCTAAATCTCTTGATTCTCCTTTGTCTATTGACGAATTTGATATTGCTGTTACCCAACTTGGCAAAAACAAAACACCTGGTCTAGACGGCCTTTCTTCTGAATTCTATCAGACGTTTTGGCCGTTAATTAGGAATGATCTTTTTTCTGTGTTTCAATATGCCATAAATTCTGGATGTCTTCCTAAGTCACTTTGTAAAGCTGTAATTACATTAATTCCTAAAAAGGGAGATCTAGCAGATATTTCCAACTGGCGTCCAGTTTCGTTACTTAACAATGATTATAAGATTTTGCAAAGGTTTTGGCTAATAGACTTAAAACACATATATCGAAAATAATATCTGAAGATCAAACATATTGTATTCCTGAAAGAACAATATAGTACAATCTTAGTTTAATTCGTGACATTATTCACTTTTCGAATTGTAATGACACCCCCTTGCTATTGTTAACTTAGATCAAAAGAAAGCTTTTGATAACGTCGATCATAGTTACCTCTTTAATACAATGAGGAGTATGGGCAGTGGTAATTTCTTTATTTCTTGTATTCAACTTCTGTATAATGACGCAGAGGGCCTAGTCAAAGTGTGTGGCTCTCTTACCGCACCTTTTCCCTTTGAAAAGGGCATCCGACAAGGCTGTCCTTTGTCTGGTTTATTGTATTCTCTAGCTATAGAACCTTTTATTCATAAGTTAAAAATGAATCTTGATTCTTCATGTTATGTTTTTCCTAATAACAGTGGAAATGTTGCTGTTTCAGCCTATGCTGATGATATATCAATTTTTGTAACCAATGATACAGGTTTTGACATTATCTCTAACACATATAATCTTTTCAGTAAGGCATCATCCGCTTGCCTTAATCATGCAAAATCACAGGGACTGTGGGCAGGATCCTGGTCCAGACGGAAAGATAAACCTCTTAATTTTCAATGGAATAATGAGGGTTTACTTTTTCTTGGGGTTCATTTAGGCAATAGTATTAGTTATGTGAATAATAACTGGTTTAAATGCAAAGAGAAACTAAACAAAACTCTCTCTCGCTGGAGTTATCTTGTTTTTTCCTTATCCTTAAAAGGAAAGATTATTGTCGCTAATCAGTTAGCTTCAACTAAACTCTTTCATTGTTTGGCTATTGTTTCTCCTCCTCCTCATATCCTGGATGAACTCCAAAGATTGCTTATTGATTTCATTTGGTCTAGAAAAAGGCATCTTTTGAAATCAGAGATTTTATTTCAACAACCTAACAAAGGTGGACTTGGTTTGGTATGTCTCCAAGCACGGAGCCTTACCTTTCGGTTTACTTATTTACAACGCTTTTTAAAACTCTATTCTCACCCCGCGTACTCATTTTGTTCTTATTTTTTAAGACGATACAAAAAACTTGATTTCAATTATCAATTATTCTTAATTGAATTAGACCCAAAGTACTATACCAGTCTCCCTTGTTTTTATTCTGAAATTTTGCGTGCTTGGACTCTCTCTGGAGCTCGCGTAGACACATCGTCCTTCTCTGTCAACCATGTTTTAAATATTCCTTTAAATTATCATTGTTTCCTTTATTGTACATCGAGTGGCGTTAACAGTTTCCCTTTTAGACTTTTTGCATGTGGAATTAAACTCGTCAAACATTTAGTAAACAACAATGGCACTTGGCTTCGAGCAGCAGATGTGGTCTTCTCTTCTGTTCTACAGCGTCCATCCCTTTGCCTCCTTGAGTTTGAACTTTTAAGACTTCAGGCTGTGGTTTCAAACATTTTTCCTGAGTTTTTCTCCACCAATGGACTGAGAATGTCTTCCGTCACTTCACATCTTCCGAAATTGGCTACGTTGACTGCACCTATTGTGACTCCTTTCTCTTTTGTTATTGACACCAAGAACATGCTTAACATACCGAGTAAATTAGTTTACCATATCTTCAATCGAGCTGTTAACTTTCTACCGAGAACTCAATTTACTCACTTGCATGATATTGGGATGCTTTCCCCGTCTACGTCAATAAACTGGACTGAAGTCTATCGTTATCCATCGTATAAGAAAGACGGTGACATTCAGTATAAACTCTTGCACAATGTTCTTCCATCGCTTGCTGTTCTCCATCATCTCAACCCAGACATCTCTTCTTCATGTGGTTGGTGTGGTGAAAAAGGAACTATTGTTCATGTTTTCATCGAGTGTTCTTCTATTCAGCCTGCTCTTGATCTTCTGCATCATCTTCTCTCACGTCTTCTTCCGAACGTTAAAATTGACTTTGATCTGTACTGGACTCTACTTTCACATGCAGGAGGTCGTTGTCGGGAAGCTGTACGCCTTTTCAACTACCTTATTATCAGTTTTAAAAGTACATTGTATTGGCTTTATCGTACTACCCGTTTTTTTCGATCCTGTTCCTTTTTGGACTTTCAGAATAAAAAACAGGATAATTATTGATTATGAGTTTTACAAAGTGCAAAATAATTTGGCTTTATTTCACAACACTTGTCACATAACAATGTACTCTTTCTTTCAGATAATACCGGTATCACAACATGGTTGATTTAATATGTTGAAGAGGCTCTATACATGAGCCTTATCCCCCCCCCCCCCCCCTGATGTCTTTTGGCATCACTGAGTTGTTCAGACAATACCGGTATCATAACATGGTTGATTTAATATGTTGAGGCTCTATATATGAGCCTTATCCCCCTTGATGTCTTTTGACATCACTGAGTTGTTCATGGTTTTTTCCTTTGTTTCTATTGGAGATTATTTCTTTACTTGTATTACCTATTATGTACTATACTGGTAAAACATACGATCACTGTAAGTGTAAAGTGCATCATTGTTTTATGTGTTTTGTTTGTAAGTTTTATTATATTTGTAAATAAAGTTTTATTCTGAAAAGTCAAAGTCTTCTTCTTCTTCTCCAACTACTTCTTCTATAAACCTTATACAGTTGATGATGTGCCTGACGGAGTTGTATACACCGATTTACACAAAACGGTACAAAGGGAAGACAGTGTGGTATTGAAATGTCAGTTCCGTGGAACACCACTAGCTGTGTACTGGAAGAAAGGTGATGATCCACGAACATCCCCCAATCTGATCACCTGGTATGGGGACCATCCGAGAACCGGTTCGTGCGTGGATAACAAATCCTGTGACATAGATGATGATTTTTCCCTGATCATAAAAAACATCACGATAAAAGACGAAGGACGATATATATGCAGAGTTGCGAACTACAAGGGTATTCTCATTTACAATTTTACGGATGTGGAAGTAATTGGTAAGAATAGTTTACAAAGATATTTCATTTTAATGTCAAAGGAATTCTCTTCTTCATATTGTGTTTTATATTTCTTATAATAATTATACACATCTTGGAACATCCGTTAAGCATTAAATTAAAGTAGAGTCAACTATTTATAAATCTATTTCTGTAAAATCAAGTAACCAGTTATCCAAGTGGCAAAATCCCAGTTTAGGGGGTTTGAGACATGGGATGTTTATTGCAGCAATCTTCAGATAAATCAAATGACCAGACAGGTTCCCAACGTTAAAATCTTGATAACATTAGTTTATAAGTTTGCCCGTACTCATTACTGTAACCTATTGTTATAATTGTTGTACAATCTTTCTGGCGGTTCAAAATGGGGGCATCCCAAAGGTAGGATTGCTATTATATCATTAACAATATGTTTTAGTTCCAGTGATCCCCCTTCCCATGTATTCTATTTCCTATCAGAATTTCAGGATTGGGTAATTGTAGGAATAGGAATAGGTTCACGTTCAGGTAAGACCGATGGAATCTCGCACACATAATGTATGGCTGACAAAGTTCTCTCTCTTCGGGTTTGGTTTCAATGATTACCATGTTGCGTAAGTACACCATAATATGACCAATCGTGGTTTGGGCCCTCGAAACATTGGCGTACCGAGGGGGGATGTTTTGGGTGTTCAAACATTCCCTTTTGGTGAAGACGAAAAGTTGATCAGTTGTCTCACGATGTACAAACGAGGAAATCTACGACGCTTCGACCGCTACTGCTAGTAGCACTATCTACCGTAGTGCTTCCGTTTGTTGATAGCATCTCCCACCTACTCTGCCGGCGTTTGGAGAAGCATGGCGTTCGCGTCGTCTTTAAGTCTGACAGCATTCGTAACCAGCTGGTCCGTCCGAAAGACCGCGCTCTTCCCAGCAGATGCGATGGGGTTGTTTACAATATCCCTTGCTCGACTTGTGACAAGGTCTATATTGGCGAGACAGGTAGGCCTGTTGGGGATGTTCGTCTTAAGCAGCTCTCATACATCTGAGAATGTTCATTACGAAAAGGTACGATTCTTTGCGACAAAAAAATCACAGATTTTCCCAGCATTTCGTAATGAACATTCGCAGAGGTTCGTAACGTTCGTAAATGTTCGTAAGAATTCGCAGCCGAGTGCAGGCTTCGCAGAATTTTTTCAACATGTTCAAAAATTTCAGGAAACGTAACTATTCGTAATGTAACGTAACATATTCGTATTTCATTCGTATCTATCGTAACTCATTCGTATATTTCGTAACTCATTCTTAATGACTTGACAGCCAAGAATTTGATACGAATTAATGCGAATATTACGAATATCTGCGAATTATCCATGGTGAACAGTGTACAATTGGAAAAATGTGGAGAGAATGTCATGAAAAGTTGCTGTAGAATTGTGAAACGCTGTGAAAACGCGCGGAAAATACGTCACTTCCGGTTATATCGCATATAAATTGCAAACATTCGTAACTTTTCCGTAACTTTTTCGTAACTGTTCCGTAAGTATCGCAGTCAATCGCAAACATTCGTGGATTTTCACATCGTTACCATTCGTATCCAAATTCGTAAAATATTCTCGCATGTATGCGAGAGGCTTTAGGCGCACCGATAGTTCTGCTGTCGCAGGGCATGCGTGGAACTCCGATCATCGCCCTAACTGGGATGAGATCAGCTGCATTGCGCACGACAAACATTCGTATACTCGCCGAGTTAAGGAAGCGATTCAGATCCGTTTGCATCCGAGCAATATTAATAGGGATAACGGCATTGACATCCCAGAGGAATGGTTGCTAGCCATTCGGCGCCACTCTGCAAAAAACCGGTTGGAACCAGTTAGAGACAGCGACAAAGAATACCACGCATCCAATTAGAGACAGCGCCGCCCCCGCATCCGGTATATTACCCCCCGGAAAATTACCCCCAAGGACAACCACCCCCCGAAGACAGTTACCCCCGGCTAATTACCCCCCGGAAAATTACCCCCCGGAAAATTACCCCCCAAGGACAACCACCCGCCGAGGAAAATTACCCCCGGAAAATTACCCCCCAAGGACAATCACCCCCCGAGGACAATTACCTCCCGGAAAATTACCCCCATGGACAATTACCCCGGGAAAATTTCCCCCCAAGGACAACCGGCCCCGAGGACAATTACCCCCCGGCTAATTACCCCCCGGAAAATTACCCCCCAAGGACAATCACCCCCCGAGGACAATTACCCCCCGGAAAATTACCCCCCATGGACAATTAACCCCCGGAAAATCCCCCCCCCCCCCGAAGGACAACCACCCCTGAGGACAATTACCCCCGGGTAATTACCCCCCGGAAAATTACCCCCCAAGGACAACCACCCCCGAGGGCAATTACCACCCGGAAAATTACCCCCCCCCCCCCCCCCCCCCCCCCAAGGACAATTAACCCCCCGGAAAATTACCCCCAAAGGACAACCACCCCCGAGGACAACCACCCCCGAGGGCAATAACCCCACCCCCCCCCCCCCCCCCCTGAAAATTTCCCCATATAATTACTGGCCGCCTGACCTTATAGAAGTTTAACTTTTCATGAATTCTCGAAGCAAAGGCTGCTACTTTAACTGTTTTAAAAGGTTGATTTGTTGTGTTTACGCTTGACTAATGTCAATGTGGTGAAAATCTCTATTGTCACCATACTTTTAATTAAAAAAGTAATGAAATTAAAAATATTTCGAAGATAAATCTACGTATAACAAGGACATTAAACTATTTACATTATCTATCACACTCCATGTTAATTTAGTTGCCAATCACCAACAATTTTCCGCCTTAAAAGTGGATAACTTTAACAGCATATTAAATAGTGTTCAGTTTTCAGTTTTATTTTCACTTATAACAGAACAGTCAATGTTTCAAAAATTATGACAAATAATCACAGAACTCAGTGACATTACTTTAATGCATTTTGCAAATCATCATTTCAACTAAGGAGGAATGTATCGAATTATTTGCTGTAAACCGTAAAGATGGAAGGATCTACTGAGAAGCAGAGCTTGTGTAAATATAAATATATAATATATATAAGAAGGAAAATAAGAAGGAAAAATAAAATATTAATATGAAAGTGCGTAATGACATAATCATAACACAACAAATAACATAACTGTAAATTCATCGAGGATTAAAGCAAGGATGTCTGTTATCGATGGGGCTACCTCCCCCATTCTAAATTTAAACTTCTCATTAACCCTTGGTGAATTTAACAAAGGCGGGAATCATCACAAAGTGTTCTAAAGATAATTTAAACCTCTGATTAAATTTCTATATAGGAAATTTAATAATACATGTAGGTTGCGCGCAGATCTATGAGCGAGTATACGCGCTATATCCTGTCGCCAAAAGAAAAGGGGACCCAACAAAGAAAATAGGGTGTAAGTTTTCATCATTTATGCATCCTCTGTAATTTTGCTAATCAACTGATCATGTATTTGCCTTTGTATGATCTATTTCATGATCTATCTCATGATCCATTTCATATTGAAGTAAGATATTATGCTTTCTGGTTCAGTAATTATTTCAGAATGAAATTTACCTTCAAGACTTATTAGTATGCACGGTGCTTAAAAATAAAGTAAATAATGTGCTTTCTGGTACATTAATTTCATTTGATTTTGTAGCTCTTGAGCAAGATTTTCAATCGACGTGCAGGAAGATGATTTTAGTTACATGAAACTTATTCTAAAAACGTTGATTTTGTGAAAAACAATTATCAAAAACGTTTAGAGCATGTAATTTCATGAAGAAATATCATTTTAAAAAATAAATATTAGTGACTTTCTTTCTGGGGGTAGTTGCCGGCGGGGGGGAATTTTACAGGGGGTAATTGTCCTTGGGGGTAGTTTTCCGGGGGGTAACTTTCCAGGGGGTAATTGTCCTCGGGGTAGTTGTTCCTGGGGGGTATTTTTCGGGGGTAATTTTCCGGGGTGATTGTCCGTGGGGGGATATTTTCCAGGGGGTAATCTTCCGGGGGTAATTGTCCTTGGGGGGTAGTTGTCCCTGGGGGTAATTTTCCGGGGGTAATTGTCCTCGGGGGTGGTTGTCCGTGGGGGAGGGGGGTTATTTTCCGGGGGTAATTTTCCGGGGGTGATTGTCCGTGGGGGGATATTTTCCAGGGGGTAATCTTCCGGGGGGTAATTGTCCTTGGGGGGTAGTTTTTCGGGGGGTAACTTTCCAGGGGTAATTGTCCTCGGGGTAGTTGTTCCTGGGGGGGTATTTTTCGGGGGTAATTTTCCGGGGGTGATTGTCCGTGGGGGGATATTTTCCAGGGGGTAATCTTCCGGGGGGTAATTGTCCTTGGGGGGTAGTTGTCCCTGGGGGGTAATTTTCCGGGGGTAATTGTCCTCGGGGGTGGTTGTCCGTGGGGGAGGGGGTTATTTTCCGGGGGGTAATTTTCCAGGGGGTAATTGTCCTCGGGGGGTGATTGTCCGTGGGGGGTTATTTTCCGGGGGGTAATTTTCCAGGGGGTAATTGTCCTTGGGGGTAGATTAACATATGTTAGTAAATGAAGAAGCTTAATGGGAGGAATTTTTAAGTTGTAAACAAACCTTTAGGCTTTTTTTCTGACTTGTGATTTTCATTACAGATCGAGCATACGATCTATAACACTGGGAGTAAAAGCCTAAAGATTTGTTTACAAATTAAAATTCCTCCCATTAAGCTTCTTCATTTACTAACAAGTGTCTACGGCGGACCGTTGAATATTAATGAGTCAGAAAGAAGAGGATCTTGGGTATTTGATTCCAGTTCATCGTGACTTGGCCGTGAACCAGAATAGCCTGGTGGTTAAGTCGCTGCCCGGCAAGCAGTAGATGACAGGTTCGAATCCCGCTGGTTCCAATTTTTTCTGACTTGTGATTTTCATTACAGATCGAGCATACGATCTATAACACTGGGAGTAAAGGCTTAAAGGTTTAAAGATTAAAGATTAACATAGTACAATATTTATATTATATTGGATGGCTCTGAATGGGATACCAGAGAATATTGGCCCTAACGAGTGGAATATTTCTGGTATTACATGAAATAAAGCCATTCAATATAATTATTATTATCTATACGCTATACGAAAATTATTTAAAAATTAATAAAAATCATTTAACCAACTACCTTAATTGAGCCCCTCACCATACTTCATTGTGATCACACAAGTTTAACTTAACCTCTTTATGACGTCATTTGCGTATGTGTGTATGCGTTGCATTATTGGCGAGCACGCAAACATACCAGACAAAATACTGCATAATATTGCACAGCAAATTTAGTACAGTAGTCCATGGGGAATTCAGCGCAAATCAAGCGGACAAAAATAATATGCGTTTTTAATGGCCCCTAAAATTCCTTATATAGGTAATAATAATCAGTATTACCTGTACAGGGCATTAAAGAAGTGTAACACTTCCCTGGTAAAACTATACTTTCAACAGTATATACATGTAGGCATATTTCAGGAAAGGTTTGTGGATCTATGCATAAGCAAATTCTAAAAAAAACAGTGTAAACAGATCACAATGAAAGTAAATCTTGGAAGGAAAACAACTTCACTATTTGGTGTGATCAAATTATCAATGGCTACCCAACATTTAACTGAAAATGGCAACGTTCACTGGCAGATTTATTTTGTTTTCATATTGCATTATATTATGGACATTCACACAGGAATATGCTGGCAAGGGTATTTTCATTGAATAGTGCAACATTGACATAATTGCAGTTTATAATACCATAAATACCTAAATACAATGATGACAGTCAGGAATACAGATAGGTACAAAAGATACGTTATTAAATGTACATCACACACATTCACTTATACGCTGGCAAGTGATACTGTTTGGTTGTAATTACATTCATTGATACAATACATTACAATCGTTTTGATTAACTACTTCTTATGATCACCAAATGGCAAATTCTTATTGAAGTTTATGTAATTCATGTGCATCTCACTTCACACAATGTACAGCATGTAGCAAACCCAATGGACTGCTAGTTCAGCTAAAAACAGCATGACAAATCAGACTAAATATTCACCATAAATAGAAAAACATCACAGAAGACATGCATATTCACGGTCATGGAATGTGTTGAAATACACAGGGAAAAAATAGATTAAAATGAAGTAAATACAATGTCATAACGGAAACCCTTTATCAGATAAGATTTTTTGTTTGTTTCAAATGACATGAATATATTTCCTCTCTGATAAATGTTAACGTAAACATTATGTTAAATGATTACACACAGAAAATGTTACTTTGGTACATACATACTACATTTACAATCACCAAGAAAAAGGTGAATATAAACAGGAACTATAATAAACAATTTTTTAAAGAAGGATAACAGTTCTATGTCCAGCAGATCTAAATTTCAACAATAAAAGCAGACATAAAAAAGATCAAGACCAGTGTTGATGTTAGATGGATTTCAATCCTGTACTCCATCGACGAAGCCCTTGTAAGCCCTCGTGGCGGATGGATAGGCATGCCTTATCCGCAGTGTAGCACATGATGGAACAACTCTCCCGTTTCCTGTTTCCTGCTCCCAAGTACCCATGGTGAATATTAGGCCTAGTGAATATACGTGAATTGTTTGTAGGCATAATGCCGGTACGATTCATTCAACCTCGGAATGTCCCTTGGAAATACATTGTTGCTTGCTGCCATGCATGCAGCCAAGACATTGCCATTTAGAAATGCGACACACATTCTCTACCTCATTTGGCATGGGCACACATCTTCCACCACGTCTACACCATGTTGCAGGCTGGCTGCTCGGTCCAGGCCTTTCTTCAGCAGGTTGGGTAGGCTCTACAGCTGCTACGGCATCCAAGTAAACATCCGTGAATCTGCAGAGGAACTGGATGGTGACGCGTTCTAGATCAGCTCTCTCTATCCATCACAAATTTCTACATTGAGTAAGAAGAAAGAAAAACAGCAGTGAATAAAGTAGGGGGAAAATAAATACAGACCTGGGCCCTGGCTGTGACATAGATTGTAACTCACATTCACACTACTCTTGAGTCTTAAGTTTAGTTATTACACAATGACAAATCGCAAGAAAAATGATCGAATTTGTTACATGGACCTTGGTTCGGATAAATATGCTGCGATAATGATCTACTCACATTTGAAGTTGATTCATTGTTTCCCGCAGCATCACCGCAGTGTGCAGGGATGGCCGTCACTCTTGCAAGGGCACATCAGACTTATTCTGTCTGCCCGTTTTGTACCAGCACTGCAGCAGCTTCCTGAACAAATTACAGGCAGTCGGCTCCAAATCTCCCTCCACATTTAGAATTGAGATATCTGTCGCTAACTCCGAACAAATCGGGCCATAGTCGTTATTATGCCCAGCCGCCATTAAATCTGCCTGAACAAGTGAATAATTAGTCACGTTTCTTGGTTTTCATTGTTGAAATTCAGTTATTTATAACGGAATAAACGCTATCGTTATCGATTCAAAACTGAAAAAAATTATCAGCAAGAAAGAGCGGGATTCGAACACGGGACCTTTAACGCGAGTGCAGTGTAGAAAGAGAATACTCTGACAGTCTGACCAGAGGCCTTCATACCACTAGACCACGAGCAATTGACAGCGAATCTCCATACAAATCCTATCTATACCTCCGTTCTGCTGGGGGTTTTTTATATCCTAGCTAGGATTCTTGCCAATTTGAGCATTACTGGGCATATTAGCTATAATAGCCACAAATCGCAAGAAAAATGATCGAATTTGTTGCATAGACCTTGGTTCGGATAAATATGCTGCGATAATGATCTACTCACATTTGAAGTTGATTCATCGTCATCATGCAGATATAAAATGGCGGCTGCGTGCGACGGCGTGCGCTATCGGCGACGTATAGTTTGTTTCAATTATGGTTGTATCGCGCGCCATCGCACGCCATCGCACGCAGGCGCCATTTTATATCTGCATGACAAGAGGAGGCATGGATACACAAAAACTGGTGAGTTCTCGGAAATTTCCTATGCTCTTTTTTGGATTTTTTTTGGTAAAAATACGTACGATCAAAAAGACATACTAATTCCAAAAGTTTCCCGAGGAGGAAACGCTGTGGTGAAGGACCTGTCGGCCGCGGGAGTTATCAGGAAAGTGTTATTTCAGGGCATTTCCAGTCCTGCTAACCCGTGTGCAATTAGATTGCTGGGGATAAACGACTGGCTTCGTGATGGAAAAGGCGTATAGCCAATTTTTTTTTTTTTTTACACTCACGAAGCCAATCCTGGCTAGGTGCACGGGCGACGTTTCCCACAGGAAGACCGTAGTGTGCAGGGATGGCCGTCACTCTTGCAAGGGCACATCCGTCTGCCCGTTTTGTACCAGCACTGCAGCAGCTTCCTGAACAAATTACAGGCAGTCGGCTCCAAATCTCCCTCCACATTTAGAATTGAGATATCTGTCGCTAACTCCGAAATACTGAAAGTGTCATCCATAATAAAGATGAAATTGCTTTGTTCTATAATGGTACGGCATCAGACAGCAGATTGCAGGATACACATAGCGCAAAACATGTATTCGTTCGCTATTCAGTATACAACTTACACATATCACAGCGATCTATTCGGTTTTTGCCGAGGAGAAGGACATTTCGCTGATCCTCAATATACTTTCGACTAAACCTAGTTTCGTATGCGCAAGAACTATTTTGTAGCATCAGCAAACACAGATTTTTCCCCATTGAAACGGCGATGGACCGCCTATAATTACTTGGACGCAATAATTATTGCACCGTATGTAACAGGGGTGGGTGCAGGAAAGGGGATTTTCCCCCGCCCCCCCCCCCCCCCTTCCCGCGCGCAGTGCGAAAGCTCTGACTTTTAAGCAAATTTGAGATAAAGATAACGGCTTGTATTAAAAAAAAATTTTAGGCGGAAAGTTATAATTCGACGCCCGGGCTGCTTTTCATTTATTTGGACACAACACTTAACATGCGAGGGAGCGAAGCCAGTGGCGTATTTATGGATTATGGCCCCGGGGGTAAAAAATGAAGTTAGACGCCCCCCCCCCCCCCCCCCCGAGTGCCAAACCTTATCTACGTTATTGTACAGGCAAGCGCCCGAGCGGCAAATTTTTCAATTTTCAACCCTAAAAAAAAACGCATTTTCTTGTGCATTTTGCCCAGGAAATTTTGCATTTGACCACAGCAGTTGAGCGGTAGAGAAGCTCGAATTTTATACATTGATAAACGGTTTTCTATTTACTCACTTCTACAATCGGGAGCAGAACTAACAAAAACCCTATTATGCTTGAGAAAGTGTCGAGAAATTCAGCAATTAAGGCGATCTGAAGTTAAGATTTCTTTCAAAAGTTGAACCTTGCAAATGCAGTTTTATACACTTTATCCTATATTGGGTGCGCAATATTTAGCAGGACTCATATGAATCTTACATGACATAGCGAGCAAAGCAATTACATCTCTATTTTTTAAACTTTTTGAACCCTTTAAGCCAGGGGTGGATCCAGGATTGAGTATAAGAGGGGGCACACAAATGAAGGTTTGTCAACTTTTGGAACAGGTAGACCCGTATTTTTTTGGTCTCGCCAGCTTCTCGAAAAGTCGCTCAGGGTGGGGGGGGGGGGGGGGGGGGGGCTGGTGGTTCGACAAAAGAAATCGCCAGACCTTCAAAATTCGCTCAGTGCGGGGGTTATGGGGGTCCAGTTCCCCTCCACAATTCCCTGACAAGCAAAAAAAGGGGGCACAATCGAGAAAATGGCGGATCGTCTATGGTCTTCCAAAAGAGGGGGGGCACGAGCCGGAAGTGCCCCCGGATCCGCTAATGCGTTAAGCTATTTAAGAACTATGTACTGCGGGAGTGAAATTACGAGAACCTGAAAGGAAGTAATTATGCGAGGGAGCAAAGCGACCGAGAAATTTTCGCATTTCAAACCTTCAAAAACTAGATTTTTATTGAATTTAACTACGGATTTGGGGCGTGTGATCCGTAAAGATTATTATCTTCTTCATTTCCCCTATTTTTCTTTCCTTTGCGTTTTTGTGCCCCTTTTAAGTGCTGCCTGGGGAACGTGCCCCCTTCCGCTTAGATACACCTCTGAACGAAGAGACTGAGCGGGGGTGTGAGGGGTATCCCCCTCCTACATCCGGGATTTTTTTTCCAAAATCGGTCTATAAAACTTGCATTTTAGAGTATCCCAGAATGGTTTTAATTAAAAGAAGGAATGCACGGATCTACGCCAATGGACGGAACCCCTTAATTGAAATGCGTGTGAACGAATTTTCTTCGATATTTTCGCATTGAAATTATGGCATTTCTTATTTCCTTCCTTTTAATCATTTAAGAATGCGATGGTATTTCAAGATCAAACATCATGAGTTTGGATAATTATTAGTTATATGTTAATGTATCATAATTCTTATTTATTTTATCCAAAAATATTGGATAATACAGACCACCCCCACCCCAAATTTATTTTTGGATATACGCCCCATCCCCCACCCCCCCCCCCCCCCTCCCGAGGTCGACATCCATGGTAACAGGGGGGTGTAGGGAGAGGAAAGTTATTTGACGTTTTAGCCAATTTTGAGAGCCAGATAAAGGCTTGTGGCGCCTTTTTAGGCCTTTTCTTTCCCGGCTTTTTCGCTCTTGTTTTTTTTTTGGGGGGGGGCTGAATAGGGGGGGCATGGCCCTCCGTTCCCCCCTCCCCCCTGTCTACGCCAGTGATTATAAGCTTTGCACTTGAATAGATGCATCGGAATGATCATTTACAATGTGCTGAAAACATGCAAAAAACGCATTTTTAGCTTAAAGATTTGTCAATTTGTCGCTCAACTGAATCTAACCTCGCCGAAACCACCTGCCCGTCTCCGTCGCCTTGTGATGTGACATCGGTATACATGACAGATAGATAGATAGATAGATAGATGCATCGCAACCAGAAGTTGAATGAATTTATTGTACAGGCAAGAAGTTGTAATAGATTAGATTTTGAATATTTACAGTCAGACTCTAAATTCATGTTCAGAGCATTCATTATTAAACAGGGGATTATTGAAAATTTCATGTGTCTTGAATATATGGGATAATCATTACAATATTAAAAGTAGATGATGTTATTGTTGCAGATTTACTTTACATCTATGTTGGGGGCAAAAAAATAATTGCATTATAAAAATATTGATAATAACCCCTGGAAACAAGAAACATTGATAATATCTTAATCTTTTAACAAATTGATGAGGTTAGGTAGGGGATGCTTTACGTCATGGACCTTGGTTTAACTCTAGGCGGAAACAATTGTTTAACTTTGGCAAATTTTGATTCCCTCATTTTAAAGGGATACGCCACCAGGCGGCATGTTGCGCGGCGAACAGCCTGTTCGAAGTTTGCTCCACAGAACTCCTAAAGACGTCTTTAGGAGTTCTGTGGTTCGCTCCCGCGGGACAACGGCATGATCTGGTAAAGCGG